>CM039597.1:35216608-35366287 GCA_022457205.1 Saccharum spontaneum
ATACTCCGTAGATAGATTTATATATAGTTATCATTTATACACGGTAGTAGGTCTCATAACTGTTCGTAGTGGTAACTATTTATGACCATCAGGATGGGAATGTACTGCTCATTGTTCTTTCTCATTCTCTTGTAAATTATTAGGTAAAAATTTGACGAACTTTGATCCTAACATACCCAAAATAATAAAATCATTGGATTATCATGTACTTTAATGGAAATCATAGTTGGATGCATATACGGGTACTTGCTGCAATGGGGTGCTATGTATTTTCCTACCAACAACTGGGAGCACATTTTATTTCAGTAAACCAACTAACGATATCCAAGTTCAGAAAACCAAATTTGTAGAAACTATTACAAACATTTTGCAAGAAGATTGCCTAGTTATTTAAATCTAAAGTTTTCCGTACATACTAAAATTGTAGATGTATTTTAGATTCATTTATATGTAGTTCTTCTCCCAAGCATTGTTGTGTAGGACTAATGATTTTTTATTCTTCTCACAAATTTGGAACCTAATGCTGAGATTATTCTTTTTGCAGTCCTTTATCTCTCAAGAAATATCTTAATTGGTTGATCATCGTAGTTGCTATAGTTTGAGGCTATCGGAAGCATAGTAGAAGAACATAATTGACAAACATGTCTGGTTTCTCAAAAATTGTCATCACCCATAGCTATTTATATTTTTTCCTCAAAGCTGACATGAAACAAACTTCTTGAGTCCACTGCATATTCATAGGGCAAATTCATAGATCTTTTTGTATTTCCTCAAAGTTGAGATTAAACACTTTATTATTTTTTCCAATTAAAGTATAGAAACATTCTTAGACTATTTCCTTTTTGGAATTGTAGGTTACAAATGTTATGTGGCATCCCTAGTCACCTTGTTCAAGCCTAAAGTATGATGGATGCGTTGTCATGAAGTTGGAGAGAATACATTTTTTTATTCTCGAACTCTTTGAGAATTCACATTCTATATATAAACGTTCTAAATGATGGTTCACGATATTCTGAATATTACCACAAAACATGTTAGAGTCTATTTTCAAATTTCCTAATTCATTTGTGATGGCCCTTGTTTCATATTGCCTCAAATATCATTGAAAGGACATACTGAAATGCGTTCTTTTGTGGCCTCTTTATGCATTTTATAACATTGCCTTTGCTCACTTATAATTAAATATATATCCTGAGACAATGTTTTCTTGGGTGACTACTTACTTGATTTAACTTTTTTTGGCTGCCATACAAGACTAGCAATCACATTTTTCTTATAATAACCAAGTTAGATTGATTGATAGGTGCATCGAAAAAGTGTGTGGCTCAAGAGTATTCGTTTGAATTTGAGCATTGTTGTCATTAGACAATGGTAAGTGTTGCAGATGGACTCGACTAAAATGAAAATATAAGGTGGTTTGTTATATTCCCAAAGCCTGAAAGAAGTAGAAGGAACGAGTTTTTGCATAGCCTTTTTGTTAGGCTCGAAACCCCAAAAAACATTTGCACTCAGGTTTGGACCATAGAAAACAATATTATATGAAAACATGTTGTTAATTTGACTGGCATTCTTGTCGATAAAAAAGATGAAATTTTAGATCACCCTATATAGTGGTAGGGTCGAGGTAAGCAGTGGGTTCGCGCAACAATGTCAAAATATGTATATTATTCCTATTTAATTTCAATTTTTTAGTTTTTCATTTTTTCCCTTCCCTATCGTACTTATTCCACTTATGATCAAGAGTGTCTTGAGCTCGGCCTAAAAAATTGATAATAGGCTCTATCATCGAAGTACCTTTTTTAATCGCCTACTCATTGCTACTTAGTTCTTATGTGATGACCACGATGTGATTGCCTAACAACCTTGACGACACCTAGGTGTGATGTCCGTATCGCCTATGAATAGGCAGGTCCACATGTATATGTTCCTTTGTAACACTTGGACTATAACATTATTTTGTGTTACTACATGGCATATATTTGTAACACATTTTCTATGTTCCATTTATGTGTTACAACATAGTAGACTTTTGTAATATTTTGCTTCTAACATTAATATTGTGTTACTATAATTATTGTCAGTAACACATTTTTATGAAAAAAGTGTTTTGTGTTACAACCGAAGTTTATAACACACTATTTTATGTTACTATGCAATTTCACTGGAACACATAGATGAATATGTTACAAGAAAGTGTTACAATATCCTTGTTTTGTAGTAGTGGGTACGGCATCCACTTTATTCTTATATGTGTGTTGTAAATGAAATTCCTTTCGCTTATAGAAAGCAAATATGAAAATGTATCTCTTTTTCATATTTAATATGTTCCAAACGTCAGCTCATATACAATTGTTAAAATTTTTTGAGGTTATAATTCAAACAAAATGTACAAAATTTAATTATTTAATTTTATTAATGTTGTTCAAGACGACGATTTACATTTAAACCAGAAGTAAACACATGGTAAAAAGAAAGATTGGGGCTTTTATTGTATGGGCCAACACATAACATCTACTTCCTCCATTCTAAAGTATAAGACGTTTTTAGCTTTTCTACATATATAGTTTTCGCTATATATCTAGAGTATAGCAAAACCTTCGTATCTAGAGAAGACCAAATGTCTTATAATTTAGAATGGAAGGAGTAAGTAGGAGCACATGTGACTTGAATAAAATGAAGCTCTAGGTATGTAGAATACTTTTGTACCCGTTAGCAAATATGGAAATTAAATGTGCATTTCAATGACTAAAATTTCATTTCTTACGGAAAAATGTACGAGGCCATGTAAATTGTTTGGAAAAACAAAACAAATTAAAGCTTGAGTTTTAAATGGTCAGAGTTCATGGACCTAAATGCAAATCTGAAGGAAAAAGTTGAGTGAAAAGGAAAGGAGCCATCTGTTCCACGCTGCTCCCGCTCCAGTCAAATCCCCGCGCGCAACGTGCAAGATGTGCTCTGTTCTCTCGCTTTCCAACTAGCCAACACGTCTCGCAAGAAAACGGACACACACACGGACACACCCCGCGTCGGTCCTCCTCTCCCCATATAAAGGCTCGTGAGCCTCACCTCCATCTCTAACTGCCAACCTCCGAGCTCGCTCTCTCTGTCGTCTCTCCCCATCCGGATCTCTCCCTAAGCTCACAACAAATTAACCGTGTGCAACTGCTGAACGAGGAGCTGCACCGCCGCATCGATCAGCAACAATGGCGGTACACCTCCCGGTATCTCTGCCTTCTTCCGGCCTATGCGTGAAACCCCACCAGCAGCGGGGCAATGCCTCCACTGCCGCTGCAATGGCGGCGGTGGCCGCGCCGCCCTCCACGTTCGCTCCGCAGACGACAAGGCTCTCTGCTCCGTCCATCGCGGTGAACATCAGACACACAACGCCAGCAGCACCGGTCGTCATGACCGAAAGAGTGATGAAGAAGAATGACGAGACGCTGGCGAGCATGTGGCGGGAGATTCAGGGAGCTGGCGACTGGGCCGGCTTGGTGGAGCCGCTGCACCCGCTCCTCCGCGCCGAGATCGTCCGGTACGGCGAGCTCGTAGCGGCCACGTACAAGGCGTTCGACCTCGACACAAGCTCCAAGCGTTACCTCAACTGCAAGTACGGCAAGGCACGGATGCTTGAGGCTGTCGGCATGGCCAGCGCCGGGTACGACGTGACGAGGTACATCTATGCTGCACCGGACATCGCGCTTCCTGGAGCGACGGGGCCGTGCCCGAGCAGGTGGATCGGGTACGTGGCGGTCGTGTCCGATGAGACGGCGCGCCGCCTCGGGCGCCGCGACATCGTCGTGTCCTTCCGTGGCACAGTCACCGGCACGGAGTGGGTGGCCAACATGATGAGCTCCCTCGAGCAGGCGAGGTTCGATCCGGCGGACCCACGCCCGGACGTGAAGGTCGAGTCGGGCTTTCTCTCCGTCTACACCTCCGACGACGCCACCTGCCGGTTCACCTGCGGCAGCTGCCGAAACCAGCTCCTTTCTGAGGTGACTCGCCTCATCAACAAGTACAAACACGAGGACATCAGCATCACGCTGGCCGGCCACAGCATGGGCAGCTCCCTCGCCCTCCTCTTGGGGTACGACCTTGCCGAGCTCGGTCTCAACCGCGATGGTTGCGGCAATACCTTGCCGATCACCGTCTACTCTTTTGCTGGACCAAGGGTTGGCAACGCTGGGTTCAAGAATCGTTGCGACAAGCTCGGGGTGAAGGTGCTAAGGGTTGTAAATGTCAATGACCCTATCACCAAGTTGCCCGGCATCTTCTTGAACGAGAACTTTTTGTGGGCCAAGTTGGAGCTTCCATGGAGCTGTGCGTGTTACACGCATGTCGGTGTCGAGCTTGCCCTGGATTTCTTCAAAGCGAGAGATCCTGCTTGTGTGCATGACCTAGAGGCCTATATAGGATTGCTCAAGTGCCCTAAGATCGCAAAGGTGAAAAGGCACGGAGAGCCTCTTTTAAGCAAGGCAATGAAGCTTGTGCTTCAACAGAGTTTTGATACTTGGAGGTGGCAAATGGCTGCAATCCAAGTTGGTGAGTTAGTACAAGCCATGGGGTTGTAGATTGATACAGGGTCCAATTTCATTCCCATTTTTTGGGGGATATGAAACATAGATGCCCTTGTAAATTCATTCATTTTGTCAGTAAAACGAGATAGAGAAGAGTGGAAATTAGAAAAAAAATCGCCGGATATTGTACAGGAGAAAGGTAACAAAAAATAATCAAAACAAATACTGATCATAGTTAATACAAATACTTATGTCACCAATGCTACTACCAATAATGCAAAAGAGATTTCATAAATAGGTGCAGCACAGTAAAAATAGGTTTATGGAGGTGGCTGGCAATTTGGTTTGCCTCTAAAAATAGGTGCAACATAGTAAAATTCATAATGTTTTTAAAGTCGAGTTGAATGAAGAAAAACTTTGTATCAAAATTATAGTACGCAAAGAGATCTCAACTTTATAGTTAACAAATTTTTTTCATTTAAAATCATTTAAGGCCTAAAAACATGTTGTAAGTTTTTTTATTTAATATTGATTTTTTTAAAATTTTTTCTAATGACATCGAGAAACGTCCTCAACAAAAGTAGTAGTACTCAAAGAGATCAGCAATACATTTTTGTACTTCTGTATTGTAACTCACCTCAGTCAATGTTAGGTCTACACAATGAACTAGTTGATCTTCAGTAAAACTTAAGTTGTTGCTTCTAAATATATGATAACCTTGCTTAGGGCTGACAAGTTACTGTTGTAACAATCAGCTCCACTGAATTTACACTATGTAACAACACTGAATATCTCCACAAATGCACTGGCCAAGTGAAAATGAACATCTATGGTCTCACTTAATCTGAAAACTGCAGGCACTCATGCCCCTATTTCCTTGAGTTTTTTTAGATCAAAGACATTCGTCGAGCTTTAGCGCATGGAATGCCAAAAATCCTGCACTGGGATTACCAATTTTACAGATTAAGCACCACAGAAAGGAGAAACTTAACATCCATGGACTTTCTCTCTTACCAAAAGAAAAACTCGACTCCCACACATACGAACACAACCAGGTTACATCTCGATCAGAAGAACAAAAGGAGTTCAATAGCAACCAACATCGACAAAACAGCTTCTCATTGAGCATTCGATGCGATCAAGTTGATCATCTCATCCTCAATGGGTCGCAGCTTTGTCTTCAGAGGAGGGCGCCATGTCTTGATCAGTATCAGGGTCTTGTAGATAATCACCAACGGAGACGACAATACCTTCTTGTTGAACGCCATGTCATTTTGAGTCTTCCAAATCATCTGAGTGCACCTATGCATATGAAGTTTAATACCTGTTGTTTTTTCCTCGACAATTGTCAACAAACTCTACAAGAAACTCAGCACAATTAGTTCGTGAGCTTCGCCACACTAAAGTGTTCCTAAGAAAGGCCCACAAGAAGATAGCAATGGGGCATTGGAAAAGTATATGGTCTAGAAGTTTTAAGTTTGTCACAAGTGGCACATTCCTCCAGACTAGACCATTGCTTTTTCTTCCACTGCACCGCAGATTGGATTCTGTCATGAACTGCCATCCAAATGAAAATTTTAACCTTTAAATGAATATTGCATTTCCACACAGTCATGGTCTGGCTATCTCTATGACCCCCTGATGTCATTATCTTGTATAGAGAACTAGTTGAGTATTTCCTAGAATTTCCAAGTCCTGCACCGTGGGTACCTGGGGTTATACCACCCACAGCTAGTCCCCTAGCACCTTGTATCCGCTGAGCAACACCATCTTGATCATGACCGAGCAGTTTAACTTGAAAGGGACTAGTTCAACCGGTAATCTGACTAGCTTAACTGGTGGCGAACTAGTTTAACTGGTAATCTGATCAGTTTAACTGTCTTTCGATCAGTTTAACTGGGAATCCGACCAACTTAAGTGGTCGCCGAGCATTTTAACTGGTCAACTAGCCTCAGACTTAGTCAAGTAAGGCTTGCCAGAAGGATGCAAGGAGCTCAAAATTAAATTTTGAAAATTCTTCATCTTAGATGAAGTGTACACACTTAGGTGCCGTTTGCAGTGCCACATGATTATCATCTATGACTTAGCCATCTGAGAAAAAGCAGAGGTAGATAAGAAGCATCGATGACTTAGAAATGAGTGCTCAGCACCTAACAAAGCCAGTACATGCACCATAAGGTGCAGTGTACACACTGAGTCCCCAAGCCTGATGGTAGGTGAAGAATACACCTAGTGCTAGGGTCAAAAAAAGAAAAAACTCTAGTAACAAGACTCCAGCTTAGCTGAAAACCAATAACATGAAAAAAACAGTACACTCACCGCTAGGTGAAGTGTGCACACTTAGTCCCTGAGCTTGCTAGAAGATAGAAAAACATCTTATAGCAGGGTCAAAGAAATTAAGTGAAAAAACTTTGCTAGACCGAATAAAATAATTGTGCTTAGCACCAAACCGCCGCAAAAGGCCTATGAATTGGAATAACCAAAAGCCAATTTAACGGCCCATTATCCCGCCTGCGGAGGTTTCGGAGTTGTGGGCATGGTGCGGTGCGGCTTGGTTTCCCAAAAACCCTACCTAGAGTGTGAAGAGGCATGGGCAGACCGATATAAACATTGCCGCCCACAACGCACGCCCCCCACACTATGCCATAGCAGTTGCTTCATCTTTTCGCACAATCGCTTCCATTTTTCGCCACTTCTTCTTCTTCCCCGCGCTCCTTCCTTCACATCCCGCAACCGCTTTATCTTCCTCGCACGCCGCGCATCCACTCTGCCATTAGTGTTCTTCCCCACCAAATCGCGTCCACATCCCCATAGTGCAACCAGATCTGAGCCATGGCCCCAAAGAAGCGCACCCGCACCGAGACTTCCCATGATGTGGAGTGGGTGAAATCAACCCTCACTGAAGAGGATATCAATGGCATGGTGATAGAAGGTATCATCCCCGACAGGTGGTGGGGATGGGTTCCTGATCTTTCGTCAGGTTCTGATAACTATCGATTTGATGGAGAGCGACATAACGATTCGGCTTCAGATCACAAAGACCTGAACCCTGCAACCTTAGCACCATATCTCCTCTAGTTATCAACTGTGTCACAATCCGGTTCACCTCGCCAAGAAGGCTAATCCCTGCTGTGAATCAAAGAACACATGAAAGAACAAGATAAAATGCAACACAACTGAAGTGACAATTGCAGATGAATGATTAAGCACTTGAAATTGGAGTCTTGTAAACCAATAACAGTGACTGTTCAATGACAGATTGATCTAAAGCGAAACCCCCAAACCCTAATGTAGGCGGCAGCTACTGATTATATAGCCTAAGGGGCGTTCAAGGACCCCTCTTCACGTCCATAAGGTGTCCCAACACGTTACAAGGCCCAACGGCCCAATAGACGGCGACGCAGCGCCCTGATAGATTCTGGACGTTAACCTGTTTCAACGATTCCTATTGATTCTGATGGAATTTTGATGTGAGACCACTTCCATTAGTTATCTTATCAAATTATATTTCCATCCATATGTGGATCGTCAAAAACAGAGTCCGTATGTGACCTGGGCATCCGTTTTACTATACGCTACTCCTGAAGCCCGAGATGGACTCGAACTTGACTTGGATTGGGCCCCCAACTTGGCTTGGACACCCTTGCTTGGCTCCTAAGGTGGTGTCCAAGGAGGAGGATGTCCTTGGGCATCTCTTAGGTGTTCTCCAACTTCTTGGGGTGTGCTCCAACTTGGGCCTAGGTCTCAAGTGTGAATAACAAGCCCATGACGACGTCGTAGCTCCCAGAAAAATAGCGACAGAATATCTTAATGATTTAGAGGCCTTGCCGACGTGATATTGAGGTGGGACCATATCTATTTGAAAGCTTTCCATCAATTTCTTATGGACCTCAAACTCACTCCGGATGAAAGAGTTATGACCTTCCCAATGGAGTATTATTGGGCTGCCAATGACTTGAATGTTCAACATTGATGGACTTGCACTATGAGACACATTTGTACCTACAATCAAGTAATGACATATACAAGTGGAACCAAGTGAATTGTACCAAAAATCACTATGCAAATGTAGGAATAAGCTCACCTTATAATCAATGGTCATATCCCAAGGTGTCATGTCCTCATCAACAGGGAGTGGGGCAAATAGCGTCCTCCAACTGATGAGTTGTTCCCAACCCCCCACACCCATGAGATGGTTGTATTCGAGGGCTTCCATATTCATGGATTTGGGGTTCTTGTTCATCCTTTCCTTCATAAACTGTTGTTATACTATGGCATTAGCCTCTGCCATCTTAATCCCAATAGCATCTGCCACATTTCCATCTTCATCAATTTATGCGAAGCCTTCCTTGGCATCGATCCCCATTTCAATTTGTTCCGCCACTTCTTCTGCCTCAAACCCTTCTTCGGATCGGGGTTGCCCAAGGTGGTCGCCAGCTGTTACCTGGTGCTATGGGATGGGATGGCATCCCAATACATCCAAGTCCCGCTCAACACCTCGATGAAGGGGAAGGTGTGGGACTATAGTGGCGACAATTGTAGATGAGCGGTGAGGACACCAGTGAGAGTGCCAATGGTCTAGGTGCCAGTGGAGTCTAGTGGCGGTAGGGTAGGTGGAAGACAAAGAGTGAGGAGGGAGGAGAAGAACACATGGAGGAAGTAGAAAAATCCTAGGTTGCTACTGTTCCTAACATTCACGAGTTGATTAAGAGGTCTCATTTGGCTCCTCTCAGCTTCTTCACTCAAGCTAGTTTTGTTGCCATGGCTGTTTGGTACTAATTCGACAAGCCTACCAAACAGGATCAATGTGAGACCATGCATGCCAGATGTTTAAGCCATGCATATGCCATCAGAAAGAAGCATTTCCATAGTTTTATTTTAGATTAATGAGTTAGTTACGACCATCTATTTTTTTGTCACCCTGCACGACCACTCCCTCCCCATGCCGCGTCTTCCACCTCCCCTCCCTGCCTCTTCGTCCCTCCCTCCCCAGCGAGCTCCTCTTCGCACGCTGTGCCCCACCGCCTCCCTATGCCCGCGCCGAGCTCCTCCCCTATCGATACGGGACCTATAGGGTTCTGTATCGCCGCGGCTGGCGATGGATGGAGGATCAATGGTGTTGATCGGCGAGGAGGTGAGGTTGTGTGCGGTGCCGTGCGAGGGCCGGGACTTGTAGGTGAAGGTGCGGTCGTAGAATTGATCAAGATTTGTTCCTGATTTGCTGTGTGAGATCAGAAGGCCATTCTCTTGTAGAAGACACGGCTACAAATAAGGTGAGATCGGGACCAGAGAGGAGGGTGCGGTCGCGGAATTGATCTTGATTTGCTGCGGATTGATTTTTGCCTTCCCGATCTGCACGACATCAGGAAGGCAGGGAGGCTGGGTGGTTTTTGCTGCACGGCTCGCACGGAAGGCGGATTGATTTTTGCATTCCTTATTTATTGTGGCTGTTATATTCCCGATTTGCATGGCATGAGGAAGACCGGGTGGTTTTTGCCGCACAGAAGGCAGTCCTTATTTATTTGTTGCTGCTGGCTGTTAGGTGAATTGTTATTTTTGCCTTCCTATCTGATCGCATGACTTGCCTAGAATGTAGAACACCGGGTGAGATATCGCACGAAGGCGAGTCCTCGACGCCAGGTGCACGGAATCGCACGGAATGTTTTAGTTGTAGAGATTTAAGTTTGGAAAGACAGCAAGTAGTTGTGGTCGTGTTAAGGACTGATTTGTCCGTTGATGATTATAATAGAGACATCTCTCAATTTTCACATGGCAGCTTTATTCAAGGATTGAACTAATATACGTGCACAACTTAGATATACATGTATTTAGATTAGACTGGATAACTTGTTAAAATTTTACATCAAGTTTTGGACCATCTGCGGATATAGATTCAAATTAAAATAAATTTTAATCCTAATCAAAATTATATTAATAATTTAGTGGTGGAGGTATTGTTTATTTGAGATTGAGAAAGATCAAAGGTTTAAAATCCATAAGATTGTATTCATTTTTATCTTTATCTTATATTTATATATAAGAAGAAATAGGAGATACTTTGAAAAAGAAAAAACAAAAAAGGGCTATGCGGATGCAACGCACGTGAAAAAACAGAAAACAAAAAAGGACAGGAAAAAAGGGTAAGAAGAAATAGGAGATACTTTGAAAATGAAAAAAAAACAAAAAAAAAGGCCTATGCGGGGCAATCACACGTTTAATAAAAACACAAAAAAACGGACAGAAAAAGGAATCCGTGAGCCCATGAAAAAACTGAAAAGAAACAAATACGGGTAAAAAACAAGGAACCGCAGAGGTTCCGTGGTGGGTGGACCTTGGCGGAAGACATGGACTCGGTCATTGTGGTCCGTGCGAGCGGGATAAGGAAACAGAACAATACGAGCAAAATACGTAATTAGGTTGGACGAAAACAAAACATGGCAGAAATTTTACATGTTTAGTATTACTAGCAAATATGTCCGTGCGTTGCAACGGGAGAAAAAAAAGCTAATGAATATTCATGAAAATGGATATGGTGAATATAACATTCATAATATAAGTTAACATCGGCGATAATATAATAATGTCCTATAAAGTCTGTATCAGTTTTGAAATACTATCGCGATAGTTTTTCATCCGGTTGCAAAGCACATAGAAATATTTAACTGTAAATATGTCATAAAATCTTAATTTCATAGTATATATGCATTGATATGGTTAAACATTGAGTTAATGACTTTCTTTGTAGACCGATAAAAATATAATTCTAATATCTGAATAAAGTCCACAAGGTGTTAGTTGCAACGTGTTAAGGACTCACCCGTGCATTGCAACACGAAAAACTTGTCATTATATGAACTTTGTGAGCGCATGTTTTATCAAAAACGGATTTAAAACATGAAAGATATACTATAGGTAAGTTGTAGGGCATTTTTGCTAAGAAAAACGATGTTTTGGGACTTCCTCTATAAATCACTGAGACTGACATTTTCTCGTGTAAAAATAGAAAAGAGCAAGGGGATTCTCGCAAACCACCGCCGGCTGACCGGTGGCCTCCTTGTTGACTGGCAACGTTGATTCTACTCAACAACCAATCCTAGTCCTCCATCTTAGATCCAGTAGGTGAGACGAGCTCCCTCTTTCCCCTATGTCTTGAAGCTTCTAGAACAGAGCCATGGATGCAGCACAGCAAGAAAACGATCTCTCACCTTGGTTCTCAGCGCTTGCAAAGGGGCTCTACAACACCGCAACGTCGTCATGAGTTCAACAGCATGTTGTTGGGGGCCGAAAAGCGACGTCGGTGGCATTCCACGGTGAACAAGAAGGCGGTGGCAACCGTTTCTTGAACAGCACATGCAAGCTCGAAAGAGGGAAAGAGAAGGCCTGACATAGCGCTGGGGTTAACCTCGCCATGGGCTCCTCTGCACGGTTGGTGGCGATGGGAAGGCACCATGCGATGCAGAGAGCTGTGGCCATCGGGGAGAGCGGCGATCTGCCCCACGGATGGTTTGCAGAGGTAGTACATCCTCGCGGCCATCGTGCGTAGGAGGACGCCGCGGAACATGTGGGTGACGGTGTGTAGTTTGTTGTTGACTGTTGTGCGGGACGACCATGAGCGGTGTGAAAGACGCCCTTCCTGAGCTTTGGCGACCACGCGTACACCTCGACGTGGCGGCCGAGCGCGGCAGGAAGCAGAGCCTAGGAACCTCACGGTGGTGATTGTGGCGAGGTTGAAGTGCCTGTCGACGAAGGCATCTAAAGACAGTGTGGTGGCCTAGGCGCGGGAAAGGCAAGAGCACTGGAGCACCGACTCGGCTGGCATGCACACGAAGGTGCCCTCAATGATCTCGTCGGGGAGATCTTGGCGCGGCGGCGTCACCGCCATCTCCTCAATCGCTTCCGGTGTGCCGGCAATGTAAAGGTTGATGCGGGAAATATTGATCGGTTACAATTGACACGCTAGTGGTAATAATGAATAATCAACAAGATCCTACCGATCTACGGAATAAACGCAATACATAATAAAAGAAAACAAAAAAGAAGTCATGAAACTGAACGAGCGGAAAAGGCAAACGCTGACAAAAGGAAAAAAACTGCAAAGGACACGGACGGAAAAGTTTTGCACGGAAAAATCAGACGTTTGGATGTCCAAACGGGATAAAAACAGCACGAGGGACTTTCCGAGCCTGTCGGTGATTGGGCTAGCTGGGTATACATAGATACATAGTATTTTTTTTTAATTTCTACTCGTACTCGGATTAGGATGAAGTTGGACGAAAAAATTTTAGTGGCAGAAATTTTACCTCTTTAGTACTACTAGCAAATATGCCCGTGCGTTGCAACGGGAAAAACAATATAATGTTAAGGTAAAACACAATATTGTCAGTTTTTTTTTCTTTTGTCATAAGGCACAAAAAAATCTACCCATAGTAATATCATAACTTTAATTTTGTAGTATTGGTAGAGTTAGGTATCGAGTTCGATGACTTTTTGAAGCAATCATAAAAATATGTGGAACCGAATTCTCTTTGCTTTTGATTCTTTCAGTTTCGGTTAATTATGCCTAGATGGCTAGGTCTACAAACTTGTATTGGCGTGTTTTGTCTTGGAATCAGACTCCACGCAGTGACTGCATTCATCAATTTCATTTCGTTTTGAATCAGGCTCTCTACCATGCATGGATGCGGATTTCATAAAAATACGTGGAATCGAATTCTCTTCGCTTTTGATTCTTTCAGCTTCGGTTAATTATGCCTAGGTGGCTAGGTCTCCAAACTTGTATTGATGTGTTTTGTCTTAGAATCAGACTCTCTACCATGCATGGATGTGCATTTCATAAAAATATGTGGAACCGAATTCTCTTCGCTTTTGATTCTTTCAGTTTCAGTTAATTACGCCTAAGTGGCTAGGTCTACAAACTTGTATTCACATGTTTTGTCTTAGAATCAGACTCTACACAGTGATTACATCATCAATTTCATTTGGTTTTGAATCAGACTCTCTACCATGCATGGATGTGGATTTCTCTAACACGGTCTATATATTTTAATATTATATTTAATATCTGTAAATTAATCTAATATATATGCAATGCCATGTTTTTACACTTCTTTTGTCGTGTGAACTATAAGGTGTTAACGGCTGGTTGAATAGATTTTTTTTATAGATAGATCATATAAAACATGTGGTGCGGTGGTAAGCGGTTACTTTAGTATTATTTATTTATAATCTATATATAGTTTCCTATTATTTATTTATTTATTTATTTGTAATTTATATGGAGACCTGGCTTGTATTTTTGCTGCACAGGTGTACGAGTAGGCTTGTATTTTTTTGTCGTTTCCTTCTGACGTATAGGTGTGGGTGGTTTCCTCGCTGAGATTTCCAAGGCGGGCTGAAAGCGGACTGGAAGTCTGGAATACGACTACGGCAGCAGTCCTGAACCAAAAAAATATTATATTATATAGAATAGATATGGATTATTCTTTTCTATTTGGATTAAATTCGTATTTTTATCTGTGTGTTCCATTGCGCTACGTTGGGCCGTGAGTTGGACGTCAGCCCGTCACCGGACCTCTGGAATTTTAATTGACGTTTTTTTTGCGAGCATTTACCGAGTGCAGTTTTCTTTCTTTTCGTGGAGTCCGTTTAGGATTGTATGTGTGCATATCCGTTTTTCTGTCGTGTTGACACGAGATTGAGTCTTTCGTGAGATTGAGTCACGGACGGTTACATCTTATATCTTACACGTAAGATCATTGGTAGAAAAAAATTATGGCGGAAATTTTGCCTCATGTGGGCATGTACATGTAATCTTAGTTGAGTAGGAGTCTTACTCGAGTCAGAGTTTGATCTATTTAGATTAGTATCAACCTAGTCTTACATGTAATCTTAGTTGAGTAGGAATCTTACTTACATCTTACGCGGAAATTTTGCCTCTTTATTATTAGGTATAGATTATATATATATATATATATATATATATATATATATATATATATATATATATATATATATATATATATATATATATACTATTATTATTAGATATAGATTATTATTATTATTATTATTATTATTATTATTATTATTATTACTACTACTACTACAATAACAACAACAATAACTGTAATAATGTATGTGGAGTCGATTTTTACCACACTAACTTAAAACCACCAACATATAAGTCCGGTGTACATCCATTTCAAGTCTCACTTTTGAAACCAATTCAATCACTTTCACGGACTAATATTTGTTGACAACGGACACTTAGATGCTAAGCTACTGAAATGGACAATATTAGCATATACAGTAATGTGCATTACAAGCAAATGCTCAGGTTTGAAATATAATTTTGGTTTGCGTTCGTGGGAACAAGGAAATGTCGGTATGAATAACGGCGGATGACACCGGTTTGTAGCTTTGCTCGCTCTCATAAACCACCGTACAGTGATTGGAGCAATTTCTCCGGCCAGTCCTAGTCAATTCTACTGTACTATGTAGCTTTGTTTATTTGTTTGTCAAATATTTCCTTGAAGTCTAGTTGGATTAGCCACTTTCATATCACTAGTTAGAAACAGGAACTGACAGTTACGCGAAAGGAATTTGATGCGATTTTGTTGGATCAAGTATGGCCATAATTGTGATGTGATGATGTTCACCACATTTAAAAAAAAAGAAGGCACATATAGGCCATCTTTGGTAGCGCTTAATCCGAGGATTCTTCTTTGGTTAATACCATCTACTGTTAAGGTACGGTAGTGCTTTCCTCCAGGTTCTGAGAAGCGACATCTTTCTTTCCAGCCATCTTTCTCTTGTTCTCGGTTCTTGTACCCCTATCTTCCTGACTATGTATCGACTAGCACCATAGGTTGGACATTTTGTTAGGTCTTTAAACACCCCACGATAAAAGACACAATGATTTGGACACGCATGTATTCTTTTCACACCCATCGTCAATGGACTGACAAGCTTCTTCGCTTGATATGTGTTGGCGGGCATAGAGTTTGGTTTACGAAGCACAATAGCCAAGAGAGTCAATAGGTTGTTGAAGCTCCTATCGGACCAGCCATATTTAGTCTTCAAGATCAGCATGTCTAGCACAAAACGTACCAACCACCATCTTTTCTCACAACCCTTTGCCTCCTTATACAAACTTTCTTTCCTTGCCTTCCTTACCATCTCCAAGTTATTTAACCCTTTTGCTACCTTCAATAGCAATTCCTGTTCTACGTGGCATAACATGTCCTCCAATAAGTCTTTTTCTTTCATTGTCTTCACCATCGTCCTTCCCACCACAGCGTTCGCCCCCACCACCTTCTACAATGTCATCTCCCGTACCATCATGCATCATGACAAGATGGACATCGTCATCTTCCCTTACTTCTGGTGCAATCACTTCCGGATTGCTTGCTTCTATACGTCTCTCACCATGATGATCCCAAAATCGTGTAGTTCTCCATGAAATCACTTCTTACTAAGTGTGATCTTATCGTATTTGAATCCTGGCATACTATATGGATCCGACAGTCACAGTAGGGAAAATATATATCCTTTGTCTGCTTATTAGCGAAAGCGTGTCTTTTAGTGGCTTCAATAAAACCATTCACATCTTGTATGTAGGAAGCTTCATGTCTTCGTTTCGGGTACATCCATGACCTGTCCATATGTGGTCTTTGAAAAGAAAAGGTATATTTGCGTCAAGATATTATTCACATATAAATGTTGAAGAAATTGTCTAATTTTTTTGTATAAATATTACATTATTCTAGACCAAGAGCTTAAAAATAATATTAAAAAGGTATGAACCAAAAATGACAAAGTAAATACAAAACTAACTAAAGTTCATGTGAGCCAAGTAAGTTAGGCAAAAAATCAGTCTAAATTGCTAGAAAAAATAAAAAATATCAAACATCATGCATGTCTCTCTAGATCTACATGAGAACCAAAAAATAGTGAAAGAAATGTAATGGTAAAGTTTGAAAAGAGTTTAGGGATGGCACAAATTTACCTCTCAAACCCAACTCCTTCAAAGGTTCAAAATCTCCCCACTCTATTTTTGCTACTTCTCGCCTACAAGTAAGCTCAACAATGATGCTCAACAGCTCGGTCGCGAGGAGAAAGAAACTTATTTGTAGGGGGTTATTTTTAGGCGCAGTCGACTAAGAGGACCACCCCTGTTATTGGATTTGGGATGCGGTTCTCTTAAGAGAACTGTCTTTGAAAATCTGTCTCTTTTAGATATGGTTCTGTAAAACGACCATCCCCAAAAATCATATTTTTGGTGTGGTTCTCTTAACTAAACACCCCCTAAAAATGGATACATTTCTACGGGCATTTTCTAATGGAACCATCCCTAAAAATTGTTTTCCATCAACGTTTGCATAGCTGCAGTGCCTGTCACTATGGTTAGGGATGGTTTCATAAGTGGACCGCCTCTATTAGAAAAGGGAGGCGTCTGTAAACATCATTTATGTACGAGTGGCGACGTCCTTCCCCCGATAGGATCCCTCCCGAGTGAGAGCTTTGATGGTTCTTTTGTTGGTCTGTCAGAAAACTAGCCATTCTTCATCATGTAAGTGTGTTTGGTTATCCTTTGGTGGCTTGCTCATAAACCTCTCCATTCTTTATCACATAACTGTGATTTCCTCTCGCTGCCTAGGGCTTCTCTCGGTTCTCAACTCGAGAAAGTCGGCTAGACCAATTCCCCAAATCAGCTAGGCTGGTGTTGGCTAAACCACGCTGCCTCGGTCCATTTGCAACCCGTGCGATCTAGCAGTTGTGGTGTATGACCTACCTTTGCAAAGTCCCGGCGCCGCCCCGTAACGGAACCTGAGCTGCCGGCCTAGCAGCTCCGCCTCCTCCACTCGTTCGCTCATCCACCGTCTTCCGCTCCTCCACTGCATGGCCAGCACCTCGGCTCCTCCACCCTCTGGCCCCACGCCTCAGCTACTCCGCTCGTCTAGCTTTTGGCCCCACACGTACCGCGGCCGCGTCGTATCTCCCGTCATTTGGCCATCCACAACGGTGATGTGGAGCACGTGGTGCGTCGTGAAGGCAGTTCCATCTTTGGCATCACGACGGTGAGGGAATGCCACAACGTGGTGGACGCCACCGTCGTGGTGCTCCCGTTGCGGCCCTGGGGTCTGGACGCCTATGCTTCTTCTTTTGTTGTACAAGAGATGCATCTCTCACCCCCACCTCTCTCCCCCACCCCATGTCGCCCCTCGCCACCAACAACCATGCTCCCCTCCAGTGAGATTCTGGTGATAACTGGCAATCATGGGCTCCTCCTCCAATCTGGTCGATCGGCTTGATTTCAACCTCGGATTGGAGTTTCACGAAGAGGTTTGATGCCGCTTCAGGTCACCAGTACACCACCCACTCCCTTCTGCTGATGGATCTTTTCTTCTCCTAGTCACGTTTCGGAGATTCCTGTTCCGTTTGACTGATGATTCAGTCAGTCTTGCTTTGCAATCTTGTTTGGGGGGAAGTTGTGGATTTCCATGTTAAATTCCTCAACAACAACACTTCTGTTTCTCTATTTTCTCCATGGAAGTTGGGTTTTTCATTTACAAACTCCAGTGAGTCACAACCTCTTCCTTTGATGCTTATTTTCATCTTTGGAACAATGGTACACCACATTGGGAGAGGGAAAAAAGGGCTTAGGATATTGAATAGGAGAACGAGTGGACTGAAGTTCTCTCTAAAGCTGCAAAAAAAGAGGCAAAAAAGAAAGAAAAACTAAAAAATGTTCGTTTCGCCAAGCCCCTTGTCCAATCTCCACACAAAGTCATACATCAACCCAAGGATTCTATCTCATTTGGATCGTTTTCATGTCACATTGATCCCCACAGTCCGCCTGAGAAATTGATCTTTGGGTCCCCTCCTTCCCGTCGAGATTCTGTTGTTGGCAACGGTGTGCCGATGAACACGCCGAATTCTGTGGTGGCATCCCCAAATCACAGCTCATGTTCAAATTCAAACCTGCTGGGCTAGGTCGCCAAATGCTCCCGTTGCTTGGATTTGGGTCATACCAAGCGCTTTTGCCGATCCAGTATGTGGCAGAACCTCCTGAATTATATGGCCCACATGTGCCTATCATTATCTTCCAGACTTCTGATAGCTACACATGCAAATCATAAAACTTTGGAGGTCTGTCGGGTGTCCTCGGAAAACCCAAATCATCCACTAATCTCTTAAACAGGATCCATTACAGGAAATATTGCAGAATTACACAGTTTGTAGAAAAATTCAGATTACACCAGAGTTGAACAGCGGAAGACTTATAACCATAAGTTACAAGTAGTAAATCTATAAGTACAACATCTTTAGCCAAGTCAAGGCACAAGGATAGCTTATCTATTTATACAAGAATCACACAAGGGAGATTCACCCTGCCCAAGGCTTCACCTGAACTCTTCTACTGCTAGCTCCCATCCTACAACAAGGGTTTAACAAACCCTGACTACAAAGGTACTCAACAAGACTTAACCGACTAAAAGAAAATACTCCAAGGATATGCAGGGTAAGGGGAATCAAGGTGAGTCCGTAGCAAGATCAAGAATATTTTTGCGGAAAACAACACTAAGGTTGATCCTTACTTTCAAGTTTTTAATCTCAACTGTTATATATATATAACTAATTCTTTAGCACCTATTCTAATTCCAAGCACTTTATTAATTCGAACACAACACGATCTCACAGCTAGAGTTCCAGTTGATTAACTACGATGCAGGATGGTTGATCGAGTCTTCTTCTCTGAGAAGCAACAATGATTCGAATCGGTTAAGCCCAGCTAGGGTTTCCTTACCACATGAGAAAGGTGAGTAGCTAACTCACATTCATCAACCCTCACTCGGATCCTCCAAAATGGGAACTGGTCCAGCGCTACCCGAGAGCACAGTACCTACTTCACTATGTCGTTCGTCCCTAACGGATTCATAGGAGTGTGTTACACGATACTCTCACCATCTCTCCACTTGCGCGGTTATCGTTCCCCATTCAGGACTAGCCTAGGTATTGGGCTTACTAGAGTATGTGGCCAGTACTGCAAGTCATGATCACAAGCAGGCCGTACAACGAAGGGTCCTTAATCGACACAGACAGGGTCACTACGTCCAGCCTCAAACTGGGTGAAAGCCAAGATTCCATCCAGTCTAGATTTAAAAGGTTATGATCATCTTCATACTTCAAGTTCATCTTTAACTTTAGAAAAACCTATCTCTAGCATTTATATCTAAGCAGGGCTAAGCATTTAGAAATATTACTATAACATAATTACCATAGGTGATTAAAGATAAACAAGTTAGTTATGCAGCAAAGGTATCATAAAACTACTGATACGTAATGCAACAAGCATAAGACTTAAGTGATAAACATTTTATCAAACACAAGGATAGGTTTATGCTCCGGGGCCTGCCTTCGATGTCGAGGTTGTCAGAAACTCCAGAAAACCACAACTAGAAAACCACACGGTAAAATAGAATTCCACTTTGGGACTTTCTTACGATGGAACTCCTCTCATGAACTATACGTAAAGAATATGCATGCTTCAGGATGATGAAAACTAACCATGCTTCAAGGTGATAAAATAAGGTAATAACTTGAATACAACGTTTCTTCATTTAAGGATTAAGTTATTAATTCATTAAGCAAAGTTAATTTATTAATTATTAACATAAGATAAACACATCATTAACGATTTAAAGACTCGTCCAGGAACATTCTTAAGGTATAATGTTCCTAGGTCAGCAATCAATCCAAAATCTACTCATCAATTTATAATGATTTATAAAATCATTTTGGGTGTATTTATTAATCCATAAAAGGCATAGATAATGAGTGAACAATCTATCAATACCCAATTCAAGCCAAACTTCTTGAGTAGATTGATTTTATCATAAACAACATGTACACCAAATCTCACTATTTTTGGATAATTATTTTATTCTATAAAAATTATGAAAGGTACATTTATTAATAAAAGCATGTAATTCTTAGTCATATCAACACTACTAAAAATAACTATTTCATATTTTTCCATGATTAAGCATGATGTAAGAAGCATTCCCAATTTATTTCATAATTTTATCAGGTCTAATTATTTAGTTATGACTTATCAAAGTTTAATACTTAAATAGGTTTTTCAAAAAAAGAAAAGAAAATGACAGGCTCCTTCTCATCACCTCATTGGGCCAGCCCGAAAGCCAGACAACGGCCCACTCTCCTTCCCCTCTCTCTGATCGAACAGGCCGAAAGGCCAGTCGACCCAGCAACGGCCCGACCGAGCTCCCGCCGGCGGTGAATGGTGATCACCGGACCACGTTGACGGCGAGACTCCAAGCAGTGCAACCCGCACCACTACACTCACCACACTCTCCTGCACCTCCTGGTACCCTCCACATCTCTGGTGGTTTACGCTGTTGGTCACTACGGCGACGGCAGCGGATCGGGACTCCTCCGACGTGGCGGCTCCGGCGAAAGGTGGCCTCTTCGGTGACGACGTCGAGCTCTACACGTACCTCACACTGAAACAGCACTAGTCCTAGAGCTAATTGAAAGAGATGAGGGCAACACCAAGCTACAACCCGACCATGGTGGCCCTGCGGCAAGGCACGGTCGCACGGCCGCGTTCCGGTGATACAAGTGCGGTAGAGACAAAATTGATGGAGGAATTAGCTTAAGTGGCTCACCGTGACTTCAAAGCTCTTGCAGATTGGACGGAAGAGGCAAAGGGACCCCTACGACGACGTTGTTGACAGTTCTTAAGTATCAATTTTAATTATCCAATAAATAAGGAAAAGGACCTATATGCAAGCAAAACCTAGAATTAGGGTTTGATCTGATAGAATTCTACGAGTTTTGTTGTTTATCTGTTTCTGCAGGGGGTTATCAGGAAATACAAAGGAAAGGCCCACACGTCGGAATTACATAGAGATATTAACGTGTTCACCGATTTTCTATCATCTAGAAGACTCTAGAAGCCACGGGATCGAACGGGAGGCCGAACGGGCCCGGGACCAGGGCGCCCGCCCTGGACCCTGGGGCGCCCGCCCTAGGTCTGCAACCAATCAGGATGAGTCTCGCGGATTATGCCCCACCGACCTAAAGGATCAAGGAAAACCGTGCGATTAATGTCGGTTTGATCCGACGGCCCAGGTTCACTTGAAGGGACTATATAAGCAGGACCCCTGGCCCCTGGAGAGGAGAATCCAAGTCCATTATTTTCATATTTTCCAGAGAGGATTCAGAGAGAGAGGTTCCCTTAGGGTTCCCACCTCATTAGGGCTTAGCATCCAATGTGAGATTAGACTTAGTTCTTCTAGATTGAGAGAGATAGAGTGGAGGTATAGATCGAAGGAAGCCCGGCCTGTCGGTGACTACTTCGAGGTTGTACCTGCAGGATCAAGTTCTCCTAACCCGAGGCTTGCTCCTAGGATTCTTCAGTATTTCGACTTCTAAATTCTAGTAAGTTCTTTGTTTTATTGTTCTTTGGTTTATGAGTTCACTTTAATCTCTTCGCGTAGAGTTTAGAGTAATCATCTCTAGCGTAAACGTGGTGTTTGGGCTAGGATACTCATAGATATCCCCTGTCTAGCCGGACCGTGGTAGTAGCGAGGAACGTGACATTTCCGTAGCTACCTTTGTATTCCATATCCCGTTAGCAGGATCGATAGGGTTTATAGGTGCGGGTCGAACATCCTTTGAGGTGTCTAGATTCCGTGAGCCTCCCCAATAGAGCAGTAGATCATCCTTACCAAGGTTAGAACGAGAGTGCAGTTGCAGTCTTCTCTATACATCACTCATATCAAATCACAGTGGTTGTAGCCTAAAGGTTAGTAGTAATAGATTTGGTTAGTCAGATGCACGCTTTCTCCTAGTGGTAAAAAAATAAATACGATACTCTGGATAACATCCCGGGTGAAGTGCTCACCGATATCCGTGCGCTTGCGGATCATTTCCTAATTGCGTTACCAAATATCAACAAGCATTTCTGGCGCCGTTGCCGGGGAGAAAGATGGTTCGCTGAGATAACCTTGAATCTTTCTACTAGCTTGTACCTATACTTTTATCTTTCTTTATCTTTTTATTCCTTATCTTTTTATATTCTTTATTCTTACCTTATGGAGAACCAAGATTCTAAATCAATCTATCAATTTGCAACACCTTCGGAAACTGACCTTTTACCATGGGAGTCATCACAGCCTATCCAAACATCTCAGTATAGGTTAAGTTCAAGGTTAATTGCCATGATTGAGAACCTATCCTTTTTGAGAAAGGAAGACGAAAATCCTTACCTTCATATTAGAGATTTTGAGCAAACATGCGATTGTCTTCGCATTGAAGGCATTTCTGATAAGACTTTACGTTGGAAGCTTTTTCCTTTTTCCTTAAGAGGAGAAGCTAGACGATGGTATAGTCAGAAGGTAAGTCAACAACGAGGTGAATGGGGAGTCTTACGAGCCAACTTCTGTTTAGATTTTTATTCCCTCGATCGTATCGCTGACCTTAGACTCGAAGTTCTATCTTTTAAACAAAAAGAATATGAAACTTTGGGAAAATCCTAGAAACGTTTTTATGATCTTTTAGAATCTGGTCCAAAACTCAATATTGAAGACCCTATTCTCCTTTTTCATTTCTTTCGAGGTCTTCAGAAAGATCATAAACAAATGCTACATACAATGTCTAGAGGTTCTTTCTTTCGTATCCCTACTGATGAAGCTAGAGCGATCCTAGATAGAATCCTAGAAGCTGAGATGGATAATACCCTCCATGATGAAACCTACAAAGCTGAAGTAGACACTCTGCCGAATTCTTCACCTACTTCAGCTATCCCAAGTTTTGAGCCACAAAAGGAAGAAATTCCACCACTTGATTTCATGCTGGATATAGAATCCGATCTTTTTGCCGATTTTGGAAACATTTCAAACTACCATTCTATAGACAAACCCCAAAGCGGCCATTATAGCATTTGTTTACCAAGTGAATATCAATTGAGAGAGCTTATCTCAGTCATGAGTAGCGAATGGTTGGAGGAGTCAGAGCTTTCCTCTGAAGTGATCCGTTTGGATACACCTCCTATCACTATACGTTGTGCTTATGATTCTGATCAATTTGATGCTCTCTATAATCCTGTTGTGGGGATCAATATCATGTCTGAAGCTTTTGCACTTAAATTATTTGGAAAATTAATTTTAACCCCCACAACAAAGTTCATGAAGGAATCTTCGGGACGATTGGTCCCCAGTCTTGGAATTGTGAATGTCCTACCCTTTATGGTAGAAGGCTCCATGATTCATTTGAACTTTTATATCTTTGATACATAGGACTTCGACCTGTTGATAGGACAACCATTTAGAAGACTCCTTTATGAAGGTCAAACTGGAAAGCTACACATTTCTTTTGGAAAGGATTTTAAATTCCCTATGACAATTTCTCACTCCTTGAATAATAAGATCGAGTCATCTCTTTTGCCTGATCCTATGGAAGAGGTAAAAGCTACGTCTCTAGAGCTTTTAAATGAATCAGACTTAGAAGAAGAAGCCCCTTTCTTCATAGAAGAGGAAGCTAAACCTTCTGAACCTGAACCTTTAGATGAGTTTGCAGAAACACCCAGACCTCCTATAGAGCTTAAAACTTTACCACCCGGTCTTATCTATGCTTTCCTAAACAATAATCCAGAGTTTCCTGTGATCATTAGTAATAAACTCACTCAGGAACAAACTCTGCGATTAATGACCGTTTTAGAAAAACATCACTCAGTCTTTGGCTACTCACTCCAAGATCTTACAGGAATCAGTCCTATGATTTGCACCCATCGCATTCCGACAGATCCTTCTGTTTCACCTTCTCGGGAACCCCAACGTAGACTCAACAACGCGATGAGAGAAGTAGTTAAAAAGGAAGTTATAAAGTTGCTGCATACAGGGATTATATATCCTGTGCCGCATAGTGAGTGGGTGAGCCCTGTTCAAGTTGTGCCTAAAAAGGGAGGCATGACTGTTGTTACAAATGAGAAGAACGAGCTAATTCCGCAACGCACCGTCACAGGGTGGCGGATGTGCATTGACTATAGAAAACTGAATAAAGCCACGAAAAAGGATCACTTTCCTTTACCTTTTATAGATGAGATGTTAGAGCGGTTAGCGAACCATTCGTTCTTCTGTTTCTTAGATGGATATTCTGGGTACCACCAGATCCCGATCCATCCTGATGATCAAAGCAAAACCACTTTTACCTGTCCATACGGAACTTATGCTTATCGTAGAATGTCTTTTGGGCTATGTAATGCACCAGCTTCTTTTCAAAGATGCATGATGTCTATATTTTCTGATATGATTGAAGAGATTATGGAAGTTTTCATGGATGATTTTTCTGTTTATGGAAAAACTTTTGATAATTGTCTTGAAAACTTAGACAAGGTTTTGCAAAGATGCAAAGAAAAGCACTTAGTCCTTAACTGGGAAAAATATCATTTTATGGTTAGGGAAGGAATAGTGCTAGGACACCTAGTGTCTAAAAGAGGTATTGAGGTAGATAAAGCTAAAATTGAAGTAATAGAACAACTACCTCCACCTATGAATATAAAAGGAATTCGAAGCTTTCTTGGCCATGCTGGTTTTTATCGCAGATTCATAAAAGATTTTTCATTTATTGCTAGACCACTCACTCTTTTGCTAGCCAAGGATGCTCCTTTCGAATTTGATGATGCATGTTTAAAAGCTTTTGAATTATTAAAGAATGCACTCATCTCTGCACCAATCATTCAACCCCCTGATTGGTCGTTGCCTTTTGAAATTATGTGTGATGCTAGTGATTATGCTGTGGGGGCAGTTTTGGGGCAAACAAAAGACAAGAAGCATCATGCAATTGCTTACGCCAGTAAAACTTTGACAGGAGCTCAACTTAATTATGCAACCACTGAAAAAGAGCTTTTGGCTGTTGTCTTTGCCATTGATAAATTTAGATCTTACTTAGTAGGAGCTAAAATAATTGTTTACACTGATCATGCTGCACTAAAATATTTGCTCACTAAAAAAGATGCTAAACCTCGCCTAATTAGATGGATCTTGTTACTCCAAGAATTTGACTTAGAAATAAAAGATAAAAATGGAGTAGAAAATTCTATTGCTGATCACTTGTCTAGAATGCACTTTAAGGATCCACAGGAAACACCCATTAATGATTCACTCCAGGACGACATGCTCTATGGAATCAACAGGTCTGACCCCTGGTATGCAGATATTGTTAATTTTATGGTTTCAGGGTATGTACCACCAGGAGCGAACAAGAAGAAGCTTATTCAAGAAAGTCGTTCACACATATGGGATGAGCCATACCTCTTCCGAGTATGCACTGATGGCTTACTCAGAAGGTGTGTGACCACTGAGGAAGGGTGGAAGATCATCGACAGATGCCATTCATCACCATACGGAGGTCATTATGGAGCATTCCGTACACATTCAAAGATCTGGCAATGTGGATTCTATTGGCCTACAATGTATGAAGACACAAGGCAATATATCAGAAGATGTGGGCCATGTCAAAGGCACGGAAACATAAATACAAGAGATGCTATGCCACTCACCAACAACCTTCAGATTGAGCTCTTTGATGTTTGGGGAATAGACTACATGGGTCCATTTCCTCCATCAAAGAAGTGTGAATTCATCTTGGTGGCAGTTGACTACGTCTCCAAGTGGGTAGAAGCACTACCTTGCAAGCGTGCCGACAATATTAATTCAAAGAGGATGTTTGAAGAGATTATATTTCCAAGATTTGGAGTCCCTAGGGTGGTGATAAGTGATGGGGGATCACACTTCATCGACAAACGCTTTGAGCATTATCTAGCGAAACATGGAATCCGTCACAACGTTGCTACCCCATATCATCCTCAGACAAGTGGCCAAGCAGAGACTTCCAACAAGCAAATCAAGAACATTCTTCAGAAAACAGTAAATGAGATGGGAACAGCATGGAAGGAAAAGTTACCCGATGCACTCTAGGCATACCGGACAGCATACAAGACCCCAATTGGAATGACCCCATACCAATTGGTGTACGGGAAGACTTGCCACTTGCCTGTTGAACTAGAGTTCAAAGCACACTGGGCCATAAGAAGATGGAATATGGACCTAGATGTTGCTGGAGATCATAGAAGAATGCAACTATCAGAATTGGAAGAATGGCGAGAGAAAGCATATCACAATTCGAAGATCTACAAAGAAAGAGTCAAAAGATGGCATGACAAGAGGATCAAGAAGAAGGAGTTCTCACCCGGAGATAAGGTATTACTTTTTAATTCCAGGGTGAAGCTTTTCGGGCATGGAAAACTCTGGAGTAAATGGGAAGGACCATACAAGGTAGTCAATTCATCATCCCACGGAGCTATTACACTTCAAAACGACGAAGGTACGTTATTCAAGGTAAATGGTCAACGTCTTAAATTATTTTTAGAACCCAATAAAGAATTAGAAGAAATAGACGTGATCCATTTTTACCTTCCGATGGAGAATTAAAGCCCGACCTTTTTAATCTGACGTTTTTGGGCCACGTATATATTTTTCGGGATAAAAATACTTCTAGAAACACGCTTGAGCAAGCGGGCCCGCAGAGGAGGCAGGCCCAGGGCGGGCACCCTGCCCTGGTGTCCCCTCGGCCCCGGCCTCTTCCGACGTGTTTTCCTCATCTATGGTTATCCAGAAAATTCCGCGAATGGGTTGTTACGCACGCCCGGCAGCGGGATGGATCTATGGAAACCCTAGAGGCACTTTTTGACCCCTATATAAACAGACCCCTAACGTCAGCTTTCAACACCAATTCATTCAATCCTTCTCTCCTCCTCAATTAGAGCTTGTCTAGTTCCTTGCTTTTCCAATGGCCGACAAGACCCACCGCAACTGGGAGATCGTCCCTTACGACCTCAACCGCAAGCCCAAGGATGACCCCGACGCCTACGTCCCGGCCAACACAGAGCGACAGCTAGCAGCCCCACCATCAAACCAGCGCAGCTCAATCTCATCCTACTACGCCCAACCAGTTCTTACTGCACCACCACAGCCCTTTCTTCTCAAGGGACCGTCGTCCAAGCAAGAAGCCATCGTCAAGGTACCAGCCGGCACGAAAATCCTGCCACCTAAACCCAATGAGCGGGTTGTAGGCGTCAAGACCAACCGGAGCGGCGAGATCAGTAGCGTCCACTACACTACGGAGAAGGAGAGGCCCCGCTTCGAAGGAGTTAGGACAGCAAAAGTTCGCTTCATCCCACCAAAGGAAGCTCCTAAGCAAGCTCTCAATTCGTTTGAGACACCACCGAAGCGCCGCAGGACCATAGCAGATGTGGATGAGGACATCAGGACAGCAAATAGACATATTATGGAACTTCAGTCCACAGTTAGCTCCCTTAGTAGGCAGGTCTCCAACCTGAACACTACTGTGCTCGCGCTTAAACGTGACCTTTCTGATGCCCTTGCTAGGATCAGGGATTTAGAGCAACACTGAGCTATCTAGATTAGACCTTGAGGCAGTGTGTCTTAGTCTTCATCATTAGATTCAATTAGATTCAATTCAGTTTAGATTAGTTCGCTTCATTAGTCAGTGTAATAAATGCCTCAAGACAAATAAAGATTATTATTATTATTATGCCTCGTGTATCTCCACTTTATTTTTATGCAAGAAAGCAGGAAACAAGTATGGAGGAATCCCCCCGACATGGTAAATGCACTTCGATTGCACCACTCCACGATTCAGGTACATACTCTGCACGCTTTATTTACATATATACAAATATATATTGGGCTGTGTAGAATATTGTTCCTGACATGATAATTTAAAAAGACAAAAATATTTTTAATCATGATCAATCTCACTCTGTGATATTTCTGAAAACCTGCATTTATTGAAAATCATTTTAAAAACCATGTGTTACTCAAGTCATTGTGGAATGTGAGATGGTAGAATATGAGTATCTTATTCTTGAAATCTTTGTCGCTTGGAGATTTTCTTTTCAAAAACTTCAAAAATATAGCTACCATCCTCAATATTTTGTATGCCTGATAAACCTAAAAATATTAATTTGCTTTGTATTGAGTTTATGCAAAACGAGTTAGACCCTTGTTGAGAGATTTATCATGCTCCCAAGATCAAGACATTTTTATTCAGAAAGATTCACTCTTCCGAAGTATTATTGCATTAGAGGCATGGGCTATGCAAAAATATATTTCGAGGAAATAAAAAGGAGCAAGTGCTCGACAACCTCGCAGAAAAATAGACAAGTGTCCGGAAGTAGAATTAGGGGTACCTTAGTATCCACCTGAAAAAAAATGAGATGATAAAAATATATATGGTAAAAAGAAAATGATAGCCCATGGTCCCTCTAATAAGCAATATGCCAGTAAGAGTTGACAAGTTTTAATTTTCAAAGTCTTTGATCTAAGAGTATGGCATTCCTCTCCTCGGATCCCGTTTTGACCCAGGCAAAATATGCAAAGTAAGTATGCTTGAGAATTTCTACAAATTAAAACAGCCTCAGTGAGATATACAAAAGATAAATGAGTGATCTGAGAGCCCCTATGAGGATAAAGGTATGCTAAGTTTTCTATTCAAAAATATATAAAAACTCCAAGTGACAGGATGAGAAGAAAGGATCTCTACTTCAACCATATATTTCCCTGACTACAGTGCACAGTGGACATTCACAACACCCTGCAGGTATAAAAAGAATGCTTTACAATGTTTCAACCCCAGTTATTTTTCTGAACCATCCTTTTCTCGAGGACGAGTAAAAGCCTAAGTATGGGGGTGTTTGTTGACAGTTCTTAAGTATCAATTTTAATTATCCAATAAATAAGGAAAAGGACCTATATGCAAGCAACACCTAGAATTAGGGTTTATCTGATAGAATTCCATGAGTTTTGTTGTTTATCTATTTCTGCAGGGGGTTATCAGGAAATACAAAGGAAAGGCCCACACGTCGGAATTACATAGAGATATTAACGTGTTCACCGATTTTCTATCATCTAGAAGACTCCAGAAGCCACGGGATCGAACGGGAGGCCGAACGGGCCCGGGACCAGGGCGCCCGCCCTGGACCCTGGGGCGCCCGCCCTAGGTCTGCAACCAATCAGGATGAGTCTCGCGGATTATGCCCCACCGACCTAAAGGATCAAGGAAAACCGTGCGATTAATGTCGGTTTGATCCAACGGCCCAGGTTCACTTGAAGGGACTATATAAGCAGGACCCCTGGCCCCTGGAGAGGAGAATCCAAGTCCATTATTTTCATATTTTTCAGAGAGGATTCAGAGAGAGAGGTTCCCTTAGGGTTCCCAACTCATTAGGGCTTAGCATCCGATGTGAGATTAGACTTAGTTCTTCTAGATTGAGAGAGATAGAGTGGAGGTATAGATCGAAGGAAGCCCGGCCTGTCGGTGACTACTTCGAGGTTGTACCTGCAGGATCAAGTTCTCCTAACCCGAGGCTTGCTCCTAGGATTCTTCAGTATTTCGACTTCTAAATTCTAGTAAGTTCTTTGTTTTATTGTTCTTTGGTTTATTTGTTTACTTTAATCTCTTCGTGTAGAGTTTAGAGTAATCATCTCTAGCGTAAACGTGGTGTTTGGGCTAGGATACTCATAGATATCCCCTGTCTAGTCGGACCGTGGTAGTAGCGAGGAACGTGACATTTCCGTAGCTACCTTTGTATTCCATATCCCGTTAGCAGGATCGATAGGGTTTATAGGTGCAGGTCGAACATCCTTTGAGGTGTCTAGATTCCGTGAGCCTCCCCAATAGAGCAGTAGATCATCCTTACCAAGGTTAGAATGAGAGTGCAGTTGCAATCTTCTCTATACATCGCTCACATCAAATCACAGTGGTTGTAGCCTAAAGGTTAGTAGTAATAGATTTTGTTAGTCAGATGCACGCTTTCTCCTAGTGGTAAAAAAATAAATACGATACTCTGGATAACATCCCGGGTGAAGTGCTCACCGATATCCGTGCGCTTGCGGATCATTTCCTAATTGCGTTACCAAATATCAACAGACTTGGAGGTCACGGCGGTGGCTCTGCTCTGGCAAAGGTGGCGGCGTCCCAACGCTTCTACTAGCGCGGTGAGGAAAACAGAGAGAGCACGAGCATCAGGGTCACATAGGGACACTAGAACAGTGACAAGGGGAAAAAGAGAGGCAGCGTAGGTAGACTATCCATGCGCGGGTGCTTACGTCGGCTCGACGTCGCCCCAGGGTAGAAGACGATGGCGCCCCGGTGATTCTGGTGAGGATAAGAGGCACCAAAAGGTTAAACAGAGTCACGAGGAGATGGAGAAGTAGTGAGCAAGACAAATTGGAGCGGGAAGGATTGCTGACAGTGAATTTGATTGGAGACAAGAGGATTTTCATCGGCTCCGGTGATGAACAAGAGAGACGGAGAGTGGCTGGCTTCAATGGATAAGGACGAGGGCGCTGCTTCCAGGCGTCCAGCGCGCGCCGGCGAGGTGACAGCAGCACAGCTGCGTGTCCACGCGCGGTGAAGCGGTGGCCGAGCAGTGAGCGGTGTCGGTGGAGAACCTGCTCAACGTTTTGCTTTGTTTCCAACTGAAACTTCAATGTAGCATGTTTCAAGGTGATGTTTCATTTCTTTCTCCCTTTTATGAGCATTTTCGTGAAAAACTTCAATTAACAAAGTTGTTCCAATTCACATAAACTCCATCTTTGCTTTAAGGCTCAAGGTTCAAAACTGAACAGACAGTGAGATCAAGAGAAAAGTGAGAATGAAACAACATGTTTCAAGAGATGAAACAACATGTTTCACTAAGATTTGAAAATAGGATATAATACTTGCTCATAACTTGTGATAGATATACACATATATATTGCACTCAACTTTCGATAACAATGCAATAAATTTTTAAACTTATTTTAGTGAATGCATAATTCGAGATTGTTGCAACACAAAAGTACCACACATGATGCATTTATGCTTTGATGATGACATGTTTCCTTTTTAGTATCGCTTAACACCAGGGTGTTATAGCCCTTCTCCCCTTACAGAAATCTCATCCCAAGATTCAGAAAAATACTTAAAGTTTAGATTACATAACGAAAGAAGGAAAACATGACAACCATATATTACAAACTTGGTCTCTGAAAAGCAACAAAGAGATTACAAGATACAACAGTTGATAGTTTATGCCACAGGAAGAAAGCCCTGATGATTCTCTCTTACATATTTCTCTAACTCCCAAGTAGCTTCTTCCTCGGAGTGTTTGTTCCTGATGAGATACAGGCCCGATCTTCCGAGAGGTAACCGGTAAGTTCGATTTATGGAGATCTCGACGTTGGTGATCCGGCTTCAAATCAGTCATGATTCAAACCCTGCAACCGTTACACCACTGCTCCGTTGGTTATCAACCAAGCACAACTTGAGTGACCTCGCCAAGAAGGCTTTTCCTGCAAGCGAATCGAAGAACACAAGCAAGAAGGTAAAAACACGCAATCTGAAATTGCAAATATGAATGATGCGAATATCAATATAGGGTTCAAGAACTCGGTTCCAAAGGACTAATCGACACAGTGGAGGAGATCAAGAACAGGGGCCTTGGATCACTGTAAAAGGATTTGTCACCACAGTTACAATGAACGATTCAGTTTCTCGATGGAAAACTAAACTCTAAACAAAACCCAATTGTCTAGCAGCGGCGGTGGCTATTTTTATAGTCTAAGACTCGACCTAGGGTTGAGGACGGCCAGGGGTTGGGCGCCCACAACTTGGACTTAAGGCCCGACACGATACATGGCCAAGTTGGCCCAAATAGGTGACGCAGCACCTTGCCGTGGTCACACAGAATGATCCACGGACCTTCTGGAGCTAGGACCAGATCCAAAACGACGGCGTCGTCATCCCCTTTCCAACGCATCCAAGAACGCCCTGTTTCGATGTCGTATGCGAGAGTTATGACCAAAACAGTGACGACGTGTCTGCTGAATCCGAGGGTGACGTGGCAGCTGAGTTGGGGACGAATTGCAACTTGGGGAAGACCATAGCGTCGGTGTGTCCAGCGTGGCGATGTCCTCATCATCCTCCTCTTCTTGAATTGGAGTCGTCCTCGACTCCATCTTGGCGATATCCTCATCATCCCCTCCTCCTAGAATTGGAGTCGTCCTCGACTTCATCCCATGATCAGCGAACTCCTGCAAAAGGTTAGTGACAGCAGGCAATGCACTAGACATAATAGGTTAACAAAACATAGTATAACATGGTACATTAGGATTATCACATAACTCAGCAGTAGCAGAAGTTGTAGCAAGAAAAGTACCTCCTTTTAACTTAATCCCATTATTTTTAGCAATGTCAGTTGGAGGTTTATTTTTAATCTCTTTAGCATGTTTAATAATTTCCGTAGGAGACAAAGGCAGCAATGTAATTTTCTTGTCCTTATGTATGATAGTGTATGTATTAGTTCTACCATGGTGTAAAGCATCATTATCAAATTCCCATGGACGACCTAACAAAATGGAACAAGCTTGCATAGGGACAACATCAAAATCAGCAGTATCATGATAAGAACCTGCGAAAAAGCTAATGCGTGCTGATTTAGTTACCTTAGTCTTACCACTATTATTGAACCATTGAAGTTTATATGGATATGAATGTTGTCGTGTGGTCAAGCCAAGCTTCTCAACCAAATCTGAACTCACCAAGTTATTGCAACTCCCGCTATCAATGATAGTGAGAACACGACAACCCTGCATAATGAAATACATGTGGAACAAATTGTTTCGTTGGATCTTCATCTCTTCTTCATGTCCCACACGTGTACTCAACACACACTGCACAAGAAGGCTAGAGTAGTCTGCGGCAGCAGCCACAGAGTCAATGATGATGGCCTCCTTGTCTTGATCGCCCTCGGTGGAATCTGTATCAATGTTAGCAGCAAGGGCTAAATCATCTTCAATATCACTAGTACTTACATATCCATCCTCGGTAGCAATGAAAGCACGACGACTGGGGCAATCCTTCATGACATGTCTCATGCCTTTGCATCAGTGGCAAATGATTTTAGCGCTGGACGAGGAGGAGCTAGTAGAAACACCTGGAGTGGCACCTTTCTTCTGCACATCAGACAATTTACTTACCCCATGTGGTGCAACAGAAAGCTTGGGCGTCTCCGGCTCAGAGCGCTGCTGAAAATTCCTTCCATTGTTAGACCTGAAAGGCTGGTGTTGTTTGCGGCCCTGTACTTCATGTTCTGCCTTAATAGCAAGATGATACAATTGGGAAAAATTGCGCCATTCTTTGTAATCAAGTATGTTCTGGATATCATGGTTTAGACCACCAAAAAATCTAGCACTAGCATCATTATCATCTTCATTTATACCACAACGGGCTAAACCAATAAGCAATTCTTGATAGTAAGCTTCAACTCCTTTATCACCTTGTTTTAAAGTTTGCAGTTTCAAACGTAAATCACGTTGGTAATAAGGAGGAACAAAACGAGATTTCATACGTTGATTTAAAGCATTCCAAGTTTGAGGCACAGCAGCAGCATTATTAGCATTGCAAAGATCACTCCACCAGAATAAAGCAAAATTAGTAAACTCACTAGTAGCAAGTCTAACTCTATGCTCAGCAGGAACATTACGAGAATCAAATTTTTGTTGAACAGCAAGCTCCCAATCTAAATAAGCCTCTGGATCAATATTACCAGCAAAAGGAGGAAGGCTAAATTTAATTTTAGCAAAAGGATCATTATTACCATGATTATTACCTCCCATACCGCGACGGTTGAAGTTGAGGCGGCGACGGGCATAACCGTCAGCATTCACATCCGCATCGTCATCACCAAAATCATTCGCATCGTCATCAACAGCACGATGAGGTGGAGGACGTTGCTCAAGTTGTTCAATGCGGGTGACCAGATTGTTCACATTGCACGTCAGCTCGGTCATAAGATTGTGTTGTTCAGTCATGAACGTTGTAAGCTCGCCCTTGGACACGCAATCATTGAAGTCCGTCGGAGATCCTGCCATGGTTAGAAGATAGAAAAAGACAACACCAAAGTATTATCCCTATCAACTAAAAGGAACCAAGTGGTGGTGGTGGTGAAAGTGGAATGCAAAATCACAAGCGGCTTACCACCGTCTTGCCTGTATTCTTACCAACGCCAAACAAGAGCAAAACCAACGTGGCGAAGCAATCTGTTGTTAAGCGTGGGTAACAGTTGCAAGATGATCCTGTGCTGACAGAAGAATATGTGGAGCTATGGGTAGGCACACAATATGACAGCAAGGATTAGCAATTATCGAAAGCAGATTAGCGATTGTTTAATTCAGATCCAAAGTACAAATCACAGCTGCTGGCTAAGACGTGTCGAGACGTAGCGCAACAAGGTGAAAACAAAGGATGATGGAAAGAACACACAGAACAAGCAAATAACCGAATTTTTCCTTTTTCCTGAATTTTTCCTTGATTTTCCCAAAAGGCACTAGTAGGAATCAAACTTTTTTATTTTTTCACTATTTTTTTATATTTTTTCTCTGAACAAGGATCACAAAAGATGCAACTGTTGACGGTCCTTAAGTATCAATTATAACTATCAAATAAATAGAGAAAAGGATCCAAATGAAACCAACACCTAGACTTAGGGTTTTATCTGACAGAATTCCACGAGTTTTGCTGTTTATCTATTTCTGCAGGGGGTTATCAGGAAATATGGAAGAAAGGCCCACATGTCGGATTAATGACGGGATAATGACTGAACACGCAATTATCTTACATCTAGAAGAGTCCAGAAGCCACGAGAACGAACGGGAGGCGTAACAGAGCCGGGGACAGGGCGCCCGCCCTAGTCCCTAGGGTGCCCGCCCTGCTGGCTCAGCCAATCAGGCTCCGCCTCGAGGATTATGCTCCACCGACCTAGAGGATCAAGGAAAACCGCACGATCAATGTCGGTTTGATCCAACGGCCTAGATTCATCCGAAAGGGCTATATAAGCAAGGCCCCTGACCCTGGAGGAGAGGCCCTCGTCTCATACTTCAAACCCTAATTTAGAAGGAGAGCCTCTGATCAAGCCCTAGAGCCACCACATCAACTAGATCTCTAGTTAGCATAGCTACATAGGATTAGAACTAGAAGGAGTCAATCTTCGATTGGTTCCCGGATCTGTCAAGAGGATTCTTGGTAATTCCTCTCTTGTTCTTCAATTGTTCATCATTGTTCTTCAATATTATGAATATGACTTTGTTCTATTTCAATATATTGGTTATGACTTTGCTCTACTTGATTATATTTGCAATTATATTGTTCTTAGTTTATCATAGTTATATGCTTGGCTTAGTTAGATTGGAATTATATACATGCCTAGGATCGTATAGCGTTTATCCATGTGTACAGTGGGTGAATGATAACTATTGTGTAGACGTGGTGTCTATACCGTATTTATCTGCGATTGCACCCTATATGCCGGATTGTGGGGTAGTTCGCGATAGTGACAGCTTCGTTGATTCTTATATAGTCCCCCTCTCGTGTATAGGGCAGGCAGAGCAACACTATTACAGGGGAGTGATTGCTATGTTCTTCATCTTCCTTGCTAATATTCACTATGCATGGATATAGTCTTTTCTCACCATGATTGCCAAGTATAATTGCACTAACTATGATATGCTAGACTTTATAGTTAATAATAACTTAGGGAATATCTTTGTAGTTCATCCTAATTCCATGCTAATGACTTGCTAGAATATCTGTTGAGGTGCTTATCATTATTATATGTGGCTAGCTGATCAGATTAATTATCTTTGTCACCATTATCACTTTACCTTTACTTAATGTGACATTTATACCTGTATAAAGAGATTGATAAATACTCTCGGTTATACATGCAATGATGTGTACTCAGTTCCATATTCTCATTCCATTATCAACCATGATACTTAGAAATCCCTTCCCAGTGGTAAAAATATAAATAACGATACCTGGAATACTTCCTGGTTAAAATGCTACATCGGTATTAATCTGTGCGCTTGCAGATCCCTTTTATTATTTATCTTGATGAGCAATTGCATATTTCAATACCGCGTCTCTCGTGTCATGCTGGGGATGACAACTTGGCTTAAGTGGCATGAGGGATAGGTTTGGCATTTTTTGGCGCCGTTATCAGAATTAGAAAACTAAGTCTACTTTTGGTAGTGACGTTAAGAATGCCCAATAGCAACCACAAAAATTGGCACCTACAACTGAGGTGGGATGTGGTCTACAGAAAAATAGCACGTTCTCTGAAAAGCGTGCAAAAGCTTTGATAATTTTTTTTCTTTATTTTCCTGAATTTTTTTGGCAATTTTGACGAAACCAAACAGGGCGAACTTGGAAATAAACTGTGGATCTCTTTCAGAAATAATAGTCTTTGGCACACCATGCAAACTCAAAATTCTACTGATGTACAACTTGGCATAATCCATTGCAGAATGCTTTGTTTTAACTGGAAGGAAATGGGCCAACTTGGTAAGACGATCAACAATAACCCAAATAGAATCATAACCCTTTGATGTTTTAGGTAAACCAACAATAAAATCCATACTAATGTCATCCCACTTCCAAGATGCAAGAGGCAGAGGATTAAGCTGTCCTACAGTTTTCAAATGAACTGCTTTCACTCGATGACATGTATCACATTGAGCAACATACTGAGCAATATCAATTTTCATCTTGGTCTACCAGAATCTCTGTTTCAAATCATGATACATTTTATTACTTCCCGAATGAATAGAGAATCTGGATAAATGAGCCTCATCAAGGATTTGCTGACGTAGTTCAGAGACTTTTGGTACTACTAAACGGTTTAGACCATAAAATTCCCTCATTATCTACTTGGAAAGATGATACTTTTCCAGCTGCAACTCTCTTTTTAATATGGGCTATACCCTTGTTTTCTTTCTGAGCTGCAACTATCTGACTGTGTATAGTAGATTCAACAGTGATGTTAGCTAAAGTCCCCTGCTAAACAATTTCTATATTCAGCTTCTCCAATTCCTAACACAAAGTCTTGTCAACTAATTTTACTGTAAGATAGTCACAATGGGGCTTTCGACTGAGTGCATCCGCAACAACATGGGCTTTACCGGGATGGTAATGAACTTTTAAATCATAATCTTTGATTAGCTCTAACCATCTTCTTTGGCGCATATTCAGTTCTTACTGCGTGAAGATATACTTCAAACTCTTGTGGTCAGTATAGATATGTCACACCCGGTTTTCTAAAGAACAAAACCAGGCTAATCATATGTGTGCCCAGAAAGTCCACAAATATGTCAGAATGAAAAAGTATCAGAAACAATGTTATTATATAATGTATACATAGCTATACTAACACTTACATCAGAATATCGCGGAACGGTGACTAAACTTCAGGCTCTATTCTTCTCAGGGACGGCTGACTGGTGGTTCCGTATGCCAAACACTTCTGAAAGACTTCTGGAAACTCCACTACCTCTTTATCCTTCTTCTGAGCAGCACCTCACTACACACTGAGGTGTGGAGGAAATAGCAAGAGTGAGTCCATGTCGAACTCAACAAGTACAACACAGGGTTCATGAGGCACAAAAGGCTAGACACTATTTGACTGCGTTTAGCTTTTATTCATCATATAATTAGCAATTGAGTAGCGTCAAGGTAATCCACTTCCCGTTGATGAACCAATGATCAATCGTAATAAGGATATGAATAGCATTAACATGAGCATAATAATAATCAATAGTAATTAAGCATGATATAACAATGGTGATCAACTATTCTGTAAGAATCCCCAAGTTCGCTCGTATCCGTGAGCACGGCTAGTATACCAGTTTATTAAACTCTGCGCAGAGGTGTACACTTTCACTGTGAGTCATGATTTCTAAATGCATGAGTTTGCATGGCCCAAAACATCAGAAACCATATAAAGCCATTCAAAAGTTCGTCTAACAAGTTAAGGTCATTAGATTCACTCGACAGGCAGATGTAGGAACCCCTTTTCAAATGGAACAATTTCTTCTCGGCTATACTCATAGACTAGAGGCTGTCCTACACCCAACGTGGCAAGCCATTCTTACGCCATTTAAGGTAACCACTAACCAGCTAGAAAAGGTCTCTTGAACAACTAGAGCCAGAGTCATATAGCCCTCACAGCTGTACTGTCAATCCCGGTTATCACTTACAGGTAAGTCCTTATGGAGAGGAACCAGAGCAACAATATAACCCCTTGCTCTAGCCCCCTTTCAACAGTAATAAAATCATCTTAATGGTTGGTCGCATAATTCATTAATCCAATTACAAGATCATCGTTTATAATTAAGCGCTATGTAACACCCTAAAATTTGCTTCTTTGAAAATAGAGCTAAAATGATTTAATTATGAATGTTTTGTGCTCATGAAACATAGTAAAACAAAATTTTCATTGAATTAAAATTCATCTTAGGATGTAGCAACATTGTTGTGCATACATGCTGATGCATTTGTGTTTTTGTATTGCTTGGTTTTGACAAAAGATCAAAATGAATTCAAGTTGTTCTTTCAAAATACGTTTAGGTCGATTTTCCTTCTCCGATATACATATATTATTTTTATACAATCAAATTCCTTGTTTCTCATCTGTCAATCAACCTCTACTCACTTCTCGGGAATTTTTCCGACTTTTTCTGTAGCTTGTTTCCACTTGTCTGTGAGCATAGTCTAATTTTTAGATGCTCCAAAATATCTTATCATGAGCTCCAAATACTTTATTTGGGTTCCTCATGTTCCATAATGTCTCTGGAAAATTTCCCTGAATTTTCGGAGCTTTCGGAGTATTTTTCGCGGCTTAAATAATAATTCTAGACTTTTCTAGAATTATTTTATCCATGAAAATAATTAATTCCGAAAATAATAAATCTCTCATTTTTTTCCAACGCTCAAAACCCATGTGCAATAATCCTAATAAAACTCAAAAGGCCCATACATTTATTTTCTAATGGGCTTAAATGATTACTTAGGCCTATTAGCGGAGGTGGATGGTGCAACGTCAATTAGCACCATATCGCTAGTTAACATGGAGGTGGAGAGTTTTCCTCCCTATATATACGTACCTACCCCATGGGCAATGCACACAAAAAACTACCGTAGAGGAGCCCCTAGTTTGGGAAATCTCTCATGTAGTAAATTATATTTTCTCCTCCTTCTCTTGTCACCGTTTGACGAAGCCACCAGGCGTTCTACTCTAAGTAGAAGAAGAGGTATTTACTTGAATTCCACCGTCTAGATCACATTAAAAACCAGATTTTGATTTATTTTCGGAACTAGGTATTTACAAAACTGCCATTATCTTGTTTAGGCCATATCTTCTACGTTTTAACTCCGATTTGATCCATTCAAATTGCGTTAGATTCGTATTTGCGAGCTCTACATGTTGATAGTACTGTACAGTAGGTTTGAAAATTTTAATTTTCGAGTTTATATTAAAATAATTATTTATCTATAGGAAATCTTAGAAAATTCATAACTTTCACGTTTTAAATCCGAATTTCGTGATCTTTACGCCTGCGTGTTCGTAGCAATGCGTAGAACATCTTTAAAACCTTTTCACTTATTGTTTCATATGTTTGGTGTACTGTTCTAATTATTATTCATTGTTGCTTCGTGTATGATTGCTCGATGTGTGTGGTGATTTATTGATCAAGTCCAGTCGGTGAGATTTACGTAGAGATTCACGAAGCTATTAATTGAAGATTTGGATCAGAAGAAGGATCTTGATTTAAGGCAAGTATAGCATAGGATCATCCTTGTTTCCTATTCACCTTTAATATACTTAATCCATGTGCATGTGTCTACCTTGTTACCACTAAGGATATCCTAGTTTTTGTATCTTGTATCTTGACACCCATGGGACATTGCATTGGGTAGTATTTATGCTAGTGCTCAAGATAAATAACCATGATCTGTAACTTGACTAATGATATATGCAATAAACGTTTAAATGATGCTTTAAAGCAATATGGCTCAAGAGGGCTAGAGCATATTTGGTTGTTTTTATGGTGCTCTAGTTTCTCTCCATAAGGACTTATCTGTAAGCGAACATCCGGGACTTATAGTACAACTGTGAGGGCTATATGGCTCTGGCTTTAGCTCAGTATGAGGACCTTTTCTAGCTTGTTAGAGGTTACCCTTGTGGCGCAAATGGGGTAAAGCAGACTGTGGATCCCTGCGTGGTGTATCACACGGACTGACTTCTGAAACCAAGCGGCCCTAACTTGTTAGATGAACCTTTGAAATGCTTCATAGTGATTCCCTGCCTGCTCACCTTGGAAGTGTTTTGGGAGTCGTGATCCCGGGCATATGGGTAATCATGACTCACAGTGAAAGTGTACAACCTCTGCAGAGTGTAAAACTGTTATAACAGCCGTGCTCACGGTCACGAGTGGCCTTGGACCCTTATAGAATAAACGATGAATTCTGATGATATTGATGTTCACTAATGATTATTGTTTCTTGCTATACATTATTCTCGTTTACATGATCATGAGGTTATTTGGGTTTATAGTAAACTTGTTGCTACTCAAATGTTAAAAAGTTGACTCACTAAAAGCTATTGCAGTAAACCCGTGTCAAACCTTTTGAGCTTCATGAACCCCATGATATATTTGCTGAGTTTGACATGGACTCACTCTTGCTATTTCCCACATCTCAGGAAGAGTACCAGACTGCTAGATTCTAGAATTTGTTAGGCTTGTGATCAACCAGTTAGTTTATTCCTGGAGTGACGTCTACACCCAGTGTTCGGAGTTGTCTTTCCGCTGTGATGCTCTTTAAGGTATATTTTATACTATTGTGTTATGTATATTAAGCATTTGTCTCTTGATATTACACTTATCTGTGGCTATATGTGAGATTTGACTACTTTATTTCACATATAGTGTATGTCTGGTTTTATCCTTAAAACCGGGTGTGACACACTAGCAATTGATACCCAAATGCATGGGTGACAAGGAAATAAGATATCAATAGCTAAGTTATAATCTCTATGGTTGTCAAGGAAGACACATGCATATGAGTAGTATTTTTAGTGAATAGGACAATAAGGATGGTCCCATGTTATACTTGCCTTGATCAAAGCTTCCCTGTTGATATTGTTGGTCTGGCTCAAAATAATACTCCTGATCATCAAGAAACTGCTCACCGTCTATACTCGATCATCAAGCATCAACACACAATCATCCGAGCAATCATACACGAAGCAAACAAAGAGACATAATTAAAATAGTACACCAATAGTAGCAAAATAGTATAAAAAGTTTGTAAAACTCTTCTGCACATTACTACGATCACACAGACATAAAGATTATGAAATTCGGATTTAAAACGTGAAAGTTATGAATTTTCTAAGATTTCCTACAGATAAATAATTACTTTAATATAATCTCAAAAATTAAATTTTCCAAACCTACTGTACAGCTACACTAACATGTAGAGCTCGCAAATACGAACCTAACGCAACTTGAACGGGTTAAATCGGAGTTAAAACAAAGATTTTATGATCAAAACAAGATTAGTGGCAAAACTGTAAATAATATCATCTTCTACCTTGAGCTTGGAGGAGCTCTGGTCAGCCATGGCGAAACCTCGCCGGACAGAAGCAACATGAGATGAAAACTCGATGAAACGGCGATGGATTCGCGCAAACGGATATACCACGGTGTAGAGAACGACGAGGGCTGCCTCTTGGTGGTGGTGGCTAGCGTCGGGACACGACGGTTTGACCGGAAAAGCTCGTCGGAGAGTTCGCTGAAACGCAAGCTGTAGATGCAGAACTTCGGCGAGAGGTGGAGGGAGCTACGAGCGGCGGCTCGCGATAAGTGTTGTACTTCTGAAACCAGGGCGTCGAGGGCTACGCCGGCATATATATAGTCGTAGGGTTTGAAAACTTTTCGAATTTTCTTAATTTCAGAATTATTTTAATTCCGTGAATAAAAATAATTCTAGAAAAATCTAGAATTACCTTTTTGGCCGCGAAAAATAGCTCGGAGCTCAGAAAAATCACGGAAAAAATCCTGGAGACTCTTGGAAAGATAAGGAACTCAACTAAATAGGTTTGGACTCATGAAAAGATTGATGAAGGGATCAAGGAAAAAGATTAAGCTCACGGAAATTAAAAATATAAATCCAGAAAATGCTAAAAAGTTTTCCGATGAGAAGTAAACGTTGTCCTATGGTATTTTGAAAATAATAGCACTCACCAACACCAAATACAAGCATCACACAAACACCACATTATCAAATTAATATGAAAAAGTTTAAAACCAAAATTTTCTATATTTAAATCAGCACAGATGCGTCGCCTTGTGATTTTCTTAACTCCCAAATTATAATAGCTATCAGGGTGGTTCTTACGGTCAGAGAAAGATATTGAAGTCTACGGTTGTCCCGAATTTATCCATGATTTTTGGGCGTCCAAAAATATAGGTATAGACTAAGAAAGATAGACTATTCTGAAAAGACAGAATAAGGTAAAAACGAGATTCAGAGAGACTAGAGAGATAGATAACACTAATCTTCAAGTCTTCATGTTTCTTTGATTTGTGTTGATAAGATATAAGACATGGATCAAGGATAGCCAAAAGATGATAACAAAGATAAAGTTTGATCTTCAGTTCTTCGTACCTCGTCGCTTGAGATTAATGATGGTAGCGGACACTACCCCACTTAACAAAGATTTTGTTCCACCTGGCAATGTCATTGAAGGGAGCACTTTCTTTAAGGCTTGCTGCTAATGATAAGTCCTTCACTTAAAACTTACTAAACATACTTGATATGGGGGTGATGTCATCTAAGTTTTCATGAAACTAACTATAGACTTCCAACATCTCCTTCCTATGTCGTCCATGCTAACTTGTATAGAGTATGTTGAATTGAATGTTGAACTCCCAACTGATGATAGCTTGAAGTGAAGACCAGTCCTGACGAATACCCGAGCTTCTTGTAGATAATCCAACAAAGCACTGATCCCAAGCAAACAACACTAGCACATGAGTAGACTTCCAATTATAGAGATAACCACTTCTTCCAAGTGAAGCACTAGGACATATGAAACCTTCATCTTGCAACACTCACAACTTTGCTACCCCCTTAAGAAAAAGAAACTAGGGAACACCAAAGTAACTTGCATATCCTTTTATACTAGATAACTATAATCATCTCTAATGTAAGATTCCAAGGCAAATCAATGAGATTCAAAGATATCCAATGATATATTCACTTATACAAGATAAGGAAGTAATGCAGAAAATTTCTGGGCGAATTCCAATTTTAATAGTTCAGTAAATCTGGCATAACTCGAGCTACAAAGATCCAAATGAAGTGATCTTTACATGGTTGGAAAGGTTATGAAATTATCTACAACTTTTATTATTAACATTTTTCCAGGTTCTGTCATTAAATTAATAAAAAACAGAGCTTAGCCAAAACTGTTCCAGAATTACAGACTATGCAGTAACCTCAACTTAGAACAGGTATATCTCTTAGTTCAGAATAGATAAAAAGGTAAGTCCAATGGGTTTGGAAAGATACAGAAGTCTAGTTATTCCCAGTAAAATTTTATAAATTTCTCATGTCCATATCTTGAGACATAACAGAAACATTGCAAACTGCTATAGAAATCATCATGCGGAGTATTACGTAAAATCTACCCCACTTAACATGGATCGAGCTACTCCTCAAGACTTATACCTTCCGAGCCACCTTTGAAACACGAGAACAAGGCAACACACAAGCAACACATCAAGCAAAACAAGCACATATCACATCATCGGTACTACACGTGCTTCTTCAACAATGGTGGTCCTCCTAAGGGAAAAGTATGGATGATGAAAGGCCATCGAATCTTTGAACCAGGTGGGATTAGAAAACATTTAGTAAAAACAACGTAAAACAAAATCCAAGGGAGTAAGAAATAATAGCTCAAAGGAAGCTATCAAGGAGGAGATACAATAGGACAAGGAAGAGGAAATAGTCAAACTCAACGAGTCAAGTGATGACCAAAAATAGTTTTATAGTAAAATAAGTTTTAGAATACGTCCAGTGCTACTTGGCATACGTCCTACAGTCAACACCGCTCTGATACCACTCTGTCACACCCGGTTTTCTAAAGAACAAAACCAGACTAATCATATGTGTGCCCAGGAAGTCCACACATATATCAGAATGAAAAAGTATCAGAAACAATATTATTATATAATGTATACATAGCTATACTAACACTTACATCAGAGTATCGCGGAACGGTGACTAAACTTCAGGCTCCATTCTTCTCAGGGACGGCTGACTGGTGGTTCCGTATGCCAAACACTTCTGAAAGACTTCTGGAAACTCCACTACCTCTTTATCCTTCTTCTGAGTAGCACCTCACTACACACTGAGGTGTGGGGGAAATAGCAAGAGTGAGTCCATGTCGAACTCAACAAGTACAACACAGGGTTCATGAGGCACAAAAGGCTAGACACTGTTTGACTGCGTTTAGCTTTTATTTATCATATAATTAGCAATTGAGTAGAACCAAGGTAATCCACTTCCTGTTGATGATCCAATGATCAATTGTAATAAGGATAACGAATAGCATTAACATGAGCATAATAATAATCAACAGTAATTAAGCATGATATAACAATGGTGATCAACTATTCTATAAGAATCCCCAAGGCCGCTCGTATCCGTGAGCACGGCTAGTATACCAGTTTATTAAACTCTGCGCAGAGGTGTACACTTTCACTGTGAGTCATGATTTTCAAATGCATGGGTTTGCAAGGCCCAAAACATCAGAAACCATATAAAGCCATTCAAAAGTTCGTCTAACAAGTTAGGGCCATTAGATTTACTCAGCAGGCAAATGTAGGAAACCCCCTTTTCAAATGGCACAATTCCTTCTCGGCTATACTCATAGACTAGAGGCTGTCCTAGACCCAACGTGGCAAGTCATTCTTACGCCATTTAAGGTAAACACTAACAAGCTAGAAAAGGTCTCTTGAACAACTAGAGCCAGAGCCATATAGCCCTCACAGCTGTACTGTCAATCTCGGTTATCGCTTACAGGTAAGTCCTTATGGAGAGAAACCAGAGCAACAATATAACCCCTTGCTCTAGCACCCTTTCAACAGTAATAAAATCATCTTAATGTTTGGTCGCATAATTCATTAATCCAATTACAAGATCATCGTTCATAATTAAGCGCTAGCAATAGCTACCCAAATGCACAACCCATGAGTGACAAGGAAATAAGATATCAATAGCTAAGTTATAATCTCTATGGTTGTCAAGAAAGACACATGCATATGAATAGTATTTTTAGTGAATAGGACAATAAGGATGGTCCCATGTTATACTTGCCTTAATCAAAGCTTCCCTGTTGATATTGCTGGTCTGGCTCAAAATAATACTCCTGATCGTCAAGAAACTGCTCACCGTCTATACTCGATCATCAAGCATCAACACACAATCATCCGAGCAATCATACACGAAGCAAACAAAGAGACATAATTAAAATAGTACACCAACAGTAGCAAAATAGTATAAAAAGTTTGTAAAACTCTTCTGCACATTACTACGATCACACAGACGTAAAGATTACGAAATTCGGATTGAAAACGTGAAAGTTATGAATTTTCTAAGATTTCCTATAGATAAAAATTTACTTTAATATAATCTCGAAAATTAAAATTTTCAAACCTACTGTACAGCTACACTAACATGTAGAGCTCGCAAATACGAACCTAACGCAACTTGAACGGGTCAAATCAGAGTTAAAACGAAGATTTTATGATCAAAACAAGATTAGTGGCAAAATTATAAATAGTATCATCTTCTACCTTGGGCTTGGAGAAGCTCCGGTCAGTCATGGTGGAACCTTGCCGGAGAGAAGCAAGATAAGATAGGAACTCGATGAAACGGTGATGGATTCGCGCAAACGGATATACCACAGTGTAGAGAACGACAAGGGCTGCCTATTGGTGGTGGTGGCTGGCGTCGGGATGCGACGGTTTGGCTGGAAAAGCTCGTCGGAGAGTTCGCCGAAACGCAAGTTGTAGATGCAGAACTTTGGCGAGAGGTGGAGGGAGCTACGAGCGGCGGCTCGCGATAAGGGTTGTACTTCTGAAACTAGGGTGTCGAGGGCTACGCCGACATATATATAGTCGTAGTGTTTGGAAACTTTTCGGATTTTCTTAATTTCGGGATTATTTTAATTCCGCGAATAAAAATAATTCCAGAAAATCTAGAATTACCTTTTTGGTCGCGAAAAATAGCCCGAAGCTCAGAAAAATCACGAGAAAAATCTTGAAGACTCTTAGAAAGATAAGGAACTCAACTAAATAGGTTTAGACTCATGAAAAGATTGATGAAGAGATCAAGGAAAAAGATTAAGCTCACGGAAATTAAAAATTTTAATCCAGAAAATACCAAAAAGTTTTCCGATGAGAAGTAAACGTTGTCCTATGGTATTTTGAAAATAATAGCACTCACCAACACCAAATACAAGCATCACACAAACACCACATTATCAAATTAATATGAAAAAGTTTTAAACCAATATTTTCTATATTTAAATCAGCAACAACTTAACTTATCTAATAAATTTATTCAAATATTGAAATCATTTATTTTATTTAGTGTTTTTCATGCACAATCTAAAATAGGAAAGTTTGGGTGTGACAAGATATTACAGCTGCTACCCAATAGATAATGACGCCATATTTTAAGGGCATGAACCACTACAGCCAATTCTAAATCATGAGTAGGATAATGCTCCTCATGATGTTTGAGCTGTCTAGATGCATAAGCTATAACCCTGCCTTCCTGCATCAACACACACCCAATACAGTTCCTGAAGCATCGCAATACACATCAAACGGCTTCTTAATGTCGGGCTGAGCTAAAATTGGAGCAATAGTCAGAAGTCTTTTCAAAGTCTCAAAGGCTTCCTGACACTCAGCTAACCACAAAAATTTGTTTTGGTTCTTTAGCAACTCAGTGATAGGTTTGGATACTTTAGAAAAGTTAGGGATGAATCGATGGTAGTATCCCGCCATACCCAGAAAACTATGAACTTGATGTATAGAAACTAGTGGCTTCCAATCCATGATATCCTTTACCTTGCCAGGGTCTACAGCAACACCCTCAGCAGACAGAACATGACCCAGAAAGGGTACTTCATCAAGCCAAAATTCACATTGACTATACTTGGCATACAACTGATGGTCTCTTAAACGAGTTAGCACTATGCGCAAGTGTTCTTCATGTTCTTCTTTGTTTTTTGAATATATCAGGATATCATCAATGAACACTACTATAAACTTATCAAGTTTTGGCATGAAGACCGAGTTCATTAGATACATAAAATGAGCTAGTGCATTGGTCAGGCCAAAGGACATGACTAGATATTCATATAGACCATATCTGGTGGTGAAAGCAGTCTTTGGGATATCTTCTGACTGGATCTTTATCTGATGATAACCAGACCTAAGATCTATTTGTGAGAATACTTTAGCTCCTGCCAACTGATCAAACAGGAGGTCAATGCGAGGTAGTGGATACTTATTTTTGATAGTTACTTCATTTAGAGGTCGATAATCAACACACAACCTCAAAGTTTTATCTTTTTTCTTCACAAATATAGCAATGACATCCCCATGGTGATGTGTTGGGGTCTGACATAACCTTTGTCAAGTAATTCTTGCAGTTGTACCTTAAGCTCGGCTAACTCTTTCGAAGGCATTCGATAAGCCCTCCTGGATACTGGTGCAGTACCAGGTTTTAGCTCAATCACAAACTCTACATCTCTATCAGGGGGTAAGCTAGGTAAATCATCAGGAAACACATCTGAAAACTCTCTTACAACCGGAATATCTTTAATTGCTTTAACTAAGACTCCATAAACTCTTTCAACTACCCTCCTAGGGGTAGGTAAACAGATCAAGATCTTTGAATTGTTACCAGGAGAGTTCAATTGGACTATTCTATTAAGAATATCAATGACAGCTCCACATTGGCTCAACCAATTCATACCAAGGATCACATCAATATCTTGATCTTTGAGGACAATCAGGTTAGTAGGAAAGACATGCCCGATAAGCTCTATAGGAACATGATATACCACTTCTCAGGTAACCATCCATCCTCTAGGAGACTATATGTAGAAATTATTGTCATTCGTTATAATTGGTAGTTGATTCACTATTACAAAACTTTTATTGATAAAGGTGTGCGAAGCACCAAAATCAAATAAGATGACTGCCTTGTGTTGGGCTACTGAAAACAGCCCCATCATAACAGGTTCACCTTCAGGAATCATATCAGCCCGGGTAAAATGAACTCTTCCCAACTTAGCAACTGCTCTATTCTTGGGATTACACTATTGTCGATTCCGTGATCTTTTAGGATGAATACCAGGGGTATCCGGCTGATCTGTATGGGTAAGAGCTGTGACAGGTCGAATTTTTTACCGTTGCTAGTTTTTTTGCTGTTGTGGATGATAAGAAGAATGATGGAGTGGTTGGTAAACAATCTTCAAACGTTGAGTATTGCTACCCAAAGATTCTTCTAGCATACGCTCTTCCTTCTGATAGGCCAGGTCTGCCTGATTTGCAACATCTACTGCAATGGCCAGACTAACAATCTCATCATAACTATCATCCATTCTAGGAATTAACGTATGCTGAATCTCAGAGTGGAGACCTCTTACAAAATAGCGCTTTTTCTCTTCATCATCACATACACGTTCTCCAACATACTAACACAACTGATTAAATTTCTCCAAATATTTCATGACATCCTAATCTTCTTCTTGTAGTTTGTAGAATTGTTCTATCTTTACTCTCCTTATACCATCAGGGATAAAACATGTCAGAAACGTAGTGCAAAAGTCATCCCATGTGACTTGTTGACCCTCAAGTCATGATGCAATAAAATTTGCCCACCAAGCACCAGCGGAACTTTGTAGTTGTTGTACGGCACATTGGGTTTTCTGTATATTATTACATTGGATAAGACTGAACTTTTGCTCTAAGGTGTGAATCCAATCTTCTACTTTCAATGGTTCTTTTGCTCTATGAAAGATAGGAGGATTTGTTTTCAGGAAGTCAAGATAGATGTTGCCAGTCTCAGTATCTAAATGACTCTGCGCAGTGGGTACTCCATGTTGTACCCAGTTCTGAAGAATACGTGCATTATTAGTGCTGACATTGAGCAAAGCAATAACTGCATCAGCTAAGGATGTATCAGAAGTGTTGGACTACCCACGAGATGTGCTAGCGGTATCCGTTTTTCTGGAGCGAGTCCTCATACTGTAAGATAAGCAGGATCTTAGTGACCAGATTATAGAGACAGAAAAGGAACGGTGGATAAGATAGAAGGATAGCATGAACAAGGTTTGTTAGCTAATAACTCGGCTTATGTGTAGTAAAGGGGAAAGAATGTTAAAAGATTAATGACATTATGCATGCACGATCTTACGTTTACTACAAACCCGCTTACATAACTTTATTTATAAAATAGGACATATTACAAGCCTTTTTACATAAAGTAGTCTCCAACGGAACATACTTAAAAGTTTACAACATAGGGCGATATTACACAAGCTATCCCACTATTACACAACTAGTAGTGAACTATAGTGTCACCATCCTCACGATATGGAAACCTAATAAAACCAGATGGAAAGTGAGTAAGATCCCAAAACGTGGGTGCACCGTTATCACCCTGACCCTGACCGTGAGATAAACGCACTGGTCCTCCTAACATCTCACGGGGCCTAGTCCTAGAACGGCGATGTCGTCCCTGCCTAAGCGGGCGCACGACATGACCAATTGTAGAGGGAAACCTCAGAGCTTCATCAAGAACATGAATAGGTGCCACTCCAAACTCTTCCCCCTAGTCGTCATCTAGCGTGGGGTACAAAGCCTCAATGCTCTGTATTTCCGCTAGAGCTGATGCCTCGAGCTGATGAGTTACCTCCAACTCATGTTGGGTGCACCGACAAACTATATCTAAACTTCTCACTAACTCTAACTGCCTTTGACTTCTGTTAGTGCCCAGGTGTGCAGGGTCTGGATAACGAACAACATTGACAGATCCAGAGATCCTTTGGGTAAAGTCGATGAAGGCGTACGAGGTTTGCAACTCAAAACAATGGGAATGAAGTCCTGCCATCGCCTTGTATGCAGCATCCTGAATCGCAACATCTGGATAACTTCCTTTTCCTTGATAGACATGTTCCCTATCAGTTTGTCCTTCAACTTGACGAGGATGAAGAATGACCCTTGCCACAAACTCCTCAAGAGCAGGGCCAATGAGATGAGAGTAGACAAAGTATTCAGGCTGATAGGTGAAGTTGGCGCGCCACATCATTTCTCAGAGTATTGCTGGAAAGCCTTTAGTACCTTCCACCCTTGTTGCCAAGACCAACCTTTCGTAAGGCATCTAAAGAAAGCAGAGGATAAGTCAGGAGCAGCAATTGGACTCAAACTAATTTTTTAATAGATCTTGTATAATTAACTTTGAAGTTGTTAGGCAATGCTACAATATTCTCTGTAATAGCCTGCTCTAATACCAGCTGTGGCAGAACTCCCTGAATTATATGGCCCACATGTGTCTATCATTGTCTTCCAGACTTCTGATAGCTGCACATGCAAGTCATCAAACTTTGGAAGTCTGTCGGGTGTCCTCGGGAAACCTGAATCATCCACTAATCTCTTGAACAAGATCAATTACAAGAAATATTGCAGAATTACACAGTTTGTAGAAAAATTCATATTACACCAGAGTTGAACAGCGGAAGACTTACAACCATAAGTTACAGGTAGTAAATCTGTAAGTACAACATACTTTAGCCAAGTCAAGGCATAAGGATAGCTTATCTATTTATACAAGAATCACACAAGGGAGATTCACCCTGCCTAAGGTTCACCCGAACTCTTCTACTGCTGGCTCCCATCCTGCAACAAGGGTTTAACAAATCCTGAGTACAAAGGTACTCAACAAGACTTAACTGACTAAAAGAAAAGACTTAACCCACTTCACTATGTCATTTGTCCCTAACGGATTCATAGGAGTGTGTTACATGATACTCTCGCCATCTCTCCACTCCCAGTGCGCGGTTATCGTTCCCCATTCAGGACTAGCCTAGGTATTGGGCTTACCAGAGTATGTGGCCAGTACTGCAAGTCACGATCACAAGCATATTTGCAATTTTAGATTGCGTGTTTTACCTTCTTGCTTCTGCTCTTCGATTCACTTGCAGGAAAAGCCTTCTTGGCGAGGTCAATCAAGTTGTGCTTGGTTGATAACCAACGGAGCAGTGGTGTAACGGTTGCAGGGTTCGAATCATGTCTGATTTGAAGCCGGATCGCCAACGTCGAGATCTCCACAAATCGAACTTACCGGTTACCTCTCGGAACATCAGGCCTGTATCTCATCAGGCACGGCCATGACCGATGGCAAGAAGGTTGCCAATGAAAGCAATTAAGGCACTATGGACCATGGTTTGATGAACCGAAGGCATCGGCAGAGTGAGGACAGCTAGGCGATCACGCCTAGGCCTAAAATGCGGCCGGAGAACATGACTAGCACGGCGCTAGACATGGCCGGTGGCGGACAAGCTCGTCGGTGCACATGGCTCGGGCCCTAGAGGCCACAATTCACAAAGCTTAAAGCACGGGAAGAGAGAGGAGGTCAAGGGGATGATGAGGACATCACCACGCTGGACACACCGACGCTATGGTCTTCCCCAAGTTGCAATTCGGGATGATGAGGATATCGCCAAGATGGAGTCGAGGACGACTCCAATTCAAGAAGGGGAGGATGATGAGGACATCGCCACGCTGGACACACCGACGCTATGGTCTTCCCCAAGTTACAATTCGTCCCCAACTCAGCTGCCACGTCACCCTCGGATTCAGCAGATACGTCGTCACTGTTTTGGTCATAACTCTCGCATACGACATCGAAACGGGGCGTTCTTGGATGCTTGGAAAGGGGACGATGATGCCGTCGTTTTGGATCTGGTCCCAGCTCCAGAAGGTCCGTGGATCATTCTGTGTGACCACGGCAAGGTGCTGCGTCACCTATTTGGGCCAACTTGGCCATGTATCGTGTCGGGCCTTAAGTCCAAGTTGTGGGCGCCCAACCTCTGGCCGTCCTCAACCCTAGGTCGAGTCTTAGACTATAAACACAGCCGCCACCGCTGTTAGACAATTGGGTTTTGTTTAGAGTTTAGTTTTCCATCGAGAAACTGAATCGTTCATTGTAACTGTGGTGACAAATCCTTTTACAGTGATCCAGGGCCCCTGTTCTTGATCTCCTCCACTGTGTCGATTAGTCCTTTGGAACCGAGTTCTTGAACCCTCTATTGATATTCGCATCATTCATATTTGCAATTTCAGATTGCGTGTTTTTACCTTCTTGCTTGTGTTCTTCGATTCGCTTGCAGGAAAAGCCTTCTTGGTGAGGTCAATCAAGTTGTGCTTGGTTGATAACCAACGGAGCTATGGTGTAATGGTTGCAGGGTTCGAATCGTGTCTAATTTGAAGCTGGATCGCCAACGTCGAGATCTCCACAAATCGAACTTACCGGTTACCTCTCGGAAGATCAGGCCTGTACCTCATCAGGGGAGCTCACCACGGGCGAAACCGGTGGCAGGGACGGAGTGAGGATGGCAGACCACGCGGAGTGGTGGACAACGAGATCCTGCAAAGTTTGGCGAATGATTGTGAACGAACGGGGGTGAAAGGAAAGAGTCAGATGGCACTGGGAACTTCACTACCATGTGGAGAAGTTTGACAGAGGGCTCAGTTCGACGAAGTGGCGGTGAATGGCGGTCACCCCGATGGTGGCTCCGGCGGGTCGCTGCGCTGCGGTTTTCATGCGCTCACGAGAGGGAAACTGCAACGAAGAGTAGCACGGGAGCGGCGATGGGGTCTAGGCTCCCATTTATAGAGGCTAGGGAGTGGGGGATGCTCCCATGATGCGAGGAGTAGGCGCAGGGCAGCGGAGGTTCTGCCTTGAGCACGCGCGATGCGAAAAGGTGGGCGATGGCGCTGATGGGTGGGCTCGGGCTGTCGGTGGCAGAAAGGAGGAGGGAGGAGGGGGCAGTAGTTGCCACGCTCGGGTTGGGCCAGCCCAAGAAGGAAGTGAGAGGGAGGAAAAGGGAAGGAGGGTGAGCGAGCTGGAAGGGAGTTGGGCCAGCAGGCCAAAAGTGAGGAAGGGAGGGAGAAAAGATGAATTCCTTTCCTTTTTATTTTCTAGAGTTTTCAAAACATTTTCAAACTAAATTTTGAATCTAATTTCAAATTTAGCCAAAACCAGACATCATAATAAATAAAATGTAGTAGCATGGATGCATCAACATGTATCTAACCTTATGATTGATTTTAATTTCACAAAACTTATTATTTCCTACATTTGAATGCACACATAATTGCATAAATAAATAAAATTTGATATTTTGAAAGGATGCAAAATTTAGGGTGTTACAGAACTAACAAAGAATCAGGTTCATCCTATGATGACACAAGGGAGAGTTTATGATATGTTGGGTAGAGAGAATTTCTACGGTAATGAATCTAGTAAGGTAATTGTGGGGGTATAGACCCGTATACCCTCATGGCTCCACATGGGCCGCACTAGACAAGGTGGCCCAACTCGCCAGAAAGGGCTGCGTGGATCTCTGAACTACTCGATGAAGGTATTAAAACTTAGGAAGTATTGATAACTTATATATATATGTAATGAATAAGATTGATTGGCCAATTGACCTCTAACTCAAGCAGGCTTACCCTTGTTTTATCTACTTGTGTATCTTATACGAGGTAATGTATGGGCTTTGACCTTTCAAAAGACTACACAAGCAATCCTAAAGCAATCCTAAGAAAGACTAGAGCAAGACTCAAGAAGACTCCGGTAGTAGAAACCTCGGGAGATAGTCAAGCAAAGAGAAACTTAACATTAGAATTTGAAGCTATGGTCGATAAGACTCTTCGTGAATTCTCTGCCCCAACAACTGCCAACATTCGTACGGGACCACCAGTCAACGTTGGAGAGAATGGATTCGAGCTCAAGCCTGCGCTCAATACCATGGTGCAAGCCAGCCAATTCTACGAAAAGGCTCATGAAGATGCAAGTGCACACTTACAACACTTTTTGGAGATCTGCAACACCTTCACACTCAAGGGAGTATCTAGAGATACTACTCTATTCTGCCTTTTCCCATTTTCACTATTAGGGAAAGCAAAACAGTGGTTCTATGCCAACAAAGATAAGAATACTACATGGGACAAATGTTTAACTGCTTTTCTAGACAAGTTCTTTCCTATAGGCAAGACCAATGCTCTGTGTGGGAAGATTTCAAGCTTTCAGCAACACCATGATGAATCAATTCCCGAGGCATGGAAGCATTTTCAAGATTATATATCAGAGTGTCCTCATCATGAGATGGAAAAGTGGTTACTTTTACAGACCTTCTATCATGGGCTAGTCACAAGTACCCTTGAGTCAGTAGATGCTACAGCCGGAGGTGCTTTCTTGTCACTCAAACTTGACGAGGCTACAACACTCATTGAGAAGACGGCCTCAAACCAGAGCTAGAATGAAGAACATGTTTAACCTCACAAGAGAGGAGGAGACATGCATCAACTCAAGGAAGCTGATATGATATCTGCAGAGTTAGATCTAATAATGAAGAAGCTTGAAGAACGAAACATCAAGAAGGAAGTTATGCACATCAATGACTCTCGCATGACTTATAAAGAATGTGGAGACGTTGGGCATTCAGGAAACAACTATCCGACAATTCAAGAAGATGTGAACTACATCAACAACAACAACAACAGTTATCATCCTCAACCAAATCAAGAATGGAATCAGCAACAACAAAGGTCAAACTACCAAGGTAACTTCCAAGGTAACTTTCAAGCCAGCAGATGTGAAGTGGATTGACTATTCACTTCCCGACAAGAAAGGTGATCTAGGGAGACATGTCATTCCTATCTCCATATGATGCCATGTCTTTCTAGAAGCTACCTGTGACTTTGGCGCAAGTGTCAACATCATGCCTAAGGTAATTTATGAAAAGATTCTAGGAGATCCTTTGTTGTACACAAATATGCGTTTGTAGCTTGCAGATCAGTCCATCTGCTACCCTGAGGGAGTCCTAGAAGAAGCAGTCATTCAAGTGGGACAATCATATGTTCTAGTTGATTTCGTAGTTGTGGATACAGGAGGATATGAAAGAGCACCAATTATTTTGGGACGACCATTCCTACGCATAGCCAAAGCCATCATCTATACAGAGCATGCCAAGATTGTCTTTTCCATTAAAGATAAGAAAGAGAAGTTTTCTTTCAAAGAACGCATCCTGCACTCTCCTGCTCTTCCACAAAAAGCATTCATGCCTGAGAAGCCAGCAACACCAGTGCCTAAGAAGAATTTTAGAAACTGAAGAAAGACCAAGTTCAGCAAGATTCCAGAAGAGACTGTCAAGATGATCAACACCATCAGAACAAAATATGACCACTTGCTCACTCCACCATTCCTAGTGAAGAAGGATGATCCAGGTGTACCTACCATTGAATACATAATCAATCAGAAAATCTTCCACAAGACCTTCTGCGACATGGGATCGGGTGTCAACATAATGTCAAAGGTAACATATGAATATTTATTTGGTAACAAACCGTTGTACCTGACCTACATGCAGCTGTAGATGGTGAACCAGTTGATTCAATTCCCAGAGGGCATAGCACAAGACGTTATGGTGAAAATCTAAGATCACTTCGTCCATGTCGACTTCATGGTCCTTGACATGGGAGACGAGGAAGAAGATATACCCATCATACTAGGAAGACCGTTCCTCAACAGCATTGATGCTATCATCTATATTGGATCTAGATAAATCCACTTTAAATTCCCAGAAGAAAAGGTACGCTGTCACTTTAATAGTTATATTAATCATGAGTAGCCCAAGAAGCCACGCAACAATAGAAGGAGACGTCGATCTTGCCGTCAAGCAAACCAGCCTTTGAAGGATGGATGGGCCGACTACCTAGGAGAAGTATCAAGATACGAGGATCGCTACGGTGACCAAGATGACAAAGTTGAGAAGAATGAAGCAGTGACAATTGAGGAACCTCGCTAGAACTTGTGGGACAAAGATGCCGATGAGATCAAACTACCTACAAAAGAAGAAGCTGAACTACTCAAGTCGAAGACTCAGATCATGATGATATGGAAGGAGAAGAAAAAGGCTACATTGCCAACATAAAAGGAGCAGATATCTGAACCGCTAGCGGGATCAGATGATACACCTGACAAGTAAGTACTCACTCCTACCGAGTCCTGTCCGGAAGACTTTAAACTTTGTACCCTTGCCATAAGGTAATAATGGTAGTTATCTAAAATTACTTTTCAGCATTATGTTAGTACATTTATCCTCCTTACATACATCTACATTTAAAAAAATAATAAATAATAAAATATACTTTATAGTTTGCCATTATTGCATAGTGAAAAGAAAATAAAAATGATTATTGCTTTTATTAGTGCATCATAAAATTACTAAGCCCCATATAAGTAAACTTATGGTAACTCTGTAGGAATATTTACTGTGGTGGCATAAAAACTAAAATATCATTTGTCTTTAATTACTTGCATTATAAAATAGAAAATCTTAAAAAAGAAATTGAAGAGACATCCTGATAGAAAATTTATATTAGCTCATAAGAATAATCAATTGTTCATTTGGGTGACCGCTAACCCCCTTATCAAAATCCAAGCCTTGAGTTTTTGGTGTTCTTATCGGAGTTTAAATTTTGCAGGATATTACTCTGATCAGAAGTGAGTCTGCTCAACGGTGCCATCCCGGACTGCTGCTGACAAACTTACTTTAAAGATCACTTGACAATTGACCACAGCAAACATCAAGCTTGGGGGAGGAGCATCCCCCATGTATCTAGCTAAGTATTCCTATCTTTTTACAACTTTACTATTTTTGAGTCTATTAGTGAAAAAGTAATAAAAAGATGCATAAGCACTAAATCAAAAAAGATTCTTGTCCTAGTTATTATATTAAGGTGTGATCATTGAAAACCAAATAAAAGTTTGTTATAATTTTATCTAGTTTGTTAGGAGTCAAATAAAATGACGAATAGTAAAATTTTGCATTGGAGATGACGAATAATTGCTCTGCGGTAATTTCTTTCAAGTACCTAGTTTTCAGCCTTGAATTCTCCCCAGTTTTGGATAGTACTGTTTTTATATAAGAATTCACTCTGAACCTGAAACTTGTGGGTAGCATATGCTTGAGCTAATTCTAGGTAATTGAGGGATATGATATGAGAAAGTCTGAGCTACTGTTTATCTTGTTCTTAGCGATACTAAGTTCTGGAGATTTATCTTTTGAAAACTTAAAATCTTACATGATGAGCTCTTGTATGACAAAGCTTAAATTTCTATTGAAGCCAAATATGATACATGTAGATTAGGAAAACCTTTGCTCATTTATGCTACTTGCTTTGCATTGAGTTTAGTCAAGCTTTGTTGTATACCTTATGAGAGTTTTGTCATGCTTTTAAAATCAAGATCACGTACACTCCACCTTCATATATGCACTATTCCTACACTGAGAGTGGTCACAACTGTTTTCCATTTTCCACCCAGATTCACCTTAAATGTTTTTCTCCTACACCAGGAGAGAACAACCAAAAATAAACCTATAGGACAACCCCCAAAATAAATGCTCCAAAGATCTTGTTGTTATTCTCTTTAATATTTTGTATTCAAAAAGATTCATGTGGCTATGTAGAAGAAAAAGTATTGAAAAAATGGACAAGTGTCCAAGTGAAAAAAGAAAGAAAAAAGAAAAAATGATAATAAAGATAGCCCACGTTTTCTTGCAAAGTTTTTAAGTTCCAAAAGAGAGATATATTCTTCAAGGAGCAAAAGTAGAATTAGGATTAGCCACCATATAAACTCCTATCCACCATATTCTGTACATATGCATATCTTGATTTGATTGTATGACTTTACTCTCTTTGGATCCATTGTTTGACTTTACAATAATGGACTGCAAGTATGCTCTTCCTTGTTATTGCCACTCCTATGAGCTCCATTATAAGCCATAGTTGTAGGAAGAGAAGGTATAACATTATTATCTTGGTGAGGATATATATATTGAGAGATTTAAGAGTGTCATACAATTAAAGATCTGAGTTTTATTTCTAAAAACTTGCAAAACTCCAGAATAATAGTTAAGCAAAGAACTTGATTGTTCTGTCTTTCAATTGCTCGAGACCCAAGTGAGATTTGAAAATCTCCATAGTTAAAGATAATATGGGTGAGTTTGAAAGTTACAGCAGTTTTGTCTAATCTGGAGGAGAATTTTTGTTTGAAAGCATGTGTACTTTTGAGAAGTGAAAGCATTGTAGCAACTCCAGATCCAAGTTTCGCTAAATAGGCTTTGCTAAGGGACTAGCAAAAGGATAAGCTTGGGGGAGCTTGTTGGCGGTGGATAGCGTCGACATTTTATAGCGCAATAAACATGAGAACTGATCAATAAACATGGAAATAGAGAAGTCTAGGGTTTTATCTAATAAATTCCATGAGGTTTGGTGAATTGTTATTTTTCTAGGGATTATTCTAGAAAAGCTGACAAGAGGGACCTAATTATCAAACGGATTATCAGAATTCCACTATGAAAGATATGCTAGAAGACTCTAGAAGACATGAGAAGGCAGTAGGCGAAAGCAAGACTCCAGAAGCTTCTGGAGGAGGCCGGGCGGCACCAGGCCCCTAGGCTGACCGGCCCCTGGCTGTGGGCCCCACCTATCATCTTCTATGAGCCTCCTCCACCGATCTTGAGGATCAATCTTAACCCTACATCAAGTCGGTTTGATCCAAGGGTTCACGTGCATCCCACCGGACTATATATACGGAGCCTGACCCCCTAGAGTAATCAAGTCATTTTGAGATCAAGCCATCCAGAGCCAGAAACCCTAGTTCCTCAGAGTTCCTCTAGTTTATAGCGATAGCCTAGTTAGACTAGATCTAGAGAGAGTCAAGTTGGTCGACCTAGCTTGGATTCCCGATGTTGTCAAGAGCGTGGAGATTGGTACTATTCTTGTGCTCTCCTCTCTCATTGTATTATTCATCATTGTGTGTTTATTACAGTGTTATGGCAACATTAATCTTCATCTTGTTTATGTTCTTGATTGCAATGTTCATTGTTTACTTTGATTATATGTCTAGCATAGTTACTTTATTATTATTGATTTCATGCATATGCTCGTATAGCGTATCCTAAGGTACCTAGGGTAGATGATTTGCATTATGTAGGCGTGGTGCTTAGATATATTGCATATCTGCGAGTGCTCCCTGATGTTCCGAGACGTGTGGTAGATCACGAAGGTGACTATTATAGCTTCGTTCCGTCCTGTAGTCCATCCCCTATGCATAGGTTATGTAGAGCGCGGTCACATCGGAGGTGACGGTTACATCTTAAAAGCCTCTATAGTTGATGTTTTTTATGTGTGGATAATGACATAGTAGTAATGTTAACAATGATTGTTAGATGTAGTTGCACTAATTAGAATATTCATTGACTTGTGATTAAAGAACTACATTAGGAATTATCTCTCTAATATTCAGGTCTTACGACGTTATTGTAGTAGCTAGAGTGCTCTGAGTGAATCTATTATATTATTATTATGGTGACGAATCATTACTTATCATATATATCTTTATCATATGACTTATCCCTATTATGAGTAGAGTGTATGATATTGGTTTTATCTCTCATTCATCATATATAGAAAGTTATCAATACTATAGATTTCCTATTTAGCTAGACCTTCCTAGTGGTATGAATATAAATGGACAACCTGGTAATTCTCTGGGTAAAATGCTATAATGGTATGATTATCTGTCCGCTTGTAGAACCGGTTTTATTCATATATATCATTCTTATTATTTCTGCTTAGTCACATAAAATGATAGATTCCCTTATATAGTACCAATATACATTTCTAACTATAAAACTAGGGATGAAAACTTAGTTCAAGCTTAGGAGTGTAGGCATGTGATAGGTGACTAGTGTGCTAAAGACATGTTAATCATTACCATGCATTTACTGGTGTTGTTAGTTTAGTAATAGCACTAGTAAATGTCAACAACATTCAGATGCTAACCAGGTGTATGGCTGCTCTGAGTCAATTTATATTGCGGCTCGGAGAAAAGGGTTTGCCGTTCTTCAAGCTCCGCAAGGTGAAGGCGAAGTTCGAGTGGTCGGAGGAAGCTGACACTGCTTTTGCAAAGCTCAAGCAGTTTCACATCCCCTCTGGTCCTGACGACGCCCAAGGAAGGCAAAACTTTGCTGCTCTACATCGTGGCATCCAACCAGGTGGTCAGCACGGCCATCATCGTCGAGCACAAGGAGGTTGGGCATGTGTACAAGGTCTAGCGACCAGTATACTTCATCAGTGAGGTACTCAATGAGTCCAAGACCCATTACCCACACATCCAGAAGCTACTGTATGCCGTCCTGATCACCTCTCGTGAACTACGCCATTATTTTGACACTTACCCTATTGAAGTGGTCATTGAGTTTCCACTAGGGGACATATTGCGCAACAAAGATGCTAACGGGCGTATAATCAAGTAGGCATTGGAGCTTAGCCCATACTCATTGGAATTTCAAAGTTGCACGACTATCAAGTCACATGCACTGGTCGACTTCATTATCGAATGGATAGATATGAACACGCCTGTCTCTAATAGCTCCCCCGAGCACTAGAAGATGTATTTTGACGGCTCCCTCAATATCGACAGTGTCGGGGCAGGTGTGTACTTCATCTTGCCATCTGGGGACAAGCTGAGCTATGTTCTCTTAATCCACTTCAAGACCTCCAATAACACCGCCGAGTATGAGGCGTCTCTACATGGCCTCCGTATCGCTGTCAAGCTCGGCATAAAATGGCTCATGGTGTTTGGTTATTTTGCTCTCATCATAAACCAGGTGAACAAGGACTGTGACTATACTAGCAAGAGGATGGATGCTTACTACGCATAGATCAAGAAGCTGGAGAACAAATTCTATGGCCTGGAGTTTCATCACGTGGTCTGAGTTGACAATGAGGCAGCTGATAAGCTATAGAAGCTAGGATCAATCCGGACAGAGATACCCCATGGAGTTTTCATTCAGGACCTTGTCAAGCCATCCATTGAGGAAGAAGAGAAGCCTGTAGCTGAACAGCAGTCTACAGACCAGTTGGTTGTTACGGTTTCGACCACCGACACCGACTGGAGAGAGCCATTCATCAGCTATCTCAACTCTGCAGAGGTTCCCCAAGATAAGACCGAGATGGAACGCCTCACACGGCGTAGCAAGCATTATGTGCTGGTCGAGGGGAAGCTTATGCGCAAGAACGCGAAGGAAGAATTGTTGCAAAAATGTGTGTCCTAGGAACAAGGCATGAAGATTTTGGAGAAGATCCATGCTGGCACTTGTGGCAACCATGCTGCTTCGTGCACACTAGTCAGCAAGGCTTTTTGAGAAGGTTTTTATTGGCCCTTAGCTGTTGCCGATGCAGAAAAGCCGGTTCGTCATTGTGAGGGGGTGGCAGTTCTTTGCCAAGCAGACTCACGTTTCAGCCCACAAACTCCAGACCATTCTAGCGTCCTGGCCTTTTGCATGCTGGGGACTACATATGATCGGGCCTTTCAAGCCGGCTCCAGGAGGCTTCCGCTGAGTTTATGTCATTATCGATAAATTTTTCAAATGGATTGAGTACAAGCCCTTAGTCTTAGGGACTGCAGAGAAGGTAGCTGAGCTACTCGATGAAATTATTCACCGCTTTGGCCTGCCTAACAGCATCAGACTTTTTGGAACTTCTGTGATGATAGAGGCATAGTTGTCAAGTATGTTTCGGTGGCGCACCCAAGGGCTAACGGACAGGCTAAACAAGCAAATGGCATGATCCTTGAAACATTGAAGAAAAGATTGTACAGGAAAAATGATAAGTATCGTAGGAGATGGTTGAAGGAGCTACCGGCCGTGGTCTGGGGACTGAGAACCCAGCCCAGTCGCAATACCGGTGTTTTGCCGTACTTCATGGTCTTCGGCTCTGAGGCCGTGCTGCTAGCTGACATTGCTTTCCAATCACCAAGGGTCAAGTACCATGATGAGGAGAGGTCGAATGAAGCCAGAGAGCTTGAAGTTAATTGCGCCGAGGAACAACGCCTTGACACCTATGCGCGCATGGCTAAATATTTAGAAGGCTTGCATAGGTACTATAACCACAATGTCAAGGATCGATTCTTCATGGTTGGCAATTTGGTTCAGTGTAGGAAGCAGAAGACAGAAGGATTGCATAAGTTAGCGTCGCATTGGGAGGGCCCTTACATGGTCAAGGCGGTCACTAGGCCTACCTCTTATAGACTGTGTGATCTCGACGGAGTCGACGCCCCAAATTCATGGCATATCGACCACCTTTGGCGCTTCTATACTTGATCCACTACTAAAAAAGATATGTACTTTTCTCGTACTTCAAATATCCAATAAAAGTTTCATCGTGCTTTTGTTGCTTTCTTTTTTGTGCATTGCAATGTCGCCTAAATTTCTTCTAAGTGGTTTGCCGAGTAGTTTTTTCTACTACTTAAGTTTCCCAGAGCCGGCACTGTCTCCGACTTCTCCCCACATGTGCATGAGATCTGTTCACTACATTCCGGGTGGTCGACAGTAGCTCCCTGGCAAGGTCGGCTGTCTTACGCGTGCCTGGGCTCCACGCCTCACGCTTTGGGCTGCTGGTCGGACTAGGGCTGGGGCAACTCTAGGACAAAATAACTACTCACGCTTACCATAAAACACGATAAAAAATAGAGTTTTCATGACTAAAACCACGGCCGCGTATTATACAAAGATATAATATCTGGTTCGCATGGGCACTAAGTGCTCCACTATAACTTACTTAATGTTTCTACAAAAGCACCAAGTGCTCTATCACAACTTAAACTGCAAATAAAAGTTTTTATAGCTCTAACCTACTGACTGCTTTGTCCAGTCTCGCCACATAGGTCCACATCAGCTATCATCTTCGACCTATCTCCATGGAAGTAATCCTAAGCTGCTCGGCCTTCCTTTGATCGGTGTTGTTGGACACGTCGGTCTCAAGCCTCATCAGGACCACTCCAGGGTAGTGTGACCGCACCATGCCTAACACGTGGGCAGCCACGTACTCGCCAGCGTCATGGATGTACTGCTTGAACCAAGTCCAGGAGCTCTGGCACTTCTCGACGATGGCTTCTAGTCGGGCTGGCCGGTCGCTTGGCGTTTCTTTAGGTTCCTTGCCGATCAAGTCCAGTGCTGGCTTGATTCCTTGCTCCATCACCTTGCACTTGGACACCAATTGGTTCTTCTCCTTGATCAGCACCTCCATGTGTGTCTTTGTGTTCTGGCGTACGACTGCATTCAAGCACAAGACCATGATGAGCATGATGAATAATAGTGAAGAAAATCAACAACTGAGTTGTCGATAACTTACTCGAGAACTCATTGTCTAGCTTGGTCACCCGCTCCTTCAGCTTGGTGTTCTCGCTAGTCAGGCGAGCAACCTCATCTATGAGCTCCTTGTCTAGCTGGTCTTTTTTCTCCATAAGCTCCTTGTTGATTTCTGATAGCCGAGCTAGTTTTTCAATGAGAAGTATATTCTCTGCCTCTATGCCTGCCGAGCAGAGCGTGGTTTCTCAACAGGTCATAAGAAGATCCAAGTGCGAAGATCTTGTCACATACCTTTCTTTTCCTAGTCAAGGCGGTGGTGCTGCTCATCTACGGTGGCCTGCAGCATGTCCCGCTCATTCTAAGTCTACTGTAGCATCTCCTACAGATGTACTATGTCCTCTTTCAGGACACCGTTCTCTTTCATGGTTGTGGCAATAGTGTCCAAGCACCGTTTCTGATACTCTGATGTCTTCTCAATGCTCTGCAACATAATGACGGATTAGCGATAGCGATTTCTACAAAAGCCTAATGAGGATGCATAGGGCTTCCAGTGCTCTTACCTTTATTTCGCCCATTAGGTCATCAACTGTTCTCTGTAGTTTTGCGGATGGCCCGGGCTAAGTGGTCTTCTTCGTAGAACACCCACTCATCACCCTGCTTCCTCGCAACACGAACGCATTGGGGGCCACGACTTCTTCGAGGCGGACGATTTCTTCAATCTTCGGCTCCTCCTCAATCGTAGCGGCCTCCGCTACCGGAGCCTCTACGGTGGAGTTCTCGGCATTGCCCCGTCGACTAGTACTAACCCCATTGTACCGCCTGAGGCGGCAGTGGGCTCCTCGATAGCAAGCATGGTCTCTTCGTTGTGCTGCTGCTCCGAGGGGTGCTGATAGGCGTCGTCGCTGGACCCAGTGCGCTCCTCTACAGCACGGCTGCTCTCCCCAACTATCAGCTGTTGGCTGCTAGTGGGGTGCTCCATATCTTCTGTGGACTCCGGCCTACACCAGCCTAATAAGCTAATGCTTTAGGACAACAACAAGGGATTATAAAATTACTTACAAATCTGAGCGCCTAAATGGGCGACCGCTCCGGTTCTCGCTCCCCATAGCACGGGTACCAGCTGCCTAACTGCTGCTCGCCTGCTCCATCCTAGCTTGAACACACACGGGGACTGCTGAGCCAGTCCGCCCCATGCTAGGTGTGGCCATCTAGGCCGGAGTTGTCACCTGGGGAGGCATCGCTGCTTGGGGAGGTTTGGGCGCCCTTGGTGTCGTTAGCACGTGGGCCGGTGTCTGCGCCCTCTGCCGACGCGTCAGTGGCGTCTCCTCCTCCTCATCGTCGGTCAAGCCAGCCACGACCTTATGTCATTTTCGGCTGCTCTCCTCATCGTCAATGATCAAAGGACCCCCGTGCCTAGGAGGCCAGTGAACTTTTTCTTTTAGGAAGGCCTCTCTGCTGCGGGGCGCTTCTCGGCTGCCTTCCTCATCATGCGGGGCTCCCGCGCATCCACACCGGTCAACCAGTCATCGGTGGGCATGTTAGAGATGTACATTGCTGCTCAGTCCTAGCCACAGATATTGCAAGGATCAGATTTAGCGTTACGGTTGCAGACCAGCAACAATCAGATATGGAATTAAAATTATAGGCGACTTTGAACATACCTGTGGTGGCGGTGATGTCAATTTGTATGTCGCATTTTGTTCGGCACTAGGTGGTATCCTGACAAGTTGAACAGCTGTGCCAACCACCAGTTAACCTCATCGTGCGTGAGGTTTCTTGTAGACTCCCTAGTGGGGTCATCTGACCCAGAGTAATCATACAGCGGATGCACCCGCTCCTTACAGGGTTGGACCTACCTACAAATAAAGTTTAATGCCATCATCGGCCCATCAAGTCGGTTCCTGTCAACATCGTGAGCAGCTCTTCAACCTACACCTTTTTGGCGCTGGACGACCTCGCCGACTAGCTCTCCTGCTGCTCCGGGATATGAGCGACATCACAGGCAATAAATGGCTCATGTTCTTGCTGCACGTACAACCATTTCTTGTACCAATCCCTTGTGGATGAACTCAGGGGCACATTTAGGTACTCGGCTTTCATCCCATCACGGAGGTTTAGGTATGCCCCTCCAGCTATCTTGGATCCTCCCGCACCCCCTTTCTTCTTGAGGCAGAAAAGTGCCGCCACAGATTGAAGTGGGGTTGGATGCCAAGATATGATTCGTAGAGGGTAATGAAGATGGACACAACAAGAATAGAGTTGGGGTGGAGATTGCAGATACTAACTTTATAATAATCGCAAAGTTTGCGTAGAAAGGGATGGCAAGGATTTCCAAATCCACGGCAATAGAAATCTTCGAAGATGACAATCTCACCAGGATGGGGGTCTGGATAGTTCTCAACAGGTGATATCCTCCATCCACTGATTGCGGCTTTGGCCATCACGCCGGTGGTGACGAGCCTCACGAGGGTGGCCTCTGTGCTCACCGATTTGTTCCACTCTGCCACCATCAGCTGTGCTCTTGCTCCATGGCCCCCACGCGCCATCCTGCTCCTTTTCTCTAGCCGCGAAATGCGATTGCAGTGTGCGGTGCAGCGTTGGAGCGACTAGATCTGGCGGAGATGTGATGCCTACAACTGTTGCATGTGGTTGGATCTAGGTTTTGGATTTACGGCTACAGCGGCGATGGAAATGGCGGGGATGGCAGAGTGAGCAAGATGGAAGACGAACTGACGTGAAGTGAAAGTGGGAGAAGTGGGGCACCGCCGCATGGGTATTTATAAGAGACGGAGTGACCCTTTGACTTCTAGGGTTTTTGGGTAATTGTGCCCTATGCGCCGCTTCTGCTCCCTCAATCATTGTCTCCAAGTGGGCCTTTAAGTGGGCCTCGACTGTAGTGGAGGACCCCAGAGTGGGCCTGTTTTGCCATTTTTCTATATGGTCCAATTCTAGCGCGCCAGTGCATTTTGTGGCCCCATAGCAGAGCTGGGGACTGCTACGTGGCCGAGCCATCCGTATGCATCCGTTTGATGCCTTTTTGTCCACAGCTGAGCTAGGACTGAATCTACAGCAGAGCTGTGGACTGGGCTCGCAACTGAGTTGGGGGTCGCCTCGCAGCGGAGCTGGGGGTTGCCGCGTGGCAGAGCCATAGGCTATTTCTGTTTTAGGGCCCACAGCTGAGTTGGGGGATGTCTCGCAACAGAGCTAGGAGTTGCCACATGGCAGAGCCATGGGTTCTTATCCAAGGCAAAGCCGGGGATTGGGTCCACAGTAGAGATGGGGACTGTGCCGTGACAGAGCCACGGTGCTTATTTCTCAACTGAGTTGGGGTTGTTTTTCTTTTGGACACGGGCACCACGTGATCAAGTCACCTGATGTCCGGCTCGGGGACTAAGTGGGCACACTTCACCTTGTGGTGAATGTGTTTAACTTTTTTGCAAATAGGATTTGCTAAATAGTGCCAGAGGTGCGACCCCTACCTTAACATGACTAGATCCTGAGGATCACATCTCTTGACATTATGGCAGAGCCAATGGTGCCAAGCATTATTAACTTTCCACAATGAAACTTAAGTGGGCACACTTCATCAAAGATGAATTGTTTTTCTTTTTTCTAGGAGCACCATGCATTTTTTCTGACAAATACGATGGTCGGCTATTAGTTGAGCTGGTCGGAAGGGTGGGAATATTCTTCAACAGACAACCCTTTTGGTCGGATGACTTCAAGCCTTACTAGTCGGAGAAGGTCAAGACGGCATGTCGGATCAAAATACATAGTGCTCGGGGACTAGCTATGGGGTATAGACCCGTACACCCTCATGGCTCCACATGGGTCATGCCAGACAAGGTGGCCCAACTCGCCAGAAAGAGCCATACGGATCTCCGAACTGCTCGGTGAACCGTGCAGGGCAAGCAGAGACTACTTAATGATCAAGAAAGCAAAGTCGGTTAGGATAGATATCGTATCCTCCACAGATACAATAGTTGTAATCAGTTGGGATTAGATTCCTTAGATTTGTATCCTTGCCCCCTGAACTATATAAGGCGGGTGAGGACCCCCTCAAAACGGATCATCACGCATCAATACAATCCACAGAGATGTAGGATGTAGGGTGTTACGCAGGTCGCGGCCCGATCCTAGATAAACCCTGTGTTCACCTTGCGTCACCATCTAGTTCGTTGTCTTGCGCACCTCCACCAATTAATCTACTACCGTGGGCATACCCCTCGGTAGATTGCCAACCACATCTCATCGACAGTAAGATAGATATAAAGGTGATAACCTCGCCCTTGCTCATGAGATGAAAGACAAAATAACGAGAGGACAAAACCCTTGCTCGAGGCATCTAATCGGGTGGTCCTACTATTTTAATAACTTGCCTAATAACACATGGTGGATTACGAAGACCAGATAGGGTTGTCACCACTCATTCGCTATCACGAACAATCCGTGTGACAAGCAGCATATACGCAGGCAAGATATAGTCTAGACACCATGTCTACACTATAACTCACTACTCTACCTAGATACATTAAGTTCCTTTAGCAAAGCTAGAGCACTCTACCAAAGTAAAGCGATGTAGTGATGAGAACAAGTTATATATAAATTTATTAGAATTAGAGATCCATTACCATATAGAATCTTGGATGTTTACTCACAAGAAGATTTCATCCACCAAGGTACAGCTTGGAGAAGACACCGACGATCCGGGTCTTTCTCCACACTCCCCTTACTCTCTCCCTATTTTGTATACTACTACTAGAGCAGGGCTTTGCCCATGAGTGGAATGTGTAGCTCCTCCTTTGCAGTCATGAATAAAGTGAAGGGGTAGGGGTATTTATTGTCTAGTGGTGCCTTAGGAGAGTAGAGATGCTTTCTTGATTCTAGAGAATATTAATTTTGGTGGCCCCATGGATCCATGTGCTCTCCATTCTCCTTCATTGGATCAAATCATCTTTAAATCAAGGGTGGAGATCATTCCAAATTGTGTTAATTTCCTTGCATGGATAAGAGGTGGAAGGCGTTGGAGCAAAAGGGGTGGTTGCCCAACCCCCCTAATAGCTGGGGTGCTTCTCCTTCTCTTCTATTGTGGCTATTCTCTGGTGGGGCCACTTGAATCCTTTGGATGATGGAGATATGGGCCCTTCAGCTTTAATCTATGTGCCTTGATTCTGAGCCGTCTAGAGAAAGCACAATTCCAATCCAAGAGTTGATATTGCTGGGGGGTGGTTTGATGGATCATCAAGGTTTGTGGATGGGTTGAGAGGTAGTGGGGCCACTATGGGTGTGTTGGTCGATCCCCCTAAGTGGGCCCACTGCCTTAGTTTTTCTTCATTTTGTACCTATAAGCAAATACATGACATATACAAGTGGAATCATGTTATTTGTACAAAAATCACTACTACTTTACTTATTTCCTTTCAACAGAAATATTTTGTTGACGGTTTTCACTATATAAATCTATGACGAAATTACCTTCAGTTGGCAGTTCCTTTTCAAAGCATTTAGTGCATGCATAATGATGTTGTTTTTGAGAAAAAGAACAATATACCTCTTTACGCAGGCTAATTTTTAAGGGACCATATTAGTTGCAGTTTTCATCGTAGCTGCAGCATTAAGATGCATGAGTTTTCTGGTTAGCGAGCAAGGCATAGCTGCTTAGGACATTTTTTCCGAGAACTGAGGTATAAGCAATAATAGACTTCACTTTTTTTTCAGCGAACGAGCCGAAAATCATATGTGAACTTGGATGAAATTTCGAGGCCACAACAATTTCCATTTTCTAAAAAAAACAATAAGTACACTATATATTTTTTTTCATCCAGTTAAGTTTTAGTCAATTGCGTGGTGACTGAACTCAATCAAACTTATTTTTCATATGTCATGGTTTCTGAAATATTACGTGTGGGTAATTTGTAGTAATAACACTATATATACAAATAGTAGAACCTGGCTAGACTTAATTATGGGTAAATAAAGATAGGTAGTTTAAACTATCACAATAAGCAAGAAATTATCAAAGTTGTGATATGCATAAGTAAGGTGGAATACAAATCCATCAATACCATTTTTTACATACACGAAACATGAGCTAGTACTAGTACATAATAATGATGGGGAGCATCTCCACCAGATCTCCTTTCCCTTTTACCACAAAATCTATGATAGGAGATTGAGAAAATGAATTATAGTGGTGCCCTATTAAGTTGAGAAAACATCATCCACTTTATTATACATGGGAACCACATTCAGTGCTAATTAAATAAGTATCTCTTCCTCTGTTCTCTCTTCTCTCGTTCCTCCCATCTTGACAACATCATGGCGAAAACACGTGAAGCAGCAGTAGACAGAGGGCTTGACACAACCATCCTAGCATGGGTGGTGCGAAGCGTAGGCGGGGATGCTCTTTCGAGCTCAGGCCATGGTGTGGCAGCAACCCTTCTGGCATGAAGCCCTAGAGGTTAGTGAGAGGGTAAGAAAGAATTGGGGTTGACAAAGAAATCTCTTGTTCTTCCCCTTTCTTTCAAGGGGTTGAGGGGAAGGTTTTCTGAACTAGAAAAAAAATAGGGAAAAGAGATTAGAAATGGAATCTACTAGAGCTTAAATTTTACTGGTTATAGTGAAAGAGGATCACTTATATTATCAATCGGATCGAGAAGCTATAAGGGTATCGTCACGAGATCTCTTTTTCCCTTTCTCTTAAATTTTGCTGTAAAGGATTAAGAAAACATGATTTCTGGTTTTAAAGAATGGTTGCTCCAGTAGATTGAGAAAAAAATACATCGCATTATCTTCTTTATACATATGGGGCCCACATGTAAGTTATCAATTTTTTCTTCATTTGTCCTCCCCCATGGCTAGCTCTCCAATCCTCATGTCGGACTTGCCGAGCCTACATGCATGATAGTGGAAGCGGCCCTCTTGCCCATCTCCATGGTGCGACACACATCCACTTTCCCAGCCTGCGTATGCGGCCAGGGCGAATCTAGGATAAATTGTCGCTGGGTCGGACTAGACTTAGAGTCATAACTATAGTTGACAATAACCTAACACCATACATAAAAGAATAATATATTTTTTCAGACTATAGTAAGCGTTCATATAGGGCAGGATAAATGTGACGATAACATAATGCAACAAAAGAAACTATTTACAAAAGTGGTTACCTCTTATATTTGACGCTGCGAGTACGATCATCCATATTTGTAGGTCCGTCTTCACAATTTTCACTACTAAGAAACACCTTTCCACCGACGCCGTCGCAATAGGAATAACTAGCACAAGTTTGAGGAACCGATATACCAAAGGAAAAGAAAGATTTTTTGTTTGTATCCACCATCAGTTTACCAAGCTTAGAAATAGTGGCCACTTGTGCAAATCTAGCATCAGGTTGCATATTATCGTTGTAAATATTAAGCTCAATAATAAGATCATCTAGGTCCCTTGAAGTACCTCCATCAAGATTCTCCATTCCATCTCTTCTCGAGGTGCTCCATCTCCATCAACATTTTCATTATCACTTGCTGGGACTAATTTCCTTTTCAAAAAAATGATCCATTGTGCTTTGGTTGCCTATAGGATGAAAACGGTACGGATATTTTCCGACCGTATTCGAGACCGAATTCGTTTAGAGGGGTTTAGATCTGTCCGTATCCGAGTCCGGATATTCAATATCCGATACCGTATCCGTATCCGAATACCCAAATCGTATATTTATGATGTCGATATCCAATTGTATTTTATCCGGCATGGTTGATACTATCCGTATTCGAATCCGAATCCGAGCAAAAATACGAAAACAAATGTGATATCAGCGATATTCGTCCGTATCCGATCCGTTTTCATCCCTAGTTTGCCTATCAAATTATTTAATCAATAAAATTAAACACACAAGTAGATATTGAATGCACAGTTAAAAAATCACTAATTTACTGTTTTACTTATGTGACATGTTTGCTTGCAAGTGGCAAGATGAACGGACGATCCCTGAAAATATAAAAACCATAAGTTGCAAGCTTCTCGCAGTTGTAGACTTGTAGATTGGGGAGGAAAAAATAATTTTGATATAGGATTTGGGATTTTAGGTTACCTGTATGGCTGTACCTCGGTAGCCCTATACAATATATAGGTAGGATTGAATAATGGAGAGTCGGAGAGCGGCGGCGGCGGCGCCGTCCGCCCGTCCGTCGTTGCCGTCAACATCTAGCGACAGCTGCGAGCCGCGGAGCCTGCGATCATGGAATGGTGAGAGCACCGACGCAGACGTTTTGAAGGTGGAACAGCAGAAGTTGGGACGACGGAGACGACGGGAGAAGAGAATGTTTCGGCTTTCTTGGGGCTGCGGGCCTGCGGCAATACTGAACATGTGTAGTGACTTTCGGCCTTCTCTCTTGGGCTCTTAACTCTTCGGCTGCTTTTCTTGCTAGCCGCCAGGGTCATCTTATTTTTTTTACCGGGGTCATGGCTGGTGAAAGAATACACGTACAATGGATTCGTAGAAAACCATCGGGGTCACGCGACCCCACGACTCCACGTAGATTCGCCCCTGTATGCAGCTACACAACAGCATGCACATGTGCCCGCCCCACATAGAGTATTGTAGAGCCGTGTGGAGACAGGCAGCCGCCTCTATAAATCCTTTATTTCTCGAGACAGGCAAGTAAAGGCATCTGGCTCCATTAGCCACCTATGTAAGTCATTATAGTAGTAGTTTCTGCAGTTGTGACCCACTTGACACGTTGTCCGTGCACTTGTTGTAGCAGAGGGCTCGAGATGTGAGAGGGGAAAGTAGAGAAGGGTTGAGAAAAATTGCTGGCTATTCTCTATCTTTGAGGGAGAGAGATGGGATGTTTTGAAGGATTAAGGAAAAAATTAGAGGTCGAAATAAGAATCTGCTGAATCTCGTTTTTCTATTCAATCCTCTTCACTATAGTAGTTATAGGAAATGGGGTCGTATTTGGTGGACAGGGTCAAAGGCTTTACATATATTTATAAGCTTGGCTTGGATGTTATTTTATTGTACCGAATTGTATCGAATCTAGTAAAAATTGTAAGCTAATAAAAGAAAAGTCAATAGAATATTAGATCACACTATAGAAGGATAGGATGATGAAACAAATACTCCATAAAAAAAATGTAATTCTCACTTTTCGAGGAGTTAAACAGTTTAAAGTTTGACTAAAGTTATATAAAAACATACTAACATTCATGATACAAAAAAATACCATTAGATTAAACATTTTTTTATAATAAATTTATTTGAAAGGCATAAATGCTAATACTATTTCCTATAAACTTGATCAAACATTAGCTACTTTGATGGGCACGAATTGCATTTTTTTTGGACGGAGAAAGTACCATGTGTAGATGACTTGTACGTTGACAAATTAATGATTAAATATATTGCACATAATATATTTTTTAATTAATAAGAGATGACATGAATAGCTTGTATAAAATTACTGTAAGTTAGTGCAATACTTAGTAGAGAATGACATGGATACTTTGCATAAAAATATAGGACATCTAGTGAAGATGAGATTTGTTAGAGTATATATTACCGAGTGCAAAGCAAAGTTTTAAAGAAAAACAAAACTGGGTGACTAAGCAAATCTTGCGTCATACAACTCCTATTGGATTTCGGGTCCCACCCGGTTGAGCCCGGTACCGACCACTTTAAGTCAATAATAATTAAATTTCTTCGTGCCGGTCAAATGCTGCGCCCTTACACATGCAGAACCGCCACCGCCCTCGCTGTGTTCCACCAGAGACCAACCACACGTCTATGACTATATATCCATCGACCGCCATTGTGCCAATCGATCACTGTGCTCCTAGCCTCATACCCCCAATCCCCATCAACCCCTCCCTCCAAAGCTTGATGGCTGCCGCTGCGAAGCTCGCCGTGGCGCCGGGCACACCGACCACAACAACGCGTCACCGAGTCTCCACGACCCTAGCGGTGTCCTCCGCCACGCCGACCACCGTCAGCCTCAGCAGCCTACAACACAAGCAAGTGGCTGCAGCGTCGACGGAAGTGGTGGCACCGGCAGGTGTCCGCGCCAAAGCCATGGTTACGCCGCCGCTGGCGTGCATGTGGCAGGAGGTACAAGGCGCTGGCGACTGGCGAGGCCTGGTGGAGCCGCTCCATCCGCTGCTCCGTGCTGAGATCGTCCGCTACGCGCAGCTCGTGGCGGCGTGCTACCGGGCGTTAGATCTGGACCCACGGTCCAAGCGGTATCTCAACTGCAAGCACGGCAAGAAGCAGATGCTGCAGGCGGTGGGAATGCACGGCGCCGGGTACGCCGTCACCAAGTACATCTACGCGGCACCCGACGTGGCGGCGCTGCCCATGGGCTTGGGCCGATCCTGCAGCAAGAGCCGGTGGATCGGCTACGTCGCCATCGCGTCGGATCGGGAAGCAGCTCATCTCGGCCGCCGCGACATCCTTGTCTCCTTCCGCGGAACGGTCACGGGATCGGAGTGGCTTGCTAACTTCATGAGCACGCTCGCGCCTGCACGCTTCGACCCTGGTGACCCCCGCCCGGACGTGCGAGTCGAGTCGGGGTTCCTCTCCCTCTACACCTCCGACGATGTCTCCGGCAAGTTCACCACCGGCAGCTGCCGCAACCAGCTCCTTTCCGAGATCTCCCACCTTGTTGCCAAGCACAAGGACGAGGAGATAAGTATCACCCTCGCCGGACACAGCATGGGAAGCTCCCTCGCCCTCCTCCTCGGTTATGACCTCGCCGAGCTCGGCCTGAATTCTTACCATAATAACGGTAACGGCGGCGGCTCCATCCCCATCACAGTCTACTCCTTCGCCGGTCCGCGCGTTGGCAACCTAGAGTTCAAGAACCGATGCGACCAGCTGGGCGTGAAGGTGCTACGGGTCGTAAACGTGAACGACCCAGTGACCAAGATGCCCGGGGTCCTCTTCAACGAGGGCGCTAGGGTTCTAGCAGGACGGTACGAGTTGCCATGGAGCAAGGCCTGTTATGTGCACGTCGGCGTCGAGGTTGCCCTCGACTTCTTCGAGGCTGGTGACATAGCTTGCGTGCACGACCTGCAGGCCTACATTGATCAGCTTCTCAAGTGCACCGACGACGACATCACTGTTGGATCCGACTCGATAATGGATGAAGGAGGTGTGAGCGGCAGGGTCCCATCCATGTTGGAATCGTGGAGGTGGCAAATGGCTGCGATACGCGCTGGTGAGTTAATGCAAGCGCTTGGGATCTGAATATATCAGTCGTGATGGTGGTCTTACATATCATGACCACGGCTCTGTCCCTTTTGGCCGCGCACTGCGGGCTTAATTTCATGGATAAGGATATGAGGTGATAAACTCGATTATATACGTATCCTTTTGCTTGTACTTGCATGAATATACTGGGTAGATCAACTCAGAAGTTGAAGAGCTAAGGCACTCCTCTTAGCAATTTGCAAAAATTCCAACTGTTAAAGGCGTTTTCACCTGATGAGTTGCAACCCTTCTTATTATTTCTAACCTGTAAAGAGCATGGATTGTCTTAAGAATCAGTATTCTTAAAAATTAGTACTCCCTGCGCTCCAAATTATAAGACACTTTGGCATTTTTAAATACATAGATTTTGCTCCATATCTAGCTAGATATACACTTATACCTAGATATAGTAAAATCAATACATATAAAAAAACAAAAACATCTTACAATTTGGAATGGAGGGAGTATTATCTTAGCACAGTAGAATTGGCAAGGTAGCAAAACTTGTTGCTTTTGTCATAGAGAGGAGACATACAATTCAACGCTTGTTCTTTGATTGTCGATTTGCTTTCACAGTTTGATCCATACAGTAACTCAGATGATTTGTGGTCTTCCTAAACTTGTAAGTGTATCACACATGTTTGGCAACTGGGTTGGGCGAAATAAAAACTTGAAGCCACTTCTCCTACTGCTAGGAGCAGCCGCTATTTGCTGGTCAATTTGGCTTCACAAAAACGATATTGTTTTTGGAAAAGAAAATAATTATTCTCCTTTGCAAGTTAGCTACATGGTTATATATTGGTTCCACACATGGACTATTCTACAAAAGCCGCACATTCTTGGTTGTGGCGGCTTCGTAATCAATGGTTAATGGTGGCAGTCAATGTTATTTTTTCCCGAACATATGGGTAGCGATCTACTCTTTGTATCGATGGTCACTAGAGTATGCGTGGTGTTTTGTTTTTTATGGTTCTGTGCTTTATTCAAGCAGAGGCCCAAAGGCATTTTTGAAGACTTTGTATCGTCTCAACATAATATTCTTGAAAGTTAATAACTTCCTCCTTTATCAAAGATCTAGTTGTTGTTTTGTGTGCCGCTTGAAAAAGAAATCTCCATAATGTGAATTAGTTTAGATTTTCTAGCTCCGTACACTTATTAATTGGATCTGCCCATGTACATTTCCACTGCAATCCTAATCAAAGTAATCTATAGAAATTTACCATTTAGCATATTAGAGGAACCTCTATTCTGTCTCTTCTTCTGCAGTTTACATCGTCTTAATTTGATCACTACTGTTATTGCATTGTGCCAGTTAGGTCATTGCTTTAAACGAAGTGTAAATGAGTATACAAGTATTATAAATATGAAGAGTAATTATTTTTAAAATATATCTTGAACATTTTATATTACCAAAAAAAGGAGACGAAACTTTAAATTAAACTTGCAGTAGTTTCTGATAGTTCTCTTACATTGCAAGAGTTAGTTTATAGTACTCAACAAAAACCTAGAAAGAAACATAATATTAAGATCTTGGGGCTACTGAAACGAATTTCTCATTATATATAGAGAGAGCGTGTGTATTGTCCTAATAATGAGTTTTTAGGAGAAAGCACAACATAGTAGCAAATCAGTCAATAATGAGAAAAATGAATATTCGGTACCTCAAGTACCTCCACACACACACACACACAACATAGTAGTTATTGCAAAACGTTAACATGCATGACTTGTTTGTTATTTTAAATTAATTGGACAAAATATATCACAAATATATGCTGTGATGATTGCTCAAGTGTGTTTTTGCACTCCTACTCAAATGAGTGATATAAACATGAGTTTCAAAGAAATCTTATACTGATTACTACTATTTTGTACATTGTCACTTACGGTTTTAGTATTGTGTACACCGCCGTTATATAATTTGTAATCGTTTATGTATAGTAGTGTATATAGAATCACAATCAATAACATAATCCTGTCAGACTTTATAGATACAATTTATTAGAAATCATTGTTTGTCAAAGTTGTGTTTCAACAACCATTTCGGTGTTTATAATGTCGCTTTTTGTACTGAGTAATATGTAATCGCATATCCAAGACTAAGCAATTGTTCACACGCACTCAGCCAACCAATCGAATTATTTTTCATAACCTACTTCGCTTGAGGCCGGCAGCTATAATTAGTTTTAGTCGATGGGTCCATAATCAAGGACCAAATTTTGCACGAAACTTATCCATCTCATTCGACTTGAGAGAAGGATATAATTCATCGTTGAGCGGTTGAGGAGACGTGGCTCAGATGTTTGTATACAGTTGCCAGAAACTATCAATGCATACTTGAATGCACAAAGTGGCCAGAACCATCGTTTTCTCTGAACAACCTTGCATCGCAAGAGCCAGCAGCCAGCTGACACGTACTGCCTGGTCGGACTGCAGACACAGCTGCCACTGTTGCAAGTGAGGTGTTTGGTTTCGCACCACAAAATGGAAACACACGAGCAAGACAGGTCAATTTCGATGTTATAGTTCTTGTGGCATGACAAAAAAAAGAACACTTGTGAAATTACGTTCTTGTGATATTGGTGCAAAGTGACAGCTCATGCGACGACGATGGTGAGAACAATTAAATGTGTGTCTAAGCAAAAATCCTGTGAGCTGGAATGTACGTGGGACAACTTTCCCATTGTTTTGCACTTGTGGTATATGAATGCGTACAGATTTGTTTTTCATCCTGAGACGAAATTTATTTGCATTATTATTCAGTTTGTTGTCTATCATTGCAATAAATTTTGAGCAAATATGTTCAAGTGATAAAGTCATTGTAGCCCCCACGACAATCACACCCAACTAATATGGCCACCAATGATGACAATGAACATACGGGTGAACAAAGCATCGTCATTTAGTTGCCACTGCATCAGTCCATGTATTCACACAATTGAAGTCTATACTGCGTCACGGTGTAAGACCATTGTACAAGCAGTGTTATACCATGTTACTCTATTCTGCTTTTGTTATTCCAAACCCGTACGTATTTTTAATGGCAAAAGTGTGTGTTAGTTGTTAGTTTCTCATTGTTAGCTGGGCTGCATGAACTAAAGGTTCACGCATGTAATTGTACCCATTTTTTTTGAATATAAAGGCAGGATAAACACCAACAACACTGCTGTCTCAAATAGCGCCATCCACACTCTTGTGCCAATGCACAATCAACTCCCCCCTCCCCACCCCCCCCCCCCACCCCCACCCACGCACCCACCCACAAAGCCTGGCAAAACATTCCAAAATTTAAACTTGTGGTTGGAGAGCCTGTCTATATTGCACTAAGCACTCCGTAGTCTTTTCCGCTACCTGCTGCAACATTAGGTGCTCATTCTAAAAAGAATTACGGTTTCACTCTTTCCCAAATTCCACATGATGTAGATAAAATGATGTGCTCCCTCTGTTCTAAATTATAAGTCGTTTTGGTTTTTTAAATACATAGCTTTTAGTACGTATATATATAAATATAACATATTTCTAGGTGCGTAACAAAGACTATGTACATAAAAATCAAAATGATGTACAATTTAGAACGAATAGAATAGAGTAAATAAAGTCACGCAGTTAGTTTTTAGGGATAGATTTAGTCACGCGCTTCTCCACTAATCTTCAATTTTGTTAAAATTTAAGGGGTGTGCTCGCCGGGGAAGCCCAATATGCTTCCAGGTGGAGAAATTCCAAACAGCTTGGGTGCATTTTTAAAGTCTTTAAACGCCGTGGCCTTGACGTGCCCTCGCAGTGGCTGGCTGCTGTTCCGTACTCAGAGCGGCCTTGCGGTGCGGTCGCTGGTTTCGCCGTACGCGCGGCGCACTACAAAACAATCCCCCCTCTGCCAACACATGCCTAGCAACAGAAATAGGGATTCGCTGCTAATCAAGTATCCCACATCCCACCCCCTTGCCTGATAAGACTATCCGCACTCATGAACCTCTATATTCATCCTCTAAAAGGAATATTTCATCCTAGTCACCACAAAATATACAGTTTCTCCGCACTCATCCATATTCTATATTCATCCTCTATACCAACTACCAGCTAGTGGGGTCCACACGTCGTACTCTCCCTCCCCTTTTTCTCCTCTCTCTCTCTCCCATCTCCCACCCGCGCTCCTGCCCATCCTCCCTACCTCGCCTCTCTCCGCTGCCTCTCTCTCTCCCCACCCCGACGGCGAGCGCGGCTCCGGCGGTCGAGCACGGCGGGCCTCGTCGGCCGGGCCAACAGGCGGACCAATGCGCGGCTCCGCCGGGCGCGAGCGATCCCCCTGCGCCCCTCCTCGCGAGCCACGCAGGCGAGCTCCGGCCGTCGTCGGTGCTCGCAGAGGGCTGCCGCCGCGCCGCGGTCGGTCCTCAGGGAGGGGCGCGGCTGCGCTCGCCGTGGTGGGCGGAGGCCGCTCTGTCGCCGTCGGTGGGTGGAGGCCGCTCCGTCGCCTTCCTCCATCCCTGGCGGGCCTCCCTGCCTCCCTCCTTGCATCGGGCATGGAGCTCGCAGCCTCCCTCCCTCCCCGCGGCGGTGGCTTCTCCTTCGAGGAGGCTGACGCGGTGCCTCCCCCACTCCCTCCACCGGCAGTCGACCGTGCGACGACCGCGGGCCATGGAACTCGCGCAGGGACGGCCTCCTCCGGCTCCGGCGACGGCGGCCTCCTCCGGCTGTGCCCCCTCCTCTCCCCGCCGGCGAGCCCCCTCCTCTGCCCGCCCGGCGTGGCTCATCTCCTCTGGCTAGGCAGCGGTGGTCGTCCCTCCTCCTCCTCCTCTGCTCCCTTCCCTTCTCCCTATCCGCGCGCGAGCGCAAGGTGGTTGGGCGCAGCACACGAGGTGTGGCTGCCCTAGGCATGTAGCGGACGTCCGCGACATCGGCAGGAATGGCGGATGATGAGTGGGTAGCGGGCCGTTTGCCGTAGCCGCTGCAGGCTGATTTCGGCCGCTATGTCCACGCTGTCTGCGTATACCGTCCCGATGCAGATGGTCTAAGTCTGCGCAGCCCACGAATGCAGATCCCAGATAGTCTAACTGCCCCACCCTAGAAATATCAGGATGCACCATGTCTTCATCTATGCGGTAGGCGGCGGCCGCTGCCCCATCCTCCTCCTCTCTTTCTCCGATATCTTTCTCAAGGTCCGTCAGATTCGGTGGTGGTGAGCATCCACAAGGAGGCGGCGGGATCTGATGGAGTATGGTACAACCTTTGTCATTGCTATTCTATCCAACCTAGTCCAAGTCTGCATCTCCCCGTGAAGATTAGCATCCAGGTATGATCTCTCCCCTCTTGCTATTCGATCCAAACTTCCTGCATCTCCCCGTCAAGATGAGCATCTAGGTATGATCTCTCTCCTCTTGCTATTCGATCCAACCTTCCTGCATCTCCCCGTGAAGATGAGCATGCAGTTCCTGCATCTCACCGTTAAGATGTATGATCTCTCCCCTCTCAATTTATAGATTATTGATTCTATACAATTTCTGGCGTGGTGCCTGCAATGACCAAGCTTTTTTTTTTCTTTTTTTTTTTTGCGATTCGCCTGCAGTGACCAAGCTGAGCATGGCGACAGTCACCTCGTCTCCCATGTTTGGACTCTGTCAGCAATCTGATGTTGTTTCCCCTTGATCTACAAGGTCACGTGCTATCTCCCCTCTGCTTCTTTCTGTATCAGCATAACAATTTGTTCACTATGTGTTCGCTAGAATGCTTCACAGAGATACCACAAAAAAGTTCACTAATTTCTGCCGTATCATACCTTTTAGACTCTCAAACAAGTTAGGTTATCAGGGAATCTGAAAAAAAAACAGTTAGAAGAAATTTACTTGTGTTTTCCATTTGTCTCAACTCACAGAATTATTTTTTAGTTTCCAGTCTTGTTTGTACACAACAAATTGGAGTTATACCGCACTAAACAGAATCATACAGGCAGGGTGAATGGCTCAGAAATTATATGATTAATCTCCCCTTTGCTTCTTTCTGTATCAGCATAACAATTTGTTCACTATGTGTTCGCTAGAATGCTTCACAGAGATACCACAAAAAAGTTCACTAATTTCTGCCGTATCATACCTTTTAGACTCTCAAACAAGTTAGGTTATCAGGGAATCTGAAAAAAAAACAGTTAGAAGAAATTTACTTGTGTTTTCCATTTGTCTCAACTCACAGAATTATTTTTTAGTTTCCAGTCTTGTTTGTACACAACAAATTGGAGTTATACCGCACTAAACAGAATCATACAGGCAGGGTGAATGGCTCAGAAATTATATGATTACCACTTGAAGGTGTGTGGATTGTATGGAAGAAAATGTTTGTACATACACTAGTTATATGACATGTTTGCAGAAATGCCTCTAAGATAATAAGATTTTATTTCCGATCTGCTTATGAGAAAGTGACTGGATATATTAATTTTTTTCTTCCTGTTGAAGAGAGCATTGACGGCTGTTCTATTTCAGTTATACCATTACTTATCCCATGTTGGTATTTCTGTACATAACTGTAACTTTGATGAATCTTCGGTTTCAGGTTGTTGTCCACAATCATTTGACCTCTTAAAAAATTGTGCTTAAAAGACTAGAGTTATGGCTTGTAACTTTCTGCTTGAAGAAGATGCCATCTCATATATTGTAAAATCTGAGGAAATGGTAAGGATCGAGAAGCTTCTTTCAGATTATCAGAAAGAAAATTTACAGAGTAGTTTTATTATGGCTATATTGTGAATGGATTAAATACACATGTATTGTAGCCATTTCTTAAGTTCATATCTTAGAAACTGCTTTTCTTCATGTGCGGATGTTTCTACAGGTGTTCGAGTTGCAGGCTAAATATAAAAATGATCCTTTTGGGCCTTGTTGCTGGTAAAAACATAGATCAAGCGAACTATATAGAACAACTGTATGTTTCTCATTTTTTTTTTGCTGTAATTAATTGACTTTCAGATACAATGATCATGTAGGAATGATGTACCTGATTATTTGTGTTTAACAAGACATGTATTATTTGGGATGCAGGATGGCCACTTTGTCAAAATGGACACAAGAAAAAGGATGCGAAAGGATGATATTGAGGGTGGATGGACAACGATGTAGAATGGATAGATAATAGATATTTTAGATATATGCATTTTTTTCAGGGATTTGTAATCAACCAAATTGTTTTTCCAAAGCATGTCAGTCCATTCTTGTAAGTACAATTATAATAAATATGAAATTCGAGTGAAATTGTGCACATTTGGAGCATGTTCGAATGGAAATTTTGTTGGTGCTTTGGTTGTGAAAATCAATACCAGAAATATCAGAGCAAAATGTATCACAAATATTAGGAAAGCCTTTATGATGGGGAAGCAACAGTACCAACGCATATAAGTGTTGTAGGAATGTGAATATATGTGTTGCAAGGTTGCAACGCTTACTTGCGCTAGTTACCAACGCATGGAGACATGTTGCAGTAGACCTTTGCAATTATGGCAACGCATATATATGTGTTGGTATAGACCTTACCAACACTTATTTTGACTTCTAGCAACACATATATGCGTTGCAAAAGGGGTGTTTCTTTTGTAGTGGCGGTGCTTGCGTATTGGTCGGCCATAGAGGCTGAAGGGTGGGCCTAGCTTTTCTGGGGGCCGCATGGCGGAGGTGGTTCATCAGCGTGGGGCGGTCGCGGGTGGGTGGTGCGCCTGTTCCGGCCTATCGGCGGGCAGCCGTGCTCGACGGCCTTGTACGTTGACGGGCGGGCCTAGAAGTTTTGTGGCCCCCATGGCGGCAGATGGGTGGGTCGCGTGTGTCGGTCGTTTCAGTGCAGCGCGACTGTTCAGGCGGGGCGTTGTCGACCAGGGATTGGACGCTGAGACCGATGCGGGCCCGTAGAGCACTCGGTCCTGATCCGCTGCTGCGGCGATGGGCCGCTGTCGATCCCCCATTGGCTGTCGCACGCGGCTGGGTCCACCGCGCAGAGGAATATTGGTAGCAGCAGGAGGTGTCGTGGGCGGGCGACACGCTTGTACCGGCCTATTGCCGGGCTGCCGCGCTCGACGGCCTAGCAGGCAGACGGACGGGCTTGGACGTTCTGTGGCCCACATGGTGGCGGGTGGGTGGGTCACATGTGCCGGTCGTTTTAGTGCAGCGCGACTGTTCCGGCGGGGCATTGTCGACCAAGGATTGGACACCGAGGCCGAAGCGGGCCCAGAGACCGCGTTCGGTCCCGGTCAGCTGCTGTGGTACAGGGCCACTGTCGATCTCCCTTTGGTTGCCGCACGTGACTGGGTCCACTGCGCAGAGGAACATTGGGAGCAGTGGGTAGTTGTTCCTTCTTAAGGTTCAAGTGCCAGAAAAATGCTTCCTCCCCTTTCGTTCGGTTGGCGTCGAGGTGCGTATCCGTCGTCTCCTCTCTCCCCCCTTTCCTCTTCCTCTTGCTCTTCTTTGTGAGATTTATGACTAGTACCTTCTGCGGTCAGCCTAGTGTTAGGTGTGCTGGAGTCGCATTAGGATTTGGGTTCCATGGTGGCCAGAATGCCTATGTCCGGCTCGACTGGCGCTAGGAGGAGCAGGTCGTCGTCATTGTGCTATCTACAACGTTGGTGGGTTAGGGTGTGTGATGGGCGCTATAGGAGTTTGCCGGCATTTTGTCAGGTTGGGGTGGATGGTGGGGGGTGTGGGGGCAGCTGCCGTGGATGTGGCGGGTGGCGATGTGCTAGCTAGGTGTTCGATGAAATGGTTGCGAGGGCGAGTTGACGCATCGGCGGACGGTGATGTTGGGTTAGGGTTTATGGTACGGTGGAAGAGGCGCGGGCTCGCTGAAATGCTGTTGCGTTTCAGTGAGCGCCCAGGGCCGGCCCTGAGGGTGGGCAGGGTGTGCAGCCGACCCGGGCCTCTGATTTATGTGGGCCTCATCATATATAGTAGATTAGTACTTGTATATGTTGTATGTATACGTATATTCCTAGGCTCCAATAGGCAATAGTCCTTTGGCCCAACACCACAACAACAAGTAGCGCAGGTGACAGGTCTCAGGTCAGGCCATCAGGTGTGGCGTCGCCCTATTCCCCAGAAGACGAAGCGGCAAACTACGAATGCGCGGCGCCGTGGCCGCCGGATGCAACGCACCAGGAGGACGCAACGCATCAGGAGTAATTGTACACTTCTAAAGCCGCCGGACGTACACGCAGGTAATGGAGCAGATCAATAATTTTTAGGGCTCATTCGATTCCAATTCCCATCATGCTCATCCGTGATCCATTCGCAGCCGCATCAGTTTAGAAATCGTTATGGGATCGCACCACTGTAGTCCTGCAGAGGACAAAGAGGATCACATTCACATCCATAGGTAAGCACAAGCACAGTTCGGTTGGTTTAACATATTGATGATTAATTTATTTATTGCAGCTTACATACCCTTGCACTTTTTAACTATTAATTGTTTGTTGTTTATTTAAATTTAGTATTTTGGGACATAATGTCATCTATAAAGTTTGAATCTGGTGCTTCCAAAAGGAAAAGGAAAAGACTTGCTGATGCAATGGCAGAATCATAGAGAGGATCTCTTGATAAATTTTTCAAGAGTAGTACGGCTCCTTCGATGAATCCTGATGAGTTGGCAATAGTTACTGTGGATGAAGCAACTAATGAGAATGAGGAAGAAAATGTCGACATCGGCAACGATGATAACAATGTAAGTGACCCTGAGAACACCGTTCATGCATCGGGTGCACAAGAACAATATACTAGTGTTGATGAGCAACCAGTTTACACTTCGGATATCTATGATCCAAGCAATTGGGATAGGCTTGATAATAAAGCACAAGACATATTAGTCGAGAAAGGGCCTATAAGAGAAGAGAACATAGAATTCCCTTATGATGCTGAGTCAAGGCATTTTTCATATGCCCATTATTTTAGAAAACTAAGCAACGGAGAGTTACATGATAGAAAATGGTTAGTTTATTCAAAGAATGTTGACAAAGCATTTTGTTTCTGCTGTAAGATCTTCAAATCTAGCACTAGCAAGAGTCCCAGTGGCTTAGCAAATGATGGGTATAGTAACCGGAGGCATATCAGTGAGAAGCTTAAAGAGCACGAAAATAGTGCCGAGCATATTAGTAATATGAATAGTTGGAATGAAATGAGAGCTAGACTGCGAAAAAAGCAAACAATTGATAAAGAATTACAGTAGCAAATCACAAAGGAGGAAGAACGTTTAAGGAAAGTTTTATTAAGAATAGTTGCAATTCTGAAATTTCTTGGCAAACGCAGCTTGGCTTTTAGAGGAAGCAATGAGCAGCTTTACAATGATAGTAATGGCAATTTCTTAGCTTGTGCCGAGATGATAGCAGAATTTGACTTCGTAATGCAAGACCACCTCAGACGTATTCAGAACAAGGAAATTCATTATCATTATCTTAGTCATAAAATTCAGAATGAGTTGATTTCTCTTTTGGCTGCTGATATCACAAGCTCTATCATAAAGGTTGTTAAAGAGGCCAAATATTTTTTTCCATTATTCTTGATTGCACCACCGATGTGAGTCATCAAGAACAAATGACTTTGCTAGTTCGATGTGCTAATTTGTCTAATGCCCAAATAAACATTGAGGAATATTTTTTGGGGTTCTTGAAGGTGGATGACACATCTGGTTTGGGGCTTTTTAATGTATTGATTGATGCTATGAACTCCTTCGGCCTTAATACTAATGATATAAGGGGTCAAGGCTATGACAATGGTTCTAACATGAAAGGAAAACACCAAGGGGTACAAAAAAGGTTACTTGATATCAATCCAAGAGCATTGTATATGCCATGTGCTTGTCATAGTCTCAATCTTACTCTATGTGATATGGCAAAATCATGTGGTAAAGCTGTTTCATTTTTTGGGATTGTTCAATGCATATATGTGTTATTTGCTGGTTCTACAAAAAGGTGGAATGTCTTGCTTAAACATGTTCCTAGTTTAACTATGAAATCATTGTCCAATACTCGTTGGGAGAGTCAAATCAAAAGTGTTTCAGCAATAAGACATCAAGCTACTGAGTTAAGGTCAGCTTTATTTGAGTTATGTCATTCTCCTGATATTGAACCTAAGGATAAAAGTGATGCAAAAAATTTATTTGATGCCCTTGGCAACTTTGAGTTTATACTTGGTATAGTTATCTGGAATGATATTTTATTTGCCATGAATAAAGTGAGCAAGAAGTTGCAGTCACCAGACATGTGCATTGACTCTACATTGCAACAAATACAAGGTATGATGCAATACTTTTTGACATACAGAAATGAGGGGTTTTCTTCTAGTCTAATTATCACCAAAGGCATTGCATCTGACATGGGTGTAGAAGCATCGTTTCCAGTAAAACGCGAGGAAGAAACAATTTGATGAAAGTAATTGCCAAGAAGAAATTCTAGATCCTGAGAAGGCCTTTGAAGTCAAATATTTTCTTGCTGTGGTTGATATGGCAAGAACTTCTTTAAGGGATAGGTTTGAAAAACTCATGGAGTTTAAAGATATATTTGGTTTCTTAATGAGCTCAACCACCCTAAAGTCATTAGATGATATTGAACTTGAAGAGTGCTGCACTAAATTTGCCAAAAAAAATTCGGTTGATGGATCATCTGATGTTGAGGTACATGATCTTATTTCTGAACTGAAGATTTTGAAGTTCACTTTGCCAGAAGGTGCATTGTCTGCTATGGAGATTTTCGAGCATGTCAGAGAGTTGGATTGTTATCCAAATATTTCAATTGCTTATCAGATCTTATTTACCGTTCCTGTGACTGCCGCATCAGCTGAAAGAAGCTTTTCAAAGTTAAAATTATTGAAGAACTATTTGAGGTCTACAATGTCTCAAGAAAGATTAAATGGTTTGGCGACTTTATGCATTGAGAAGAAGTTATTGGATGGGATCGATATCAATAGTATAATCAAAGTTGTAGTTCATAGTTTAGGCTTTATGAGGTTTGACCTTTAACAAAAGTTGTAGTTCATATTGTGTAGAACAAACTTTGTTCAATGGTCAAGAGCTAGTTTGGCCTCTAACCTAGTCAAATAGAGCTCACAAGATTGATTCAGCAGCTGTTTTTGGAAGAGCAGAAAATATTCTAAGTCCCTAATCAGGCAGCATCAAGTCAACATGTTCGCGACATTTTATCATCCAAGTTCATGTAGTAACTCAGTTGGGTTCCTTAATATGAGTTGGAGTACTGTTCATGAGGGAAGCAATGAATCAAGTGTCATTACATTTGGAGTATATTTGGATCTCCAAAATTAGTTGTTAAAACAGCATGTTTGCATTTTGTCGCGTAAACGACCTCGACGTTGGCATTCCGTGTTCTCCAAAATTTGTTAAGTAACTTGAGTAGGTCCAAATGTAAAAGTTGGAATTGACTTTATGGAGAAGAGCATGTAAAAGTATGGCATCAGTTTGACTTAGTTTTGGCCATCAAATTAAATAATTGCTCATTGCTGCTAATTTGCTGACGGTGGCAACTTTGGAGCTAATTACCTCCTAATCCAGGACTCTAATGACTATAGTCACTAAATAGAAAATGTAGAGCATGTTGTGGTCAACAACTTTGATTGAAGGCCCTTGGCCCAAATCCAACCGGAGGCGGGCCCAAAAATGGCCTCCAAAACACCCTGAAACCGCGCCCGCCACTTGTTCGACAGTTGTCCCCTTTGGGAGGGGCGTGTGTAAGGTCCTAGATGGCTAGAGGGGGGTGAATAGCCTATAAAAAATTCTACAAAAACCACTAAGCAAACTTGTTAGAATAACAAACGGCGTAAAGCGAGTTTTGCTTAGCCAAAGGTTGTGATGCAAGCCTCCTATCCACAAGTCTAGTAGATTATGATCTCTAGTTCACACAAGAGCTATGTCACTAATTTTACACTAGAGAACAAGCTAACAACACTACTAGCAAAGCTACCACTAGAGCTACACAAGATAGTCTAGTAAAAGTAAGTGCAAGAGAGAGGATTGTGATTCTTATACCGACGGTGAAGAGAAGATGTTGCCAATCACCAAGATGATATACAATCAATCAATATTGACAACAACACAAGATGAAGACCAATCACCGGGAGACAAGAGACACAATATTTTTGTTCACCCGGTGTTCACTTGTGCACCGACAAGCTACGTCACCGGTTGTGTCGACCAACACTTAGATGGTTTCCTGGTGTGACCCTCAAGTCACTTGCCCCTCAAGGCACGCCCCACAAGGCACCGCAAGATACCACTCTCAAGTGAGGTAACTCAATGACACGCACATTCCACTAGAGTTGCTTTTGGCGTCCCGCCGAGGAAAGCACAAGAACCTCTCACAATCAACCGGAGGTGGCCAAGAACAAACACCTTCTCTTGCCAACGCCTCCAACAATCTCCAAGCCGGCTAGGAGCGGTACTCTCCAAGAGTAACAAGAAATCCACCGGCTAAACCACCCACAAGTGCCACTAGATGCCCTCAAGCTATGCAATGCACTTTGGGATCACTCAATCTCACTTTTGATTTGCAATCAAGCAAGAGAGATGAGTGGGAGGAGAAGCTTTAGCTCAAAGGATGCACAAGAGTGTTAGAAATGCCAAGAGACCTCCCCAAGGGCCGGCCAACGAGTATTTATAAGCATCCCATACAAATAGAGCTGTTACCACTCCACTGAGCGTTTTTCGGGACGACCGGACGCGGTGGTCGAAACTGATCGGACGCGGTGGTCAGTAGCGTGCTCCAACGGCTAGTTTTCACGCGTATAAACTTGTATTGACCGGACGCGGTGGTCACTAACGGGACCGGACGCGGTGGTCGCAGCGAAACAGCGAACAGAGAGGTTCCAGTAAGCTCCCGACACGACCGGACGCGTCCGGTCATCACTGACCGGACTCGCTGCAGCGTCCGGTCACTTTCGCCCACGAAAAACACTGACCGGACGCGCAGGTGCTGACCGGACGCGTCGGGTCACGAGTCCGGTCACAGACCACTCTTCGGTAAAACGGCGATATCTCTTAGCTCCGAACTCCGATTTCGATGATCTTAGACATTTTGGAAAGCTTACTCAGAGGGCTACACAACCCACTAAAGCACTTGATCCAGTTCACAATGGATCAAAGCAGTATTCCACTCCAAGAGCCATCCTAGTGTCCGGACAACACCGAAAAACCTTTCTCTCTTCACCAAGTTGATCAAAATCAACTCCAACACCTTCTCCTTTGCAAATGTGCCAACACCATCAAGTGTACATCTCCAAGTGCTTGTGTGTTAGCTTTTTCTCAATCATTTTCAAAGGTTTTCCAGTTAGCTCACTAGGCCCTACATGCAATGTGTAACACCTCAAGTGTTTAGCTCCATAATTGCATTGCATTTGCATAAGCATAAGCATGCATCATTCATGTTTGTTATTTTATGTGATGCAACACATGTGATTGTTTCTAGAAGTTTTGTTTGGCTCATATCATGGGATACTTGATAGTTGGTGTAACAAAAAGGAAGAGTAGCCAATTATGTCCCACAACACCTTAGTTATACTTAGGGTAACTCTTAGAGCAAGGTTCATGTTGATCAAAATTACAAAAATGCCCTCCAAGATATGGTTGACCACCATTTGGCCCTAGGATGCTCTAGTTTGACCAATTAAAAAGTCTAGCTTAGAGACCTTGCATGGAGGAGCACCCTTAAGCAAAGTTATAGGGAATTTTATGGGGAACAAAAGTCTCAATATGACCATCTCATGAAACTGACCAGAACATGCTCAAAAGTGGCCCACAAGTCAGCTAGAGGGGCTGCCTCAACACTTAGAATTTTTCTAAGTCTTCAATTGACCCTCCAGTTTTACTGAGGCCTACTTTAGAAGCTTGTAGTTTGCAAACCAGGCCAAACCAGCTTCCACTCATATTGACAAACTTGTAGTCCTCATGTAGCTCTACAACATTGCCAACATCACCCAAGTCTGGTTCTCCATAGTTTATGAGTTATAGTGTCAAGAAGTTAGGGTTTCAGTCGGTTTTAACCACTGAAATCACATTTCAGTTTCACCGAGCACCACTTGAGGTCACTGTATCTCACCAACTAAACCGAACCAGCTCGTGATGCCTTTTACAAACTTGTAGTGCTCACATAGGTCTACAACTTTGCCAATTGGAGGTTTCACTAAAACGAGCTGGTTTAGGAGTAAAACGTCGACGAAGTTGCCCTGTCAGTCGATTACAACGGCGCCTTTCAACTCGTTTCAGTTTCGTCAGAGAAGGGGGAGTGGCCGACCGGCCATAGGGCCTCGCCGACGCGTGGACACGCGGTGGCGACCGTACGCCGGCCCTGTTGACGGTCCTTAAGTATCAATTATAACTATCAAATAAATAGAGAAAAGGATCCAAATGAAACCAACACCTAGACTTAGGGTTTTATCTGACAGAATTCCACGAGTTTTGTTGTTTATCTATTTCTGCAGGGGGTTATCAGGAAATACGGAAGAAAGGCCCACATGTCGGATTAATGACGGGATATTAACCGAACACGTAATTATCTTACATCTAGAAGAGTCCAGAAGCCACGAGAACGAACGGGAGGCGTAACAGAGCCGGGGACAGGGCGCCCGCCCTAGTCCCTAGGGCGCCCGCCCTGCTGGCTCAGCCAATCAGGCTCCGACTCGAGGATTATGCTCCACCGACCTAGAGGATCAAGGAAAACCGCACGATCAATGTCGGTTTGATCCAACGGCCCAGATTCATCCGAAAGGGCTATATAAGCAAGGCCCCTGCCCCTGGAGGAGAGGCCCTCGTCTCATACTTCAAACCCTAATTCAGGAGGAGAGCCTCTGATCAAGTCCTAGAGCCACCACATCAACTAGATCTCTAGTTAGCATAGCTACATAGGATTAGAACTAGAAGGAGTCAATCTTCGATTGGTTCCCGGATCTGTCAAGAGGATTCTTGGTAATTCCTTTCTTGTTCTTCAATTGTTCATCATTGTTCTTCAATATTATGAATATGACTTTGTTCTATTTCAATATATTGGTTATGACTTTGCTCTACTTGATTATATTTGCAATTATATTGTTCTTAGTTTATCATAGTTATATGCTTGGCTTAGTTAGATTGGAATTATATACATGCCTAGGATCGTATAGCGTTTATCCATGTGTACAGTGGGTGAATGATAATTATTGTGTAGACGTGGTGTCTATACCGTATTTATCTGCGATTGCACCCTATATGCCGGATTGTGGGGTAGTTCGCGATAGTGACAGCTTCGTTGATTCTTATATAGTCCCCCTCTCGTGTATAGGGCAGGCAGAGCAACACTATTACAGGGGAGTGATTGCTATGTTCTTTATCTTCCTTGCTAATATTCACTATGCATGGATATAGTCTTTTCTCACCATGATTGCCAAGTATAATTGCACTAACTATGATATGCTAGACTTTATAGTTAATAATAACTTAGGGAATATCTTTGTAGTTCATCCTAATTCCATGCTAATGACTTGCTAGAATATCTGTTGAGGTGCTTATCATTATTATATGTGGCTAGCTGATCAGATTAATTATCTTTGTCACCATTATCACTTTACCATTACTTAATGTGACATTTATACCTGTATAAAGAGATTGATAAATACTCTCGGTTATACATGCAATGATGTGTACTCAGTTCCATATTCTCATTCCATTATCAACCATGATACTTAGAAATCCCTTCCCAGTGGTAAAAATATAAATAACGATACCTGGAATACTTCCCGGTTAAAATGCTACATCGGTATTAATCTGTGCGTTTGCAGATCCCTTTTATTATTTATCTTGATGAGCAAATGCATATTTCAATACCGTGTCTCTCATGTCATGCTGGGGATGACAACTTGGCTTAAGTGGCATGAGGGATAGGTTTGGCATTTTTGGCGCCGTTATCAGAATTAGAAAACTAAGTCTACTTTTGGTAGTGACGTTAAGAATGCCCAACAAGCATTTTTGGCGCCGTTGCCGGGGAAGGTTGATTACTAAGTAGGAATGAATATGGAACTTTGAGTCATCATTTGCATCACTAATCTGATCGAGCTTATCAATTCTCTTATACAGTTTTACCCCTGTATTTTCCATTTTGATTATTTATTGCAGGGTGATGCATGAATAGAAGACATCTTCCAGACAACTTTGTTGACGATCCCGAAGCCTTATTCAGAAGAACAAGAGCCAAGCTCAAGAAGACATCGTCAACACTTCAGCACAAAGCTTCATCCAAATCCGAAGACCGCCGAAGTTTCATCCGGAATTTGTCGACTGAATTCGAAGCCATGGCGAACAAGTCGATCCGCGAGTTCTCAGCTCCCACTACGGACAACATCCGCACTGGACCTGCTGGGGAGATCGACCGCAACTTCGAGCTCAAGCCTGGGCTCATCAACATGGTGCAAGCTAACCAGTTCTGTGGGAAGCCACATGAAGACGCTAGTGCTCATCTTCAACACTTCCTGGAGATCTGCAGCACTTTCACCATGGCTGAAGTCCCCAGAGACGCCATACTACTTCGCCTTTTCCCATTCTCACTGTTGGGGAGAGCGAAGTAGTGGTTCTACGCTACAAAGGAGAAGAACACTACGTGGGCACTCTGCTCCACGAACTTTCTGGCTAAGTTCTTTCCCATGGGCAAGACCAATGCTCTCCGTGGGAAGATTACAAGTTTTTAGCAACAACATGATGAATCCGTTCCAGAAGCATGGGAGCGCTTCCAAGACTACATCCTAGAATGTCCCCATCATGGAATGGAAAGCTGGCTGTTGATGCAGACATTTTATCATGGGCTCATTAACAGTGCCCGTGAAACCATGGATGCTGCAGCTGGAGGAGCATTCCTATCACTCACCATACCTCAAGCCACAGCTCTTGTGGAGAAGATGGCATCCAACCAAGGTTGGAATGAAGAAAGAACTCAGACACGCAAGAGAGGTGGAGGTATGCACCAGCTCAAGGAGGTAGGCATGCTGTCTGCCAAGCTAGACCTACTCATGAAGAAGCTCGATGATCGAGCTGGAGAAAAGAAAGAAGTCATGCACGTCTATGACTCCCACATGACTTGTGAGGAGTGTGGAGGTACTGGACACTCGGGCAATCACTGTCCTGAGTTGCTGGAGGACGTGAACTACATTAACAATAACAACAACTACTACAACCGTCCTCAGCAGAATCAAGGTTGGAATCAACAGAGGCCTAACTACTCAGGTAATTACCAAGGTAACAATTCTTTTAATAATAATAATAATTATCCACCTTTGAGAGAGTTAGTGTCCAACCAAGGAAAGCTAATGGATAACCTGTCTAAGAAATTGGCATCTAATGATAAAATACTAGAAAATATAAATAATAGAATGGATAATTTCTCTACTGCCATCAAGAACCAGATTAGCTTTAATAAAATGATTGAATCTCAGTTGAATCAAATAGCTGCTGCTGTTCCTGCTACTAACCCTGGTATACCATCACAACCGGAAGGACTAGAATCTGCAAATCTTGTAGACATGTTTGATGCAGGAGATTACTGGAGTAACCCTATCGTGGAAGTAAGTACTGACCGTCTGCCGGTCAAGAGAGGCGATCCAGGACGCCCCGTCATCCCGATCTCCATCGGCATGCGAGACTTCCCAGAAGCACTCTGTGACTTTGGCTCCAGCGTCAACATCATGCCCAGGGTACTCTATGAAAAACTCTTTTCACAACCATTATTAGAAACAACCATGTGTTTGCAGCTTGCAGATAGGACACTGAGCTTCCCGAGAGGAATATTGAAGAACATCTGTGTCCGAGTGGGTTCCTCGTACGCTCCAGCAGACTTCGTAGTGATAGAGACCGGTTCTGATGAGAGGGCTCCCGTCATCCTAGGGAGACCATTTCTGAACACCGCGGGAGCTGTCATCTATGCTAGTGCTGCCAAGATCAGTTTCTACATCAAGGGGAGGAAGGAAACGTTTTCCTTCAAGAACAAGACTGCACAAATCCCAGAGCAACCCCAATATGAACCAAGGAAGAGGACCAACAGGAGGAACAAGAGCAAGAAGCAAGTATGGACCGAGACAGCTAAGATGGTCACTGCCGTGCACAAAGGTCAAGATCGCCAACTCAAGTCACCGTTCTTGCCTAAGAAGGACGACCCAGGTATGCCAAGCATTTATTGCTCCATTAATGGGTCCTAGTTCTACAAGACACTTTGCGACACTAGGTCGGGCGTCAACATAATGGCCAAGGTCACCTATGAACTTCTGTTCGGAACCATGCCCTTAAACCCAACATATATTCAGCTCCAGATGGCAGATCAGACATTCCGATAGGTCGAAGGTACAGTAACTGACGTCCCTATCAAGATAGACGATCACTTTGTCTATACAGACTTTCAGGTTATTGACATGGGAGAAGATGAATACGATCCACCCATCATCCTTGGAAGACCATTCCTTAGTACTGTCAAAGCAATCATTTACATTGGAACTGGAGAAGTCCACATGCACTTCCCCTCTGAGAAGGTACGTCTTTACTTTACTGACCATAACTATGTATTTGAAGAATCCAAGCAGGTCAGGACAAGAAGAAGGCGGCGTAACCACAATCAGAAGCAACAGGTCATCAAGGACGGATGGGCAGATTATGAAGGAGAAGTGGTAAGATCTGAAGACATACCACTCAACCAACACTGTCCTGAGGAGACCAAAGCACCGAGACAGGTATGGAAAGAAAAGACAGTTGTACATGAAGAGGAGGCGCCGCCGGAACCACCGACTACGCCATCCACCAAGTCCCAGGACGACTGAACGAATAAGAGTCCCGTTCGGAGGACTTAAAAACACCGAACGCCTTGCCAAGAGGTAACTTGGTAGTTATCCTTTCCTTTTAATTATTTACTTTATCTTAAATAGTTTGCTTAGTTAATCATATTCATACTATCTTAAAAAGAAAATAAAAATGTTAAAAACCCTAAAGCCCCATGTGAGTATGCGAGTGGCATAAAACCCATAAGTACATTCACTGTGGTGGCATAAAAAATATATATATATAATAAATACATAAATATTTTCTTCTGCTTTATAAAAGAAAAAAAAACAACATAAAAAAAATCAAGGAGGCTCAACATGATGAAGGCTAGATATTTATGCTAACACTTAATCAGTTCCACAAAGCTTTGTTGTCTATTTGAGCTTCACAGAATTCAAGGAGACTAGCAGATAGAGGACATTCTAATCGCTGTCAGGGTGCTGCCGACTTTCAAATACACCTCCGCCATCTGCTAGCTACATCAGAAGAGATTATGTCAAGATCCAGCTTGGGGGAGAGCACCTCCATTATCTTGCTAAGTATTTCTATCTTTATCTTTATATTTATATATACTTCTACCCTATAAAAATAAAAATATACATAACTATGAAAAAAAAACCAAATAAAGATTTTGTGCTTATATATATATACCTATATCTTTTGCTTAGTGTGTTTTAATAAATAAATAAAGTGGCTATGCTAAACTGAATCTAAATAATAATAAAACTCTAGCATGGATATGATGAATAGTTGCTTTGCCTAATTTTCAAATTTGAAGTTCCCTCTCTAAGTTTACATAACTGTTATCATTTAAAGCTTGTTCTAAACCTGAACTTGTGGGAAGAGAACTTGATCTAAAGTCTAAGTTGTTAATGGATATGATATGGGAAGGTTGAGCTGCTGTTTATCTATTCCTAGAGATGCTAGAATTCTGGAGAATTTTATCTTTGAAAATCTTAAAATGCTACATGATTAGTTCCTGTATGATGAGAGTTTAAGTTCCTACCACAGCCATATATACATGCTTGCTAGACTTTAAGCCATACCTTTACTTTTTACTGCTTATGAGCATTGAGTGTAGTCAAGCTGTGTAGACCCTTAGGAGCTTGTCATGCGGTTAAAATCAAGATTCATTTGCACGATCACTCATACATGCTGCTTCTACTCCGGAAGTACGCATCCACATATATCCACTCATTCTCATCTCCAGATCCACATAAAATTATTCTACTCCTAATCCGGGAGAGAATAACCAAAAATATTTTCCCATTCTTGTTATCCCCTGTGAAATAAATGCTCAAGCTATTTTGGTTACTACCATTTGCTATATTGTTCTAAGGAGATGAGTGCTCTATACGAGGAAATAAAAAGGGGCAAGTGCCTGGAACCTCGAAAAGAAAAAGATACGAGGAAATAAAAAGGAGCAAGTGCTCGGAACCTCGATGAAAAAAAAAGAAAAAGTGTGAGAAGAGAGGTAAAAATGGACAAGTGTCCGACAGTAGAATTAGGGGTACAAGATACCCACCTGAAAAAAAAATATAGAGCACCTCATTCTCCTCAAGAGCTTTAAAAGCAAGAAAGGTACGTATCCCCTCAAAAAGAGCAAAAGTAGAATTAGACTTTCATCATTGTTATCATCACTACCACCATACACCATTTATTCGCCACACATGCACATCTTTATTTGACTTATTGGCTTGTTTCTCTGGATCCATGGTTTGACTATGCAATAAATGTCTTGTAAGTATGTATACTTTATCTCCCACCGATGAGCTCCAGATATCAAAAGCCTTATTAGAATAGGATGAGAGAGAAGGCAATGTCACTCTGCCTTATACCACAAATACTACATACTTTGCTTTGAGAGAAGGCAGACATCATTACTGCCTTGGTGAGGATCCAGAAATACCATAAAAGAGAGACCTGAGAGAGTCATACAAGGAATCTCTGAGTTTTATTTGAAAATCTGCAAAAAACTCCAAGAGCTATAGCTAATCAAGAATAAGAGACATGGCGCTTGACTAGACTGTTCTATCTTTTAACCGCTCAAGACAAAGGTGACGGTTGCAAGCCCCATGGTGAAAGGTATAATGAGTAAGTTTTAAGTCTTGACAGTTTACTTTAACTCAGAGATGAGACTCTATTTGAAAGCATGTGTACCGTCAAAATTCAAAGGCATTTCAGCAACTTCTCATCCATCGCTGAGTCTATCCTTGCTCAGGGACGAGCAAGAGGTAAGCTTGGGGGAGTTTGTTGACGGTCCTTAAGTATCAATTATAACTATCAAATAAATAGAGAAAAGGATCCAAATGAAACCAACACCTAGACTTAGGGTTTTATCTGACAGAATTCCACGAGTTTTGTTGTTTATCTATTTCTGCAGGGGGTTATCAGGAAATACGGAAGAAAGGCCCACATGTCGGATTAATGACGGGATATTAACCGAACACGTAATTATCTTACATCTAGAAGAGTCCAGAAGCCACGAGAACGAACGGGAGGCGTAACAGAGCCGGGGACAGGGCGCCCGCCCTAGTCCCTAGGGCGCCCGCCCTGCTGGCTCAGCCAATCAAGCTCTGCCTCGAGGATTATGCTCCACCGACCTAGAGGATCAAGGAAAACCGCACGATCAATGTCGGTTTGATCCAACGGCCCAGATTCATCCGAAAGGGCTATATAAGCAAGGCCCCTGCCCCTGGAGGAGAGGCCCTCGTCTCATACTTCAAACCCTAATTCAGGAGGAGAGCCTCTGATCAAGTCCTAGAGCCACCACATCAACTAGATCTCTAGTTAGCATAGCTACATAGGATTAGAACTAGAAGGAGTCAATCTTCGATTGGTTCCCGGATCTGTCAAGAGGATTCTTGGTAATTCCTTTCTTGTTCTTCAATTGTTCATCATTGTTCTTCAATATTATGAATATGACTTTGTTCTATTTCAATATATTGGTTATGACTTTGCTCTACTTGATTATATTTGCAATTATATTGTTCTTAGTTTATCATAGTTATATGCTTGGCTTAGTTAGATTGGAATTATATACATGCCTAGGATCGTATAGCGTTTATCCATGTGTACAGTGGGTGAATGATAATTATTGTGTAGACGTGGTGTATATACCGTATTTATCTGCGATTGCACCCTATATGCCGGATTGTGGGGTAGTTCGCGATAGTGACAGCTTCGTTGATTCTTATATAGTCCCCCTCTCGTGTATAGGGCAAGCAGAGCAACACTATTACAGGGGAGTGATTGCTATGTTCTTCATCTTCCTTGCTAATATTCACTATGCATGGATATAGTCTTTTCTCACCATGATTGCCAAGTATAATTGCACTAACTATGATATGCTAGACTTTATAGTTAATAATAACTTAGGGAATATCTTTGTAGTTCATCCTAATTCCATTCTAATGACTTGCTAGAATATCTGTTGAGGTGCTTATCATTATTATATGTGGCTAGCTGATCAGATTAATTATCTTTGTCACCATTATCACTTTACCTTTACTTAATGTGACATTTATACCTGTATAAAGAGATTGATAAATACTCTCGGTTATACATGCAATGATGTGTACTCAGTTCCATATTCTCATTCCATTATCAACCATGATACTTAGAAATCCCTTCCCAGTGGTAAAAATATAAATAACGATACCTGGAATACTTCCCGGTTAAAATGCTACATCGGTATTAATCTGTGCGTTTGCAGATCCCTTTTATTATTTATCTTGATGAGCAAATGCATATTTCAATACCGCCTCTCTCATGTCATGTTGGGGATGACAACTTGGCTTAAGTGGCATGAGGGATAGGTTTGGCATTTTTGGCGCCGTTATCAGAATTAGAAAACTAAGTCTACTTTTGGTAGTGACGTTAAGAATGCCCAACAGGCCCTGGCCCCACCGGTCAGACCACGGCGCCTTCAAGACCGCCACGACGCGTCGAGGCTGCCTCCATTCCCTCCCCCTCCCTCATTCAGTTTCAAAACGCCAGAACCGAGCCGCCATTGCCGCTCCAACTCCAGCGAGCTCGCGCACGTTTTCCACCGCACCACCGGCCGCCAAATCACGCCTGTCCCTCCGCCTCACTGCCCCGCACCTCCTCGACCAACCGGTGGCTTCGATTGAGCCCGAGGTGAGCCGTATTGTCACCTCCGCCCGTTCCCGAGAGGTCACCGGAGCTCCGCCATGAAGGTTCACCGTGGCCGGGGTAGCTCGGGCCTCTCTCTGTCTTCCCTTTCTACCTCAATCGCTCCGCCTAGCTGCAGTAAAGCTCGTACCGAGCTTAGATGGGACCGTGCGGCCTCACCGGCGGCGGCACACCGCCACCCGACCCTCACCGGCCGCCGCTCGCGGTGACGAGCCCCTCCCACTCCAACCCAAACCCTCCTGCTTGCACGAATCGAAGCACCGTGTGACGGGGAACGCGTGGGTGCGTTTGGTTTCCCGAGCGAGCTCCCCTCCGACGAGCTTGAGCTCGCCGGAGCTCGCGGTTCGCCGCCGCCCTGCTCTCTGTCACCGACCACGAGGGTCCACATGTCAGTGCCGCGCGCGGGCGGGAGTCCGAGCGGGCTGCGCGTGCGCGTCGTGGGCCGCGCCTGTTCCTGGGCCGGCCCAGTTTCGATTGAAATTTATTTCATTTAATTATTTTTGTCACAGATTTTGTAGTAGTTTGGAAAATGTAGATCTAGGGTTGTACTTGCTCAAAAATCATGAGATAAATTTTGTTATGATCTACATGATGTGTAGTATTTTAGAAAAATATAAATCTGGTATGTGATGTTTAATTTCTGGGAGAATTTAATAGATCTTTTAAATGTGTTTTGAAATGCATGCAAATTTGTTAAATATATAACTTGAGCTGTAGTATCCCAAAAATTATGAAATTTGGTGGGTAGGTTACTTTATACTTGCCCTAGCTCTGGTAAAAATTTGGGCATTAGTGCTTAAACACTGTTCAAGTTATAAGGCTATCTTGTTATTCTAAGAAATAATTGAATGAATTTTAGTAATTTTTCTACATGTGCAATGTTCTTGTAACTTTTTGGAGAATGTCTTGGTACCCTAAAGTGTCCAAGAAAATTATGAAATCTGTTGTTTGATACTTTTCAATATGATGTATTAATTATACAAAAATCAGCCTTTTGGACTTGTGAATTTTCTATAGGGAGTTCCTGCGAATAAAATTTGTTCAAATTTTTACAGTGGTCTCTTTTTGGGTCAGAGAGCCCCCTGTAATTGCTGTAGAATTTTAGGAGTAGTTTACATATATGTTTAAAATTCCACTTAATTAAGTAAGTAAATTAAGAAATGAGTATAAATAAATGTTCTAGGTGGTCACACCCTACTTTATGGTGTTTTTGTGACCTATGTGAACTTGTGGTAGCATTAGTTTGGTTTTAAGGAATATTTGCCACATAAATAAATATTTAATCCTTTCAATTCTAGGTTTTCTGGATAGCTGGTAGTATTTCTAAGTTTGACCTTTGATAAATATGGTTGCTGGAAAACTTGTAAATACCAAAGTTGTAGTAAACTTGATAAACTAGCTTGTGTCAAAATTTGGGAGCATTTGGCTTAGTAGTTTGAGAGTTGTTTCTGTTTAAAGTGACAGTCCAGAATTTGCTACTCTCTGTTTAGAGAGGATAGATTCTGGAACTTATGAAATTTGACATGGAAAACTTAGGAGTTTAGGGTTGAGGTCTGAAAATGAATTGTAGTGCATTTCTTAGGCTTTTCCAGATTGTCTTAGATCATATCTTTTGGAGTTGGGAATCTCCAGTTATGTTAAAAACAAGTAGCTGCTGTCCAGAATGTTTACTGTGGTATTTTGCTGATTAGATGTGGTATGGTATCCTAAGAAATGCTAATCTTGTAATTGTTAGGTGTTAGGGCCTTAACTGAAGAAGAGCAACTTTATCTTAGATTGAGTAGATTAGGTGAGTACTTCTCTACCGGAGAGGAAATTTGCACCTACTCTTTTGAAGTGATTTGAATAGAGCTTTAAAAGTGTTGTAATGCATTTCATTCCGAGCATATTGCATCTTTCACTATGCATCCATGAGATTTATTATGCACTCATGCAATAGGTGTTCCGGAGGGGGTAACACTCCTCGAATTCGAACAAGTGATACCGGAGGAGATCCAGAATCAGTCGGAGGAGTCAGCAGAAGAACCAAACGTCGGGGAAGCTCCTGCCGAAGATCTACCCGAGTGTCCTGACCACCGGCCTTCAACTTTTCTCAAAGGCAAGCCCTGGTGCATGCTGAACCCATCATTTTATAAATATATCTTGAGTACTTTTAATTGTTTACTGCATTAAGTAGTAGGAGTTGGATGAAAACAATTGTTGCATTACACCTGTCCTTGTCCAGATATCGTACTTAAATCCTAATTTAGGTTTAGGCACGTGTCAATGCTTAGCCCTGCTTAGTACGGTAGAAGTCGGGTGATTTCCGGTCATCCGCGAGAGATAGGATTGGGTCGCGAGTGGCTTATGGCTATCGTGATGGAACCATGCTTTAAAATGAAATTGAGACCGGGTGGGAGTTCGATGGTACAACTGCAAGACACTTCACGTCTTGGGTGTGGAGCCATGCCCGTCTGAGTCGTTTAAGGACCGATTCGCTGTACGTCCTTGAGTCATGTTGAACGCAGTCTAACACTTAGTTGGCCGGATAAGTCGTTCCGACCGCGAAGCCGAGTAATGTGATTCAGGCCGGGAATCGAATGGTAGGTTGCTTCTTGGAGGAGAGAAAGGATGTGCTTGGGGACATTGGCGTGAGACCAAGGGGGGTTAGAGTCCCTATCACCTGGCAGAGTGTCGCCCTTGGGGTTGCGACATCATTCGGACCCGCGATTCCTGAATCATATGAAAAGGTGGCCTGTGCGACCCTGGCAGGGGTCTGCACGGTGAGTGTTAGAAATACCCCTCCAGCTGGATAGGAATTCGATTCGAATCGCCGTCGCTCCCGGTTAGTGAGCACTTGACTTGAGCAGCGGCAACGTAGATCTCATTAATTGAACAGATGGTTAAGTGAATGATACAATGTTGCCACGAATTATACCTGCTATGGAAATAATATGAATAATTGTTTGATGATAATCAAGTGCATGTTTAGTACAGGTGCTAAGATAGATGACAGGTAAATGCTAAAAATAACTGCTAGTACAAGTTATAAGAGTTTCAACTACTTATGCCTTTATGCAAATGTGGTGTCAGCTAGCCTCTTGTGTAAGCTTTGCATAATCCTTGGTGTCATATTATTTCTGGTTTATGACGGGTAAGTCTAGCTGAGTACATTCCAGTACTCAGGGTTTATTCCCCCTTGTTGCAGATGATATGCTCTATCAAGGCTTCTGCAAGACGTGTCTCCACCCTGCGGGTGATGATGACTAGATCACTAGGGCGTGATCGTCTTTATGTACTTTCCTCATGCTTTTGTGGGTTGTCGATCAACAAGACTGGCAGTAGTTAATCAGCTGGTGTGTGTGTTATGCTTCCGCTACTTTCCAAACTTGGTTTGTAATATTTGCAACTCCGTGGTGTAAACTTATTTTGGAACTACTTGTGAAATGTAACGTATGATGTGTATGTTGAATGATGCGATCCTGGTTGTAAGCAGTTTGGATTGAAATCCTTCGTGGTTTCGATTGACTACCGGGATTATATGGGCTCAAGTTTGAAAATTTGAGCGCTTCGGTGCTTGTTTTCATACTTGTGCTCTTATAATTTGGTCGGTTCTGTTACAGCTGGCATCGGAGCATAATTCAACATTAAACACATCTTACGAGTAATTAAAAACAAAAGTATTTGTTTATGAAAATGGTTAAACTATAAAAATTATTTTTATAGGTATGCCAGTGATCACATCCCTTAGCCCAAATAAGGACTCTTAGGTGGCTTATTATAAAGACTAACTTGGGGGCCTTGTTTGTTTTTGTTTCATCGTCCATACGGCGTGATATTGTATGGATGCCATCCACTTGGGTGGTAATGTATAGATCAATTACCTCGACGCTCTGGTAAGTGTGAGTTGTGGGAGCATGATCGTCCAACCGGCGGTCTAGGGGAGAGTAGTTTTTGGTGACTTGCATACTTACATGTTCAAACCATGTAATTATGTAAAGCACTTAATTGTGGGCATCTATAAATCGGGTAGCTTTGATACTGAAATATGTACATCGGGGGATGTGTATATGGAAAGTATTTAGTTTACTGCTTTCTTGTATGTTTATTTTGGGAATTGTTGGGCTGCAATGAGATTTTCTGCAGGTACACTAACAGCGTAACGAGTAGACCGATAGTTTCGCTTATATGAGAGAACGTATGTATGCCACCGCTTAGCGTTAGAGCTTTAGTTTTCTACTAAGGTGAGAGGGCGTACGAAACGTGCATGCATCATGTTTAATTATATCGTACATGTCATTTACTCCCTCCTTAAAAATTTCAATAGTCCCGACTAAATTATATTTCGTATCCCCTAAATGATCCTCACTTTAATTCGTATCTTGTTGATACAGATGGCACGTACTAGGATGACAGCCCGTAAGTCGACCGGAGGAAGGGTCCCTCACCACCAGCTAGCTCCACGTGAGCCCCGTCCCGAGCCCACTGAGGTGGAAAGGCTGCGGGCGGAGTTGGCCGAGGTGACTGCTGCTAGGGATGCAGCGCGGCAGCAACTGGAGCAAGTGATCCGTGACCAGTATCAGGAAACACTTGCAGTCCAGAGGTTGACAGTGGCAAATCGCAACTGTCAACGCATGCTGGTTCGTGTCATGGACCAGAGGGATGAAGCCTGGCACGAGGAGAACATTCTGAGGGCTCGTCAGTTTGAGCTCGAGCAACAGTTAGAGAATGCTGAAGAATACAATGACAACCTTCATGAAGAAGTGCACTGTCTGAACAACCAGCTTAATCCTCTGCTACCTAGAAACAACAACGTAGAGGAGGACATGGGTTCGGGAATCTTCATGGCTGAGGATGATGATGAAGTGGAGGTCAATGGACCACAGGATGCCCCACCTGCAGAAGCACCAGAGGAAGAGCCAGAAGAAGAAGAAGACGAGGAGTTAGAGCCTGTTAGTGATGAGGACGGCGGGGAGATCCTTGACACCGACTCGGAGGACGATGCTTAGAGTAACTATGGTGTTAGAATCGTCTTTTGTGCCCTCCCTGTGTAGGAGTGAGGCCTTGTAATAACTTGACTTGGGATGTAAGGTTGAACCGTATGTTCCTGAATGTTAGTTTGAACCTGTTAATTTCGATCACAATGGGATGTCTTATTGTGTTGCGTTCGATGATGGTGTCACGATTAGCACCCTTCGGTGCCGCGACGAAACCGAGGGCCTCCTATGGTGCGCGACATAAGGCTGTGTTGCTTGGCACGCGCTGGTATCGAGGTGGCTAGTCATGATCCACCATGGAACTCTCCATTGAGAAGTCTCTTTGTGGTCAGTTTGAAGTAGCCTTTCACGGTCAACTAAAAATTTTGAGATCGAATCCAAGTACCGTGCGAAAGGTCAAAAATCACGTAGATAGTAACGTAAACGGTTCAGTAACTGTTGTGCTCCTTGTGAGTGAGCCTTTATCAAAGAACATCTTGTTCGATTCCCTCGTATGATTTCATCAATTGATGCGCTTGAATGGATTGTGGGTTGTGATGAATTATTGTTCCTTGATTATTTTGAGAAGTCCATTTCATGAAGTCAGTTTGACATATTTGCAATAATTCATCTACAAATTTCCCACATCGTCAGTGCTCATTGGCTATGCATTTTGCAGATGTCGTACAATCTCCGTCGGGGTCGTGGCAATGAGGAGGAGGAACAGCCACCCCCTCCACCACCACCTACTCCGGCTGAGCTGATGCAGTCCGTGGTAGAAGGGCAGCGCATGTTGGCTGACGCTATGCGCCAACTGGCCAATCGGGAGGCTCGTCATGGCCGCCAGGGCCCAGAACCAAATCAGTACAGTAATTTCAAGGACTTTCTTGATACAAAGTCCCCGCTCTTTAAGAAAGCGGAAGAATCACTGCAAGCCGACGAGTGGTTGAATACCATTGAACAAAAGTTTCGTCTGCTTCGCCTGACCGATGAGCTAAAAACTGAGTATGCTTCTCATCAGCTGCATGGTCCAGCGGGTATTTGGTGGAGCCACTATTGTTCCACACTGCCTGCCAATGCCCCGATTGCTTGGGACCAGTTCAAGGCAGCATTCCATGGAAACTATATTCCTCCAGGTCTTATGGCAATCAAGCACACAGAATTCATGAGGCTGTCGCAGGGAAACAAAAGCCTGACTGAATATCTGCGGTCTTTCAACATCCTGGCAAGGTATGCCACAGTGTTTGTGGATACCGATGCCAAGAAAATTGCTAGCTTCAAAAGGGGCCTCGGCCCAAAGTTGATGAAGACTATGGGCACTAGCAAGTGTACTTCCTTCAATGATTTTATCAGTGATGCTTTGACCCAGGAGAACAATAATGCTATTTATTCTGCCTCTAAGAGTCGTAAAAGGGCCCTTGAGGCGAGTGCTTCGCAGTCATGGACCTCAGCTGCACCTAGGTCTTCCCCTCGCCCACCTGCTCAGAATACCAAGTTCCGTTCGCCCCAGAAGAAGCCTGCTGCCAAAACGGGGTTTCGCAAGGCTTATACAGTCGCTCTGCCAAAGGGAACTTCTGGTCAGAACAGCTCTAGTGTTCCTCCCAGCAACATGCCTTGCTGGAACTGCAACAAGCCAGGCCATTGGGCCAGGAACTGTCCTTACCCTAAGAAGAATGTCAACCAAGGTGGCCGTCAGGGACACGCTCATTATAACAGTATTGAGGAAATCCCATCTGGTGAGGTGGTCACTGCTAGTAAGTTCCTAGTTGACCAACACCCTGCAGTGGTACTTTTTGATTCATGTGCTTCGCATTCCTTTATCAGTCCTAAGTTTGCATCAAAGTTTGCACACAAGTTACATACTGTTGAAGGTGTGGGTTATTGTATTAGTGCAGCAAGTGGGAATATTTCCACAAATAAAGTAGTGGGGAACCTTAAGTTTGAGATAGAAGGGCGAAATTATTCGCTTGCTTTATTGGTTTTACCGGGTTTAGACATAGATGTTATCTTGGGCATGAATTGGATGAGTCAGAATGGGGTACTCATCGATACATCCACTCGGGTAGTTATGCTCAGAGATCCTACAGATAAAAAGGGTTTTCTAGTACAACTTCCCAGAAAAGTTGAATTGTCGGGGGAAGTTCATGCTGTGCAAGCAAAGGCGTTGGCTGAAATTCCCGTAGTAAATGAGTTTCCGGACGTTTTTCCCGATGATTTGCCGGGACTCCCTCCGGATCGGGATGTGGAATTTAAAATCGAGTTGTTGCCTGGCACGGCACCCATCTCTAGGAGACCTTATAGGATGCCTCCGAATGAGTTAGCTGAACTTAAGGTGCAGTTGAATGAACTTTTGAAAAAGGGGTTGATTCGTCCTAGCTCGTCTCCGTGGGGATACCCTGCTATCTTTGTAAAGAAGAAGGATCAGACCTTGCGGATGTGTGTAGATTATAGACCTCTGAATGCAGTCACGGTCAAAAATAAGTATCCTCTCCCACGTATCGATATCTTGTTCGATCAGTTGTCCAAAGCTAAAGTCCTTTCCAAGATTGATCTGAGGTCTGGGTACCATCAGATTAAAATCCGTCCTGAAGATATTCCAAAAACAGCCTTCTCGACAAGATACGGCCTTTATGAGTATCTTGTTATGTCTTTCGGCCTGACAAATGCCCCAGCACACTTCATGTGCTTGATGAATTCGGTGTTTATGCCCGAATTGGACAAGTTTGTGGTGGTGTTTATCGATGACATCTTGGTATATTCTGAAAATGAGGAAGAACACGCTGAACACTTGCGTATTGTCCTCAGCAGACTGCGTGAACATCAACTGTATGCGAAGTTCAGTAAGTGTGAATTCTGGCTTCGTGAAGTACCTTTCCTTGGGCATGTGTTGTCCGATGGAGGAATTATGGTGGATCCCACTAAGGTACAAGAAGTATTGAATTGGAAAGCTCCTACTTCGGTTCATGGGGTCCGGAGTTTTCTTGGGTTGGCTGGCTATTATCGTCGCTTCATCCCGGATTTTTCAAAAATAGCCAAACCCATGACTCGGTTGCTGCAAAAAGACACCAGGTTCGTCTGGACTCCTGAGTGTGATGCGGCTTTTCACCAACTGCGAACCCTCCTAACCTCGGCTTCGGTTTTGGCACAACCGGACATCGAGAAACCATTTGATGTTTATTGTGATGCCTCAGGCATAGGTTTGGGAGGCGTTTTGATGCAGGAAGGCCGAGTAATTGCATATACCTCGCGGCAACTTCGGAAGCATGAGGTGAATTATCCAACGCATGACTTAGAACTGGCTGCAGTTGTTCATGCTTTGAAAGTATGGCGGCATTATCTGCTGGGCAATGTCTGCAATATCTATACAGACCACAAAAGCCTCAAATACATCTTTACCCAACCCGAGTTAAATATGCGACAGAGAAGATGGCTCGAGTTGATTAAGGATTATAATCTTCAAGTACACTATCATCCTGGCAAGGCAAATGTGGTTGCGGACGCTTTAAGCCGTAAGTCTCATTGCCATTCCTTAGTTGAAACTGATTTTCATCGATCCCGCCTGTTATATCCAGCAGTCTTGTACAACATCACTGTCAGTGGTACTCTCAGAAACAGAATTATTGAGCTCCAAAAGACTGATCCGGGTATATTCCACATAAAACGTAGGATGAAAGAGGAAGAAACTAAGCATTTCAGGTTAGATGACGAGGGTGTGCTATGGTTTAAGGATAGATTAGTGGTACCTAAGGACCGAGAGCTTAGAGATCAGATCCTGTCCGAAGCACATTCGTCCAAGTTGTCCATCCATCCTGGTAGTAATAAGATGTATTATGATTTGAAGCCACTTTATTGGTGGACCAGGATGCAGAAAGAGATAGCGGCATACGTTGCTAGATGTGACACATGCTGTAGAGTTAAAGCGGTACACATGAAAGCTGGGTTACTGCAACCACTTTCTATCCCAGGCTGGAAATGGGAAGAGATAAGCATGGATTTCATTGTCGGACTTCCTCCTACTGTCAAAAATCATAACTCCATCTGGGTAATTGTTGATCGTTTGACCAAATCAGCTCATTTCATTCCAGTTAGAGTGGACTATCGTCCCACTGACTATGCTGAGTTGTACTTCAATCAGATAGTTTGGCTTCATGGGGTACCTCATACTATCGTTTCTGACCGTGGTCCCCAGTTCACTGCTCGCTTTTGGGAGCACTTGCATCACCTTTTGGGAACCAAGTTAGTGAGAAGCTCTGCTTGTCACCCCCAGACGTCTGGTCAGACGGAACGAGTTAACCAAATCTTGGAAGATCTGTTGCGAGCATGCGTCATTTCATCCAAGGGTTCGTGGGAAAAATGGTTACCTCTAGCTGAATTCTCATACAATAATAGCTATCAAGAGAGTATTAAGATGGCCCCATTCGAAGCGTTGTACGGTCGTAAGTGTCGAACTCCACTAAACTGGGTAGAAGCTGGTGAAAGAAGGTATTATGGCATTGATTTTGTCCAGGAAGCCGAGGAACAAGTCCGAACTATCCAGAAACACATGGCTGCAGCCCAAGCTAGACAGAAAAGCTATGTTGGTCGTCGTAGAAAGCCACTCGAGTTTGAAGTTGGAGACTTCGTTTATCTGAAAGTTTCTCCAATGAAGAGTGTCCAACGTTTTGGTGTTAAGCGGAAACTTGCACCAAGATACGTGGGTCCTTTCCAGATCATAGGCAAGAGTGGAGCTGTTGCGTACAAGATCCAGTTACCTCCTGAAATGAGTGCCATCTTCAACGTTTTCCATGTATCTCAGCTTAAAAAGTGTCTTCGAGTTCCTGAGGAACAAGTTCCTTTAGGAGATATCAGGCTTGAATCCGACCTAACCTACGAAGAAAAGCCAGTCCGAGTGATCGATACTCAGGAACGGGTAACTAGAAGCAAAGTCGTTAAATCGTATAAAGTGATGTGGAGTAATCAGGGTAGTGAAAGTGATGCTACGTGGGAACGGGAAGATTATTTGCGGGATGGTTATAAGGAATTCTATGAAAAATGGTACGCTTTCCAAATCTCGGGACGAGATTTTTATAAGGGGGGAGGGCTGTAACACCTCAAGTGTTTAGCTCCATAATTGCATTGCATTTGCATAAGCATAAGCATGCATCTTTCATGTTTGTTATTTTATGTGATGCAACACATGTGATTGTTTCTAGAGGTTTTGTTTGGCTCATATCATGGGATACTTGATAGCTGGTGTAACAAAAAGGAAGAGTAGCCAATTATGTCCCACAACACCTTAGTTATACTTAGGGTAACTCTTGGAGCAAGGTTCATGTTGATCAAAATTACAAAAATGCCCTCCAAGAGATGGTTGACCACCATTTGGCCCTAGGATGCTCTAGTTTGACCAATTAAAAAGTCTATCTTAGAGACCTTGCATGGAGGAGCACCCTTAAGCAAAGTTGTACGGAATTTTATGAGGAACAAAAGTCTCAATATGACCATCTCATGAAACTGACCAAAACATACTCAAAAGTGGCCCACAAGTCAGCTAGAGGGGCTGCCTCAACACTTAGAATTTTTCTAAGTCTTCAATTGACCCTCCAGTTTTACTGAGGCCTACTTTAGAAGCATATAGTTTGCAAACCAGGCCAAACCAGCTTCCACTCATATTGACAAACTTGTAGTCCTCATGTAGCTCTACAACATTGCCAACATCACCCAAGTCTGGTTCTCCATAGTTTATGAGTTATAGTGTCAAGAAGTTAGGGTTTCAGTCGGTTTTAACCACAGAAATCACATTTCAGTTTCACCGAGCACCACTTGAGGTCACTGTATCTCACCAACTAAACCGAACCAGCTCGTGATGCCTTTTACAAACTTGTAGTGCTCACATAGGTCTACAACTTTGCCAATTGGAGGTTTCACTAAAACGAGCTGGTTTAGGAGTAAAACGTCGACGAAGTTGCCCTGTCAGTCGATTACAACGGCGCCTTTCAACTCATTTCAGTTTCGTCAGAGAAGGGGGAGTGGCCGACCGGCCACAGGGCCTCGCCGACGCGTGGACATGCGGTGGCGACCGTACGCCAGCCCTGGCCCCACCGGTCAGACCACGGCGCCTTCAAGACCGCCACGACGCGTCGAGGCTGCCTCCATTCCCTCCCCTCCCTCATTCGGTTTCAAAACGCCAGAACCGAGCCGCCATTGCCGCTCCAACTCCGGCGAGCTCGCGCGCGTTTTCCACCGCACCACCAGCCACCAAATCACGCCTGTCCCTCCGCCTCACCGCCCCACACCTCCTCGACCAACCGGCGGCTTTGATTGAGCCCGAGGTGAGCCGTATTGTCACCTCCGCCCGTTCCCGAGAGGTCACCGGAGCTCCGCCATGAAGGTTCACCGTGGCCGGGGTAGCTCGGGCCTCTCTCCGTCTTCCCTTTCTACCTCAATCGCTCCGCCTAGCGGCAGTAAAGCTCGTACCGAGCTTAGATGGGACCGTGCGGCCTCACCGGCGGCGGCACACCGCCACCCGACCCTCACCGGCCGCCGCTCGCGGTGACGAGCCCCTCCCACTCCAACCAAAACCCTCCTGCTTGCACGAATCGAAGCACCGTGTGACGGGGAACGCGTGGGTGCATTTGGTTTCCCGAGTGAGCTCCCCTCCGACGAGCTTGAGCTCGCCGGAGCTCGCAGTTCGCCGCCCCCTGCTCTCTGTCACCGACCACGAGGGTCCACATGTCAGTGCCGCGCGCGGGCGGGAGTCCGAGCGGGCCACGCGTGCGCGTCGTGGGCCGCGCCTGTTCCCGGGCCGGCCCAGTTTCGATTGAAATTTATTTCATTTAATTATTTTTGTCACAGATTTTGTGGTAGTTTGGAAAATGTAGATCTAGGGTTGTACTTGCTCAAAAATCATGAGATAAATTTTGTTATGATCTACATGATGTGTAGTATTTTAGAAAAATATAAATCTGGTATGTGATGTTTAATTTCTGGGAGAATTTAATAGATCTTTTAAATGTGTTTTGAAATGCATGCAAATTTATTAAATATATAACTTGAGCTGTAATATCCCAAAAATGATGAAATTTGGTGGGTAGGTTACTTTATACTTGCCCTAGCTCTGGTAAAAATTTGGGCATTAGTGCTTAAACAGTTTTCAAGTTATAAGGCTATCTTGTTATTCTAAGAAATAATTGAATGAATTTTAGTAATTTTTATACATGTGCAATGTTCTTGTAACTTTTTGGAGAATGTCTTGGTACCCTAAAGTGTCCAAGAAAATTATGAAATCTGTTCTTTGATACATTTCAATATGATGTATTAATTATACAAAAAATCAGCCTTTTGGACTTGTGAATTTTGTATAGGGCGTTCCTGTGAATAAAATTTGTTCAAATTTTTGCAGTGGTCTCTTTTTGGGTCAGAGAGCCCCCTGTAATTGTTGTAGAATTTTAGGAGCAGTTTACATATATGTTTAAAATTCCACTTAATTAAGTAAGTAAATTAAGAAATGAGTATAAATAAATGTTCTAGGTGGTCACACCCTACTTTCTGGTGTTTTTGTGACCTATGTGAACTTGTGGTAGCATTAGTTTGGTTTTAAGGAATATTTGCCACATAAATAAATATTTAATCCTTTCAATTCTAGGTTTTCTGGATAGCTGGTAGTATTTCTAAGTTTGACCTTTGATAAATATGGTTGCTGGAAAACTTGTAAATACCAAAGTTGTAGTAAACTTGATAAACTAGCTTGTGTCAAAATTTGGGAGCATTTGGCTTAGTTGTTTGAGAGTTGTTGCTGTATAAAGTGACAGTCCAGAATTTGCTACTCTCTGTTTAGAGAGGACAGATTCTGGAACTTATGAAATTTGACATGGAAAACTTAGGAGTTTGGGGTTGAGGTCTGAAAATGAATTGTAGTGCATTTCTTAGTCTTTCCAGATTGTCTTAGATCATATCTTTTATTATGCACTCATGCAATAGGTGTTCCGGAGGGGGTAACACTCCTCGAATTCGAACAAGTGATACCGGAGGAGATCCAGAATCAGCCGGAGGAGTCAGCAGAAGAACCAAACGTCGGGGAAGCTCCTGCCGAAGATCTACCCGAGTGTCCTGACCACCGGCCTTCAACTTTTCTCAAAGGCAAGCCCCGGTGCATGCTGAACCCATCATTTTATAAATATATCTTGAGTACTTTTAATTGTTTACTGCATTAAGTAGTAGGAGTTGGATGAAAACAATTGTTGCATTACACCTGTCCTTGTCCAAATATCGTACTTAAATCATAATTTTGGTTTAGGCACGTGTCAATGCTTAGCCCTGCTTAGTACGGTAGAAGTCGGGTGATTTCCGGTCATCCGCGAGAGATAGGATTGGGTCGCGAGTGGCTTATGGCTATCGTGATGGAAACATGCTTTAATATGAAATTGAGACCGGGCGGAAGTTCGATGGTACAGCTGCAAGACACTTCACGTCTTGGGTGTGGAGCCATGCCCGTCTGAGTCGTTTAAGGACCGATTCGTTGTACGTCCTTGAGTCATGTTGAACGCAGTCTAACACTTAGTTGGCCGGATAAGTCGTTCCGACCGCGAAGCCGAGTAATGTGATTCAGGCTGGGAATCGAATGGTAGGTTGCTTCTTGGAGGAGAGAAAGGATGTGCTTGGGGACATTGGCGTGAGACCAAGGGGGGGTTAGAGTCCCTATAACCTGGCAGAGTGTCGCCCTTGGGGTTGCGACATCATTCGGACCCGCGATTCCTGAATCATATGAAAAGGTGGCATGTGCGACCCTGGCAGGGGTCTGCACGGTGAGTGTTAGAAATACCCCTCCAGCTGGATAGGAATTCGATTCGAATCGCCATCGCTCCCGGTTAGTGAGCACTTGACTTGAGCAGCGGCAACGTAGATCTCATTAATTGAACAGATGGTTAAGTGAATGATACAATGTTGCCATGAATTATACCTGCTATGGAAATAATATGAATAATTGTTTGATGATAATCAAGTGCATGTTTAGTACAGGTGCTAAGATAGATGACAGGTAAATGCTAAAAATAACTGCTAGTACAAGTTATAAGAGTTTCAACTACTTATGCCTTTATGCAAATGTGGTGTCAGCTAGCCTCTTGTGTAAGCTTTGCATAATCCTTGGTGTCATATTATTTCTGGTTTATGACGGGTAATTCTAGCTGAGTACATTCCAGTACTCAGGGTTTATTCCCCCCTGTTGTAGATAATATGCTCTATCAAGGCTTCTGCAAGACGTGTCTCCACCCTGCGGGTGATGATGACTAGATCACTAGGGCGTGATCGTCTTTATGTACTTTCCTCATGCTTTTGCGGGTTGTCGATCAACAAGACTGGCAGTAGTTAATCAGCTGGTGTGTGTGTGTTATGCTTCCGCTACTTTCCAAACTTGGTTTGTAATATTTGCAACTCCGTGGTGTAAACTTATTTCGGAACTACTTGTGAAATGTAACGTATGATGTGTATGTTGAATGATGCGATCCTGGTTGTAAGCAGTTTGGTTTGAAATCCTTCATGGTTTCGATTGACTACCGGGATTATATGGGCTCAAGTTTGAAAATTTGAGCGCTTCGGTGCTTGTTTTCGTACTTGTGCTCTTATAATTTGGTCGGTTCTGTTACACAATGCACTTCATGAATTCACCTAGTGGCACCCGTGCGTCGAATAACCGATAAGACTTCCCCTCTTAATAGTTCGGCTATCGACCCTAAACCACTCACACCCTCTATGGTGTCTTGAGTGTAAAACAAAATGGCCCTATGGTTATACCTTTGCCTTGAGCCCATTTTGTTTCTCCAAATGATATGATCCACTTCATATCATCACATGACCGTCTCGATCCATCGACCTTGACTTCACTTGCTCTTCACCGTTGCATCGGTCCATCGGCGCCAAGTCTTGCTCAAGCTTCACCATCGCATGGTCCTTCGTTTCGAAGCCTCGACTAGCCCTTCACCTTCACAACCGGTCCATCGAGCCAAGCCTCATCTTGGTCTTCACCATTTTGGTCATATGAGTCAATGTCATGTCTCATATTCAATGACCACATTTATCTAAATCATCCACTTAGATACAAAGGTTAGTCCTAGGTTTCATCAATTAGCCAAAACCAAACTAGGGACTTTCAGCGTGGCAGCCATGCACCAGAGCGCCTCCACCATGGACGCCGTGCGTCCTCTTCTCTTTTGCGTGCCTGCACCTCGCTCAGCACGGTGGAGCACCAGAGCAACTTGCCCGAGCTTCTCCTTTCTCCGCGCTCACCCACCACTCCCTCCTCGCTCTATGGCGCTCGCTCGCATAGAGCGCGGCCACGTCCGCCATAGCTGAGCGGAGCTTCGGCCGCTGCTGCTGCTCCCAACGCTCCAAGCACCGTGGCCTCAGCTGCGTGCACCACTGACTTCGCCACCCTCTCCATGCCCTCGCGCTCACCCTTGCTTTGCCCGCAGCGTGCGCACGTGCAGCGCAGAGCGCGCCACCGCCATGACCGTCGGCCAAGCTCCGCGGCCACCGCTGTCCCATCACTCCATCCATCCCTATGCTCAATCACATGCATTGACACCTCCGCCTCATCCTCCTCTATGGCTGGCGCACCTCGGTTGAGCCGGAGCCCACCAGAGCATGCCATCACCCTAGCCGCCATTGCCGAGCCGAGCAGAGCTCCGTGGCCGGCCACCACCAAGCACCCTACCACCATATCGAACCACCACACCACCTCCCTCACCTCACGCCGCACCTCCCACGCTCCTCGCCTGAGGCTGCTCATCACTGGAGCACCGCCACCGCCTGCCACCGTCGTCCCATGCCACCGGCACTTGCGGCCAGAACACCGTAGGTGGTCTCCGGGAGAGCTGCCACCTCCCTTGGGTGCGCGCAGGGTAGGGGTTGCTCCAAGCCTTCCGCCGCAGCCGACGACCGCCTCACCGCCGGATGGCCGGCCGACACTCGCCCTCCCCTGCTCCTGGTGTCCCAGCGAAGAGGAAGGAGGAGTCGGTCCTATGTCCCTCTCTTTCTCGGTGTGAATGACAAGTGGGCCCAAATGTACAGCGGGTCCCGCATGTCAGTTTAAGTGGTGGGGTTATTTGGGTTCTGGTTCGGGTGCACCTAGCAGTTTAGTAGGGTTTGGTTAATTCTGTTTTTTGAATTTCAAATTTTGTGTTAAATCTTGTAAATTCCATATCTCAGGCTAGGAAGTTCCAAAAATAGCAAATATGGACTTTTTGGAAACCTTGAGAAAATCTCTATGCAGTAGAATCATAAAATGTTACATGTTTGTATAAGTTTTCTGGTGTTTTGATTTAAGATGGAAAAGAGCTCTAAAAATGCCTTCAAACTTGACCAGAGGAAGATTTGGAGTTTTAGATATCCAAAAATAGGGATTCTTGTTCTGTTAATCTTGTGATAACATGTAATAACTAATAAAAATATTAAACCTACTAGTTGTGTACGGTTTTTGTAGAGTTTTGATTTAATCTTGATTAAGGAGCAAATCTACATTGTGTTTCTTGTTATTTTGTATCTAGAGTTTTGGTGTTCCAATTGATATGAAATTTTTATGGTAGTCTACTGATGATATGGGCGAACTTTGGTTAAAATTTTCATGAGCTTTGGTTGCTAGATGTGTGTGATGTAGGTTTAACATGCTCTCACATGATTTATTGTAAAAACCATTTGTCTTTTTCATAAAGGTTGATACACATGTCTAAATGGCTTGAAATTAGGACAGTAGACTTTTGGGGGCATATGTAGGCCACTGTAATTTTGGTAGAACTTATTGTGCACCTTTGTTATGTGTTCATAATTCCACCTAATTATCTAAATAAATTAAGAAAATGCATTAAAAGAATTTATTTAGGAATGGAGACTATGTTTTCTGGTGTTCATTAGTCATGTGTTACATGTTGGTAAAGTTGGTTTTGCCCAATTATATGTTTGCAACATATGTTAATAATTATTTCTTGCGATTATTAGTTTCTGGACAGTTCTGGGGACAATGTAAATTACCCCATGTTAATTATATTTTCTGGGCATCTTGTCTATAGAAAAGTTGTATATAATTCTAGTATCTAGCTTGTGTTAAAACTTGGTAGCATTTGGCTAAGTATTTTTTGAGTTATAGTATTTAAAGTCAGGTCCTAGATTTGGTTGCTCTCTGTTTGGAGCAGACTAGGTTCTGTAGTTTCATCTTTTTGACCGATTAAACTTGGGAATCAGGCTTAGGTGATATTAAATGAATTGTAGAAAATTTTATAAGCTTTCCATAATATCTTCTTGAAACTTATTTGGAGTTGTATATCTCCAGTTATGGTTAAATTACTTAACTGTTGTTCTAATGCCCAGAAAGTGGCAAATTCTAGTTTTAGTGCTTTGATTCACTTTGCCATGCTTGTGTGTTAAAGTATAACTCATATCTTTGATGGTACTTAGGTTGGTACCCTGTAATCTTATGATACTTGTGCCTTGATTGATGTGCTTGTCGTCTTCTATGTTATCCCTTAGTGAGGATTACGTTGATTAGCTCTAGGTGCCTATGTGAACTTTGGTGCGCTTGTTTGATTGCTTTATTTATTGCACTTCTATGCATTCACACATATGCATTATTGCACCTCATTTAGGTACGCTAGCTGAAACACGTGAAGGACGTGATGTGGAGCTAACTAGAAGATGGTGTTGGTGGACCTATCTTGGAGATGGAAGGATCGGACAAGTGCTAGAATGAGGGAATGCTCGCCAAGCGAGTTTCATCTGACAAACTCTGACTTGAGTCAGATCCCAGGAAAGCCCCACAGCATTATAAGACTCCCTACTTTTCAAAGCAAATACTATATATGTGTTATATGTATTGTTGCATTACGTATAGGAGTTGGGTGAAAACCTTATTGCATCAATATCACTCCTTGTCCAGATATACGAACCTGAATTCTATTAGCTCAGGATCGAGTAGATGCTTAGCCCTGCTTTAAGCGGTAGAAGTCAGGTGATTTCCTGTCACCTGCAAGATGTAGGGATATTCATATATGGCACAGTTGACTATATTTGCTATCGTGGAAAAGAACCATGTGCTAATAATATGAAAGGAGACCGGGCGGGATGACGATAGTGAAGTAACAAGGCATGGAGGTCTTGGGTGTGGATATATCCCCGTCTGAGTCGTTTAAGGACCGATTTGTTGTACGTCCTTGAGTCATGTTGAACGCAGTCTAACACTTAGTTGGCCGGATAAGCCGTTCCGACCGCGAAGCCGAGTAATACAGTTCAGGCTGGGAATCGAAGGGTAGGTCGTATCTTGGAGGAAGTAGGGATGTGCTTGGGGACATTGGCGTAAGACCAAGGGGGTTAGTGTCCCTATCACCTGGCAGAGTGTTGCCCTTAGGGATGCGGCATCAGTCGAACCCGCGACTCCTGAATTGTACCAAAGGTGGCTTGTGCGACCCTGGCAAGGGCCTGCGCGGTGAGTATTAGAAGTACCCCTCCAGCTGGATAGGAATTCGATTCGAATCGCCGTCGCTCCCGGTTAGTGAGCACTTGACTTCAACAGCGGCAATGTAGATTCACTTAATTGAACGGATCGTTAATTGGATGATGATTTAAATGTTGCCTCAATTTATACCTGCTATGATTAATATTGTTTTCTCCTAGTTAAGTGAGTGCTCTAGTACAGGTGCTAATATAGATGATAGGTTAATGATTATTAACTTGATGCTTAAGCATTAATGATTACTTATCTATATTAAGCTTTTATGCAAAATGTTGTCAAGCTAGCCCACTCTATATCAGCCTTGCATGATCCTTGGTGTCACTTTATTTCTAGTTTTGACGGGTAAGTCTAGCTGAGTACCTTCTCCTACTCAGGGTTCTATCCCCACTTGTTGCAGGTTGTGAAGTATCATGGCGACTGCAAGAGTTAGTTGGCTCCTGCCTTGGTGGTGGAGTGCGATCGTGGGCATGATCCTTCTTATTTATCTTGTCTCTAATGCTTTTGTTGGAAGTCGACCTTGGTACTGGCATGTATTTGAAATAAGATTAATGTTAGTTTCAAATTACTTTGCTTCCGCTACTTTTGAACTTAAGTTGTAATAACTATGTTGAACTCTGATGTATATTGGATTACTTGTGAAATGGATGTAACATGTGTCTTGTTATGTTGAATCACTACCATCTTGGCTTGTATGTTGGTTGGTTTGAAATCCCTCATGATTTCATTGGACTACCAGAGTTATATGGGCTCAAGTGTGAGCATTTGATCACTTCGGTGATTGTTTTTATGCTTGTGCTCTTATAATTTGGACGGTTCCATGACAGCTGGCATCGTAGCAAGATTCAGCATTAAACTTGTCATATGTGTATTTAAGACAAAGGTTTTGTTTTATAAAATTAGTTTTATCAACTTATAGCTATATATAGGTTTGTCAAATCTGAACTTTGAACCTAAGTATGCCAGTGGTCAATTTTCTTATACCCATATAAGGATTATTAGGTCGCTTATATAAATACTAACTTGGGGGTTTTTCATTTATGCATCTACGCCCAGGCCAAGGTATGTATGTGTGATAACTCTCCCACACTATGCTATTCGGTGTGTCAGATTAGAGGTAGCCTTCATATATGAAATAGCCATATATGTCACTAGTTTACTTTTATGTAACGTCGCACCTACGCTCAGGTAAGTGTGAGTTATGAGAGCATGACCGAACATCCGTCGGTCTAAGGGAGAGCTAGTTTTGGTTACTGGATTATTTACATGTTACACACATGTATATATATGAAGGTACTTAATTGTAGGTGATTTTTGATTCGGGTAGTTTTGGTGCTACATGTATATATACGGGGGTATATGTATATGGGAGTACTTAGAATTTTACTTTCCTGCTTTCATTGTGTGCTATATTTGGGGAATTATTGGGCTACAATGAAAATTTTCTGCAGGTCCGCTAACCACGAATGTGTAAGTCGAATGTAGCTGACAACTAGCTATATATCGAGAGAGTGCATGTTATGCCACCAACATTGAACGTGATCGCCATCTTAAGTTGGCAATCTTGTGAGGACAAATAGGACGAAGCATGCATCTTCATGATCGTTGCTTTATGCATGACTATGCTCTTCTCACCCTTGTTCTATAGTAAGTAACTTGTGATTGAATAGAATGTGCTTGCTAGAAATAAGTATGGTTACATGCTTGAACCCATAGATGTCCTCTAGTTTAGCTAAGTGGTGGATATATTGTTCATACAAGCATTTGTAAATGCTTTAGACCTCATTTCAGTAATTATGATTCTCATGAATAAATTAAATTGGTGTTGGTCTAAGGTAACAATATTTAGAGCTACTAGAATAATATGTTTGTGTGCTCTCTTGTTAAGTAGAACAAAGGAAAGCTTTGCTTTGCTTGTTAAACGTTGGCTACTAGAATGGTTTATGTTATAGTGATGCCTTTGTGGTCATAATCGTGTTTTCTATAATTATGGAGAATACCAAAGTTGTATCTAAATTACTTATCTAGCTTATCCTAAAATTTCATTACACTAGGCCTTATGGTTAGAGAGTTATGAATTTTAGAAGTTTGCTGTCAGGTTTTGCTTATACTCTGAATAGATCTGAATGTTTGGTTTGTTTGACCTGTGTGCATATGGAATCATGTCTTGGAGATAATAGAAGAAGTGTAGTACTTTTTCTAAGATTTCCAAAATGTCCTATAGCACTAATTTTGGTGTTCTAAATCTCTAGTAATGAGCTTGCAAAGTGGAATGACAGAATCTGTCCAAATCTGGGCAGAGATATCTTCTTTGTCTTGTTTGGCCTTGTTTGCTATAGAATCATCTTAATATGATAATAATAAAGTTATGAAAAACTTAATAAGCTTTACATCAGGTTAAGGATCAGCCTTGTTGAGTCCCTAGAACCCTAGTTACGCATTTTTGAAGTTCATGTCAGTTTTCTGTCCATGTTTGTACAGATCTGAAACATTAGCATGTTTGGTCGTGTTAACTTGTGAATTAGCTTTTGGTATGATTAACAAAAGTATGAAAAACTTTCTAAGATTTCTAGAAAGTCTAGGATCACCTTTGTGGAATGTTTACCGCCTCAGTTATGGCTGAAACAAGTAACTACTGTGCTGCTGTCCAGATTCTGTGCACGTGCTAAGTTGGCTACCATAGCTAGCGTTTGTTTTGGGCTAAACTTGTAGTTAGTTCTTGCTTTAGATAAATGCTTGCTATGGGTGAGCCTGGTGCTTAGTAATGGTTGCTTAAGCTAATTTGATTGAACCTCTCAAATGCTTGACTGTGATGTTTGTATGCTTGTTATCTAATTAGTGCCATAGTGGTCACCTCGTTTGTTCTCGGTGAGCATACGAGTGTCGAATAGCTTTATCTTAGAGCAACACTCGAGTTACGTGACATGATCTCTTGGTGTCATCTCCAACTAGGTTCTTTCTCTTAGGAGTCTGAGCCTGTAGACGTGGTTGTTAGCCCTTGAATATTTGTGTATCCATGCTTTTGCTTGACCAAAAGCCAAGATATTTCCCTTATATGCTTGTATAAGCCGTGGATGTTCTGCACCCCTTTTTGTCAAGACCTTTGTCGATTGACCAACCAAGTTAAGTTCTAGCTAACGCAAGCCTTTGACAATGGTCTGTTCTTTGCCACGTTGTGGAGACCATACCCAAATTCTAGGTTGGCCCTCCTAGCTACCTCTCCTACAGATGTTTTGGTACAACGCTATATATTGCTGCTAGATCTCGGAATTTTGTGCTTGCAAATCGTGTAGTACCTTATCAACTCAATCTTCGATTGGTACATCAATTTTGTCCAAGGAGTCTATTTACTTCATCTTCAACCTTCCCAAGTCTCGGGATGTTTATCAGTCTTGATCCCATGTTGTTGCTTAACATGATCGAATCTCATGTTAATCAATTGTCTGGTAGTTTCCTTGGTCGACACAAGGCGTGTGTGGAATTACGCAAAAATCTCATGCTCAGTCGCCTTCAGTAATTGAGCTATGTTCTCTTATGAGGTGTTTTGATCTGCGAATAGCTTCCCTATTGATTCTAAACCTTGTGACTACCTTTGCTTGCTATCCCTCCTTGTATGGCGCTTGTTCTTACAACCCATTGGTGCCACTTGAAATTTCACTTTCGTTGTGCGTTTAGTAATGGTGTTATGAGTAGCAGCTGATGGTGCCACGATGAAACCAAGGGCCTCCTGTGGCTGTAGACACATGGCTGGCTGCTTGGCACGCATTGGTATCATGGTTTCTAGTCATGATCCATTATGAAATGACAGTCGATGTGTTATTTTCTCGTGTTCCTTTTCTTGGTTATCTCTCCATATCATATCATAAGATCCATATCTTAGACCGAAAGTAGTGGATTCCTTCTGAAGTTGCTAAGAGGATAACCTTTGAAGAACAATTCACCGACATAAACATTAATCGACTGCAATAGGTGGTAGACACGTGACTCTACCTAGTTGTCCCAGTATTAACGACCATCATCTAGTGAGCAAAGTATCGCATCTCTGTTGGATAAAAAGGACACACAACATTTAATGTTAGGCAAGTCATTTGTTGGATAAGAATTGATCGTCACATTACGCAAATCTTAACCTTTGTATGCATAATGACCATACAATCGAAAACAATCATCTCTGGTGTGACTCCTTATCTACTGACTTCAATGGCAACCATTTGTTCTACACCAACCACAATTGTTGTGATCAAGAGTGAAGATTTAGAACCTTTTAGTGTTGAGAGACAACTGATTAGTTGCCAATAGGAAGGTTAATCTTTAGTTAGGTAACAACTCCTTAGTAGCTACGAAGGCTATGTCTTACGGAGCAATAACCAACAAGAAATTAATCAACTAGCCAACCACTTGAGTGATACCCTATCTTCCGGTGCCATTGTGATCAAGTCAAGTCTATCTTGGACAATCACACAGATAGTGCAACGTGTTCTATCAGCGAAGGTGAAGAATTAGAAAAGTATGCCCTAGTTTCAATTAGCATTCTTGTGCCCTGAGGTGCCACAACCGGTTTGTTCATAACTCTATTGGATGAAGTGTTGAGGAATATTCAAAAATGGTTCCTAATCCTTGTAGGAATGTCCTCCAGGTGGAGTTTGTAGTTTGCCTTGCAAAAGCAGCCGCAAGCTCGAAGCGTGTGCATCATCACATTGGTATGTAAATTAATGGTTGAGGTTAATTCCCAAGAAGCATATGAGGTAAACCTTAGCCTCTATTGCTGCAGTACAAAGAGTTAGAATGCAAACACACACATCAATGTGTGAAGCAAAGGAAAAAGAAGAACAAGAAAATTGTTCAGATTTTGTAGTGCTAAACCAGTTATCTTCAAGCCATCGATTAGTGACACAAACAAGGTCGGAATCTACTGTTGGATGGCTCTTTAAGTGGTCTCTAGGATACTAGTTTACACTCTTTCATTTCTTTTGCTTTCTCGTATGAACCATGTACGAGCAGCCTTGGTTTCTACAAATCAATGTATACCATCACGAATTGCAAGCAATTTGAAAAGTGTCAAACAACAGATTTCCCATCTTAGAGCTACTATTTGATCCAAAAGAGGAAGCCTGATGGTGAAAAGTTAGCCTGACAAAGCAAGTTTCGCTACGTTACAAGTCAAACTCAACTTACTGTGCAACTGCCTCACGATGGGGATTGTACTCAACTTGCTCGGTAGTGAGCTATTTACCGAAGTTGGTAAATACTTGCAATTTTTGCTGTCTACCAGACCTCGCTATATCCTTCTTTAGCAATAATTGCTAATACTCACTGATCTTTGGTATCTTAAAGTGTTCTTACCCAAGAGGTTGTATTTGATTCAACCCAGATAACTGTTGTCTTTGGATAAAAGAATCTTCTTAGGTAGCTTTTGGTGGAAATATGAAGCCGACAGAGTCAGCTATCACATTCACTGTTTCCTCAACAGGCTCAGATAACACAACGTTGTCATCAGAGAAAGAGAATGACACACATAGAATAGTAAGTAGCTTTCCATTGGTTGATATCTGATTGGTTGAACATTTACGACCAACATAGACCTTGTCTGTTGGTTAGTTAGTTTCCTATAACCTCTAAGGGTGTTTATCGTCTATGATCTCACCCTTTGAATGGTTGTGGTCAAGCCACTTTGGTAGAGGACTGCTTTTCAAACTTTGGGAACATAGTCATGTCAAAGAGTATACTTTTCGAGGAAATTCGATCTAGTGTAAAGTTCATACGGCCCATGCTATATTCACTAGAGAAGAAGAGATATCGTGTGTGGTTAGATCATGGACCAAATGACCTCTGTACACTGAGAATGAAGTACTGTGCTATCTTGGATTACTCCCAAAGTAACAATGCTTTATGAAAGTCAATGAAGGAAATTCTTCAAACAAAGTTTACCAAGAAGAGCAAGTATCCGAAAGCATATTAACCAGATTAACACTTCTGATGTTTGAAGCTTAGGAGCCTAATGCTATCACAAATGTGGGAAACTAGATAACATGTCTCTCTTCCTTAAAAGTCTTCCGTTCTGAATCTCGGGACGCGATTCCATTAAGGGGGGAGGGATGTAACACCCCAAGTGTTAGGCTTGCATTTGGCACTTGCATTGCATGAGCCTAAGCATCATTTGTTCACATATGGGAATGGAACATATGGAACACACTTGTGAAACATATGTGATGCACTAGTGCAACATGTGAAACATGGATATATGGAATGTGCTTGCAACATCTCCTTGAAACATACGCAACCTACCTTGTCATTATGTATGTATGTTTGATGCTCATGCTTGGTAATACAAGTAAGTGTTGATGTCACTTATTTCATGACTCTCACATCACTTTCTATCTATAGTGGTTCCTGGAAAAGTTTCATGAAGTTTGGAATCAAAAAGTCACATGAAATGATAAGTTCCATTCCTATTGGAATTTGCACCATTAAGTGAATGGAATTATAGATCATCAACCAAACCTTGTAAACTTGCCCAAATGACTCTTGATGAACTCTACAACAAAAGTCATGAAGGGTTCATGTCGAGCAAATGTCAGGAAAATGTCCCATTTGGCCTAAAAACCTAGTTTAGGCCTTATCGAGTTGCTACTTTGACCAAAGTGAAAGTTTGACTTCTGTACCAGTTATGAGGTTTGACCTTTAACAAAAGTTGTAGCTCATATTGTGTAGAACAAACTTTGTTCAATGGTCAAGAGCTAGTTTGGCCTCTAACCTAGTGTTGACATCGTTTTTGGCACGTGTCAAGATGATCAGGAAAGGCTAATCAGCAAGGGAAAGATTGCCGTGTAAATTGATAGCCAAGGAGAATAAGTTTGTTTTTAAGCGGTGACAGTGTATGAATTTAATTTGGAATGTTGCCGATGAGGTCAAGGGTGTTATTGCCGATGCCGATGGAAGAGGGTTTGGAAACTGTTGCCGATAAGATAAGGGAATGTACCAATGAAGGAAGGTATGAAGACTGCAGCCGATGAAACAGGGAATGTACCGATGGAAGGAGATCGAAGGTTGCTGCCGATGGAACAGGGGCTGTGCTGGTGAAAAGGAGGTCGATAAGAATACCATCGTGATTAAGGCAGACTATGGAATAAAATAGGAGTTGATTTCCTTGTTTACGATTAGTAGAGTCTGAGTTGTGTCAAAGTCATGTTCTTTTCCTTAGACTTGGATTTAGTGTCCTAGTCGTATTTGGTTATGTTTCTATAGATCAGGGTATAAATATAGAGTGAAGGGCAATGTAATAGATAATCAATCAATACATCAAAAACCAGTTTTTACTCTTATTTACATCTACTTTTCGGCGACTTCGTCAATTTGCATATTTTTCCTTTTTACGAGTTCTCATCGATTCGGCGAGTTGCATTGCTCTAAGTGCAATCTTCGTCGATCCTCGAGTTCCGCGTGAGTACCTCTTGGCCGTGACTTCCGGGCGTATCGCTGTTGTCAAGACCAAAGTGCTCGTATCTTCATCCTTGTCGATTAACAGGTCAAATCGACTGGCACGCTTTGGATATCGATTTCGGGTATTAGGCCTTTGTGTTTGCAGATTCACTTTTGCATCAACACATCTTTTGGCACGCCCGGTGGGACAGATCTAGTCAAGATGCCTAATCATGAGATCGATGCTGGGAATATCATCGCAGTAACAGAAGAAGATCTTAAGGACGATCAGAAGCAGGCTATGGAGAGGGCTATTGAAGAATATAGACAGCTTTGCTTGAAGTCATTCAGCGTGAACAAAAGTGGACAAGTCATCCAGAAGCAGGACTTGCCGTTGCCTCGGCAGGTTACCTTTGATCCTAATCCTGGTAAACTTCAAGAGATGGTTAATTCTACGGTGAATCATGCTTTAATTAATCACTCCAATGTGCTGTCCAATACTGTTCATAATGCTGTGATTCAAACTTTCAAAGAAGGGCAAGCGTCACATCATTACGTCGGGCCTGCTTATCATCAACCAGAAGCAGCATCTGCTGTTGCTCCATCGGCTCCTCTAGCCATTGCGGGTATAGAGATTTCTTCTCCTCCAGTATCAGCAGGATTATCTAATGCACAGTCTACTCCGGTGCGTCCAGATTCAGCATTATCAGGACGAGTTCAGCTTGGTACAGATCTATCAGCATCAGCTTTATCAGGTCCTATACCACAGAGTAATCAAACTCCTGCTAATTGGTGGGGATATGGTATGCCTCCGGAGCCATCTACTGTCAATCACGGATTATCTCAAGTGTTTGACGCAGCGGGAAAAACTCCTATCCCATCGGCTGGTTTGCCGATGGCCCAAGCGCCTCAATATATTACAACTACTGTACAACCGAGTCTAGGAGGTTTTCAGGCGTCTGTGGGTCAAACATCTAGCTCAAGTCCATCGGCAAATTTGTTACCGATGCAGCAGAAGGCTTCTATCACCAGTCAACCTGGAGTTCAGGTTATGCCTCAAGTTGGATGTAATTATCCAGCAATGCCAACAAGCTACCAGCCATCGGCAAACTTTGTGCCGATGAATACTAATAATTGGTTAGGGCAGTTTCCTACTCAACATACAGTTTAGCCAAGTCAGCAAGCCACAGGAATTCATCAAGGTCACATGCATGCTGGTTTTTAGAATCAAGCATCGGCAGCTCAGCCAATGAATCCTTTTCAGCAGGTTAATGGACCACAGTTAGTAGCAAATATGCCAATTGCTGGAGATCGTGGGCAACAAAGGTATGCAGAAGGGTATCAACAGATACCTCCAGCAGAGATTCAACCATATCGTCAGCAAGAGGTCGATGTTTTTTGGGCCGATAAGATAGCAGAAATTATGAGGGATCAATTTGGGATCAAGCCCAAGGTTAATACCTATTCATATCGGACTCCGTATCCTCCGGCATATGATTTAATTCCTCTCTCAAATCGTTACAAAGTGCCAGATTTCACTAAATTCTCTGGGCAAGACGATACATCAACCATGGAGCATGTTAATCGTTTTATTATTCAATGTGGAGAGGCAGCTTGTAGGGATGAATTAAGAGTTCGTCTGTTCTCGTCATCTCTATCCGGATCAGCATTTACGTGGTTTATTTCACTACTGCCAAATTCTATTATCACCTGGGCTGATCTGGAAAAGCAATTTCATAAGTATTTCTTTGCTGGAATTCATGAAAAGAAGCTTACCGATTTGGTAAAGATGAAACAGCGCAATGATGAATCGGTAGAAGGCTTTGTGCAAAGGCTACGAGATGTAAAGAATAAATGTTACAATCTGGTATTGGATGATCGGCAGCTTGCCGATTTAGCCTTTCAGGGATTATTACCACACCTTAAGGACAGATATGCTTCTCAGGAGTCCAAAAGCCTAAGTCATTTAGTACAAAGGATTTCTGATCAGGACACTAGGGTTTTTGAACCTAAGAGAAATTGGAACAAGAAAGTTTCATTTGTTGAAGAGGCGGAAGATTCTGATTCAGATAATGAACCAGTTATTGGTTTGGCAGAGTGGGTTAAGAATAAGAAGCCGATATCTTGTCCCTTTGGTCACAAAGAGCCAGAAAAGTTTACTTTTGATGTCACCAAAGCCAATAAAATATTCGATCTTTTGCTTCAAGAGGGCCAGATTAAATTGTCACCCAATCATGTGATCCCATCGGCAGAAGAGTTGAAGCATATGCTATATTGCAAGTGGCACAATGCAACTTCACACAGTACCAATGAGTGCAAGGTGTTTAGACAGCAATTGCAGTTAGCTATTGAGTCTGGCAGGATAAAATTTGGCAATTCCAAGATTCAAAAGCCAATGAAAATTGATCAACATCCTTTTCCAGCAAATATGTTGGATGCTGAAGGGAAAATTAAGGTGTTGACATCGGTAGCTGCTGAAAAGAATGCATCAGTAGATCCCCAACATCGGATAACTACCGATGATGCAAAAGGCAAGGGGCTATTGACGGAAAGTGGCGGTTCTGGAAGGCCTCCTCGATCTGGCATCGTGATTACTCATCGAAGACAACAGGAAGGTTGGCGTCAGCGAAGAGACTGGTATCAACGACAACAAGAGGAAAGGCGTCAAGAAGAGTGGAATCGGCATAAGGATCATTGGAATTGTCCATTTTTTATTCATTGTTGGGAAGAAGGTATTAAGTTACCTACAGTTGAAAATTGTCTAGAGTGCAATGGCTATTATGGAGATAATCATCCTGCGAGAAGGTTTCAATCTGGTAATCAAGGTTTGCTCATTAATGAGCCGATCAGAAGGAGAGCAACAATACATGATCAGCTGGGGGGCAGGCTCAGTGTGCACGAAAGGCTTGGTAAACGCGTTGCATATTTTCCAAGGAACCAAGAGGAACTCGAAGAGATGGCAAATGCAAGAGTTCCTGATGAAGAAATATTTTACAGGGATCCTAATATACGTCGTGTGGAGACAACTAGGACTTATCAACCAGTATGGAAAACTAAGCTTCCTCAATGGTGTCCAGAAGGTTTGACAAAGACACAGAAGAGAAAAATGCAGCGAGAGCGTCAAAAAGATTTATATCAAGAAGAAAGCCCCTCCAATGAGAGATCTGGTAACCAGCAGTGGCAGATAAGGCACAAGAATAAAGGTCCATCGGCAGATGTCAATATGGTGTTTATGTTGCCGATGGAATTTTTGGCTCTGTCTGACAGTGAAGAAGAGACTGTTTCCTCTGATCAGATAGCTCAATTAATGTTAGATCCAATGATGGCTGTTTTTGAAAAGCCTGCTGATGATGAGAGACAACACCTCAAGGCTTTATTTGTAAAAGGCAGAGTTGATGGACAGCATGTATCTAAGATACTTATTGATGGAGGAGCTGCGATTAATATCATGCCTTATGTGATGTATCGGAAGCTTGGTAAGGGAGATCAAGACTTAACTAAGACCGATATGATGCTAAAGGATTTTGAAGGCCTGTGTCACCAGCTAAAGGGGCAGTATGTGTTGAGTTGACCATCGGCAGTAAAACTTTGCCGACAACTTTCTTTGTTATTAATGGCAAGGGTGCATATAATTTACTTTTGGGAAGGGATTGGATTCATGCTAATTGTTGTGTTCCTTCTACAATGCATCAATGTCTGGTACAATGGATTGGAGATAAGATTGAAGTTGTTCCTGGTGACTCTTCTTATATCATTGCATCGGCAGAATCAGATACTTATGAACGAACCAAGTGCATATCGGGAGAAGCCTAGGAAAAAGAGTTCCTCAAGATTGCTGATTATGAAATTCTACCGATCCAAGCAGTCGGTTCTGAAGAAGAGTTTTAATGGATAGATTTGCCGATGATGGAAAATTAGGTCAAGGATTTACATCGGCAGATGATTTAATAGAAGTAGATATTGGTGAAGGTGATAGGCCAAGGCCCACTTTTATTAGCTCTAAGTTAGATTCCAAGTGTAAACAGCAACTAGTTGATTTGTTAAAGGAATATAAAGATTGTTTTGCTTGGGATTATACTGAAATGCCTGGATTAGACCGATCTATAGTTGAACATCGGTTGCCTATTAAATCTGGATTTCGGCCACATCAGCAGCCGGCTCGCCGATGCAATCCTAATATACTCCCTGATATTAAGGCCGAAATAACCAAGTTAATTGAGGCAAAGTTTATTCGGCAGTGTCGATATGCAGACTGGATTTCTAATGTGGTTCCTGTATATAAGAAAAATGAAAAACTCCGTGTTTGTATTGATTTCAGGAATCTTAATAAGGCCACACCGATGGATGGTTATCCAATGCCGATTGCTGATTTGTTGATTGATGCTGCAGCAGGGCATCAGATTATTAGTTTCATGGATGGAAATGCGGGTTATAACCAAATATTCATGGCTGAAGAAGATATTTCCAAGACTGCTTTTAGATGTCCAGGTCATATAGGATTATTTGAGTGGATAGTTATGACATTTGGTTTGAAAAATGCCGGTGCTACTTATCAGAGAGCTATGAACTTTATTTTCCATGAATATATCGGCACATTGGTAGAAATCTACATTGATGACATAGTGATTAAGTCTGGAGACATCACAAAGCATCTAACCGATCTACGGAAGATACTGGAGTGCACAAGAAAACATGGATTAAAGATGAATCCCAATAAATGTGCATTTGGTGTATCGGCAGGACAATTCTTGGGTTTTATAGTGCATCAGAGGGGCATTGAAATTAGTAGAAAATCTATTGAGGCAATCAACAAGGTTGTTGCTCCTGCCGATAAGACTGAATTACAATCCTTGATCGGTAAGATTAATTTCATCAGAAGGTTTATATCTAATCTGTCAAGCAAGATCAAAGCTTTCAGTCCATTATTGAAATTGAAAGCCGATCAGGAGTTTAAATGGGGGAATGAACAACAATTGGCTTTAGATCAGATTAAGAGTTATTTAACAAATCCTCCAGTGTTAGTTCCACCCCAGCATGGAAAACCTTTCAGATTATATTTATCAACTGAAGATGCTGTTATTGGTTCAGCTCTTATTCAAGAATTTGAAGGAAAGGAGCGTGTTATCTATTATTTGAGCAGACGATTAATAGATGCTGAAACCAGGTATTCGGCCATTGAGAAATTATGCTTATGTTTATATTTCTCCTGTAGTAAATTGAGGCATTATTTACTATCGGCTGAATGTACTGTCGTATGCAAAAATGACGTAGTCAAATATATGCTATCTATGCCGATATTAAATGGTAGGATTGGTAAATGGATTTTAGCGTTATCAAAATTTGACCTATGTTATGAATCGGCTAAGGCAGTTAAAGGACAAGTTATGACCGATTTTGTTACTCAACATTGCAACACGGTGGATTCTTTGGAAGTTGCTCCATGGACACTTTTCTTTGATGGGTCTACTTGTGGTGAAGGGGCAGGCATCGGCATCGTGTTGATTTCCCCTCAGGGGAAGAAGTATGAATTCTCATTGCCGATCGTTGCTACATCGACAAACAATCAAGCTGAGTACCAAGCCCTGATAAAAGGGTTAGAATTGCTTAAAGAAATTCAGGCTGATGCTGTTGAGGTCTTTGGTGATTCTATGCTAGTTATAAATCAGTTGATTGGAGTTTATGAATGCCGAAGTGAAATTCTAATTTCATATCATGAAAAGTGTTTGGAATTGTTAAAAGGGTTTAGGAGTTTTCATCTGGAGCATATTTCCCGGATGCATAATGAAGAAGCTAACCGATTGGCTCAGCATGCTTCAGGATATCTATCTATTCAAGAAGCATTGACATTGGTGGCTGATGCCGATGACTGGAGAAAGGAAATCATTAATTATTTAAAGGATCCATCTAAAAAGGTTGAAAGACGCATAAGGTTCCAAGCGACAAAATATGTACTCCTCGATGATGAATTATATTACCGTACCGTAGATGGAGTTTTACTCAGGTGTGTTAGCATAGAGGAATCAAAAAGCCTGATGAGTGAAATTCATGAAGGAGTATGTGGGGCTCATCAGTCAGCATTTAAGATGAAATGGATGATCAGAAGAAATGGATATTATTGGCCGGCTATTCTTGAGGATTGTTTTAAATATTTTAAAGGATGTCAGGAATGTCAAAAATTCGGTAATATTCAAAGAGCACCCGCATCGGCTATGAATCCCATAATTAAACCGTGGCCGTTTAGGGGTTGGGCTATTGATCTCATCGGTCAAATTTATCCACCATCGAGTAAAGGGCATAAGTTTATTCTGGTTGCTACTGATTATTTCACAAAGTGGGTTGAAGCAATTCCTTTGAAAAAGGTGACATCGGCTAACATGGTTGATTTTGTGAAGGAGCATATTGTTTACCGATTTGGCATCCCTCAAACCATCACTACCGATCAGGGCACTATGTTTACGTCAGGAGAATTTGATGAGTTTGCTATAAGTATGGGAATTAAAGTTTTGAATTCTTCACCATATTATGCCCAAGCTAATGGCCAGGCTGAAGCATCTAATAAGGGAATTATCAAACTTATTAAGCGCAAGATCAAAGAATATCCTAAAAAGTGGCATACAATATTAAATGAAGCTTTGTGGTCATATCGGATGGCATGTCATGGTGCAACCAAGGTATCACCTTATCAATTGGTGTATGGACACGATGCAGTATTACCTTGGGAAATTAAGATTGGTTCTAGGCGAATGCGCTTTCAGGATCAACTGACAGCCGATGATTATGATATTCTTATGAAAGATGAATTGGAAGATGTAGCAGGTCATCGGTTAAAAGCTTTGGTTAGTATCGAGGAGAATAAGAAAAGAGTGGCTAGGTGGTATGACAAGAAAGTGAAGGTAAAGGAATTTGCCGATGGTGAATTAGTCTGGAAATTGATTTTACCGATTGGGACTAAAAGTTCTAAGTTTGGCAAATGGTCTCCTAATTGGGAAGGTCCATATCGGATAAATCAGTCTGTTCCTGGTAATGCGTATATTCTTGAAACTCTCGAAGGAGTTGTATTTCCCAGAGCGTTAAATGGAAAATATTTAAAGAAGTATTACCCTAGTATCTGGATAGATGCATAAAAAGTATAGCTGCCGATAACAATCCTATCGGCTGGATTTAAAACAAAGTATCAATTGTGCCGATGTGCTAATTTAACAATTGCCGATGATGTATCTTGGGCAGGAGCAGTTTGTTCAGAGGGCGAATTTCATCGGCTTCTTTTAACTCTTTGACATCTTCATCGGCATTTCCTTCCACAGGTTTGATTTTCTTTTTCAAGGCTAAGGCCTTGCGAGCTTGAGCATCTCGTTCCTGTTGAAGGGCTTTAATGGCGTCGGGAAGCTGGTCTTCTTCTTGTTTAGCTTGAGTCAGAGCTGTCTCAACCTTTTCCAGTTCAGCTAGCAGGGCTGCTTTCTTTGCCGATAGATCTGAGATTTTCTGTCTGATATCGGCACTGGAGGCTTGCAAATTGTTGATGCTCTTGTGCTTCTCGTCGGCAGTCTGCTTCAGCTGTAGCATTTCTTCTTTAAGTTGAGATTGAGCTGCTCTGTCAGCGATACGATGAACGGCCCTTTGATATTGAAGCTGTCTGCTCTCCAGATGGACTGCTGGAAAGATGATTTCTTCAATATTAGCGGGAACTTGGCCGCGGATCGCTTTGAAGATAGACCTCGTAGGATCCGAGTCGATCACCAATTGGGCAGTGTCTTGCTGTAGCAGATTTAGAAGGGTTTCCAGCTTGCCATAGGTGTCCGATGATATTGTTCCCAACGCCAGGGAGGAACTCGCTTCTTCTCCGTCGTCATCAGAAACATCGATAGCAAAAGAGAATAAGCTATCGGGAGAGTCTTGTTCCTATGAGATAAAAAGAATTAGAAATCCTGTTTACGATATTTGAGAATATAATAAACCAAGTAATTGATTGGTTTACCTGCTTCAGAGCGATTTCTTGAGCTTGGCTTGAGGGAGCAGCTTGTAAAGGGTCATGCGAAGGATCGACAGAAGATGCTGATGGAATGTCTTCTGTGACCACATCGGTAATCGGCCCTTGAGGTACAATTGCCGATGATGTATCTTGGGCAGGAGCAGTTTGTTCAGAGGGCTGATCGACGGGTGTTGGAGCAGACGCAGGGGCTGGTGTAGGTTTTTGTCGTTTCTGTTGAGCCTCAGCATCGGTCAAAGCTTTACGTTTTTGTTGTGCTTCAACAGCAACTGGCTGGGGGGCATCAACATCTGTTGGTTGGGGAGCCTGTATGATCGGTGTGCTTACCGATGTATCCATTTGTTGCTGCAAAAACAGGTATAAGATTGGATGTTTAATAGAGGAAAATAAAATAATAATAAGAGAATACCTCTAAAGGAGGAGTAGAAGTTGCGGTGCTTGGTAGAGTTGCCGATGATGATCCAGCTGCAGCTTGTACACCCTAATAGTTGTATGTTAATATGAAGTGTATCGGCAGAAAAAGAGAGTAAGCAAGATTGTTACCTTAAAAGCCTTGATCAGGCTTGAAGCAGCAGCCTTTGGAGAAGCCCTGAATGTTCCCAATCTTGGTCTAGAAGTGCCGATTTTGGTGCGAGCCCTTTGGAAGGTCAAGGCTTCTAGGGTGGGGGCATTGTAACCGATTGCTGAAATTGGAGAGGCTGGATGGAGATTGAAGGGTTTTCCGCTTTTGCTTATCGATGGAACTGGATCATCAGCCTATTTCAAGGAAGGTTAGCTGCCGATACACATAATAAAAGGAAGGAAAAGGACAAAAGTTGAAAGGAACTTACTGCATTATCAGGAATAGCATAATCGGGGTCGATCAGGTGCCGATATGTGTGAACAGACGTTGAAAATAGCTGTTCTTTCCACTCCTGCCACCATTGCTTATATGACTCTGTTATGAAAGAAGCTGGTGACCAGGCGGAGAGATTGACATTTGAAATATCGGCATCGGGAGCAAGTCTTACTATCCTGCTCCATTCAGTTCCGGAGGTGATGATTTCTCTGGGTTTAATCACATCGGCATAGCACAGTTTGATGGGCAGTTGCCCAAAGGCCAGCTGGCGAGATACTGCCGATGGATTGTAGAATTCATAAGTAATGTGGGAGGCTTTCCCGCTGCCAAATGTGTTGACTGGGATTGCTCTGGGGGTGATAATGGCCATCATGAGATCATTGTCTTGGTTCAGATCACTATCGGCAAAATTGAAGAGGAGAGGGAACTTGTTATCCTCGTCAATATAAGGTACCCAAGCCCTGAGGTCACGAGGGAGGCCATGGTAGAGAGTGTGGAAAAATCTGCCGATTTGATCCTCATTGGCTTCTGTTCCGGGAAGGACGATGATTGCTTCACCGAAGTTGAGAGGAGGGCGTGTTGCCGATTCATCATCCCTAAGGACGTACTCTTCAGGAATCTCTCGTGGGAATTCCTGAGCAAAGAGATCCCACTGTAAACGCTTGTGCATGTGAGCGTTTAACCACATATTAACAAACCACCATGGGCCTCCCAGATTGCTGATGGGTTCGCCAAGTATAAGCTTCTGAGATACTTGGTGGAGGAGGTGGTAGGTTGAGCTCAGGAGATATCGGCCAAGTGGGAATCTGACACCGTTGGCCAAGAGTTCTGCTGCTGGAAGGAAAGCGTTAGTTGGTCCTACCGATCGTCCGCAGAAAATAAACTTTTCCAGCCACATGTTTAGGAATGTGGCATGCTCCCTTTGATTGACGGTGCCAGTCTTTTGATACTCCTGGATATATCCCGTCCAGCCGCCGATGTTGCGTGTAGTTACTCTGTATTCAGCTTTTCTGCCGAAAATATGGCCTTCATCGACAGTTGAAATGTCTAAGCCTGTGAGCATGTATACATCGGCAAGAGTAGGGGCACATGGGCCATGACCGAACATGAAGGTGTTGGTGGTGTCAGACCAAAACTGAGCAGCAGCTATCATCATGGATTCATTTTTCTGCATATCGGCAATGGACAGCCTGATACATTGATCTATTTTTCGCTCTGCCCAGAACACTTGCATTGATCTGTTGACCCTTAGAAACCAGTTTTTCCATCCTTTGGTGGGTTTGGGCCAAGAACGGAACGTGTCTTTCCACAGATTCAAAGAGAAATTCTGAGATTTGAAGGGAATACGATTGGCCTCTGCATTAATCAAATCAGTTGGATCTGGGTCGCCCATCGGACCTAAGCAATGAAGGGGAGGTTGATGGGTTGGAATCACCAATGTGTTGCAAAGTTCCTAGGTTTGAAGGACCAAGAAAATGAAAGAGAAAGAAAGATGTCGACTGTAAGAATTCGCAGGAGACCGAAAGGATTAAGGTAAAAGTAATGAGAAGAAGAACAAACCGTAGGGACGTCGAAGTTAACAGCCATTGCTTCAGGAGGATGAGGGCACGAGCTGGGAACTTGAAGATGATGATGGTTCTGATGAGTTGAAGACGCGCGGTCGTAGGGTTGCCGCCGGAGTGAGAATGTCAAAAGGTGGAGTTTGAAGGTAGGAGATGAACAGCCCGGAGGAATCTATTTATAGGTTATTTGGAGTAGGGGTATTCTTGACTTATCTCTATGCCGTATGCGGATGGATCGAGGTGGTTCAGTTGGATATGGTAACTGTTCGCACGACAATCAAGGGATGGTACAGAAGATTTGACGGCAAGTAATCATAACTTGAAGGATATCTTGATACAAGATTTTTCAGTTCTAAAAATGATGCGTTGCGGTAAGATATTGTTGATGGATTGCTATTTTGATATCTCAACCGTAGTTAAGGCAAAGAAGGTTAGAAAAATGCGATATATATTGAGATACATGGATTGGATTTAGATTTGATTGAATTTGGTAACAAATCGTGTTATGCTTGGAGAATGGGTTAAAGAAATAGATAATAGCAAGCATCAGTTGGAATAAATTTTGGAGCATCAGTATCTTATACTCCGAAATTGGGGGGCATGTGTTGACATCGTTTTTGGCACGTGTCAAGATGATCAGGAAAGGCTAATCAGCAAGGGAAAGATTGCCGTGTAAATTGATAGCCAAGGAGAATAAGTTTGTTTTTAAGCAGTGACAATGTATGAATTTAATTTGGAATGTTGCCGATGAGGTCAAGGGTGTTATTGCCGATGCCGATGGAAGAGGGTTTGGAAACTGTTGCCGATAAGATAAGGGAATGTACCGATGAAGGAAGGTATGAAGACTGCAGCCGATGAAACAGGGAATGTACCGATGGAAGGAGATCGAAGGTTGCTGCCGATGGAACAGGGGCTGTGCTGGTGAAAAGGAGGTCGATAAGAATACCATCGTGATTAAGGCGGACTATGGAATAAAATAGGAGTTGATTTCCTTGTTTACGATTAGTAGAGTCTGAGTTGTGTCAAAGTCATGTTCTTTTCCTTAGACTTGGATTTAGTGTCCTAGTCGTATTTGGTTATGTTTCTATAGATCAGGGTATAAATATAGAGTGAAGGGCAATGTAATAGATAATCAATCAATACATCAAAAACCAGTTTTTACTCTTATTTACATATACTTTTCGACGACTTCGTCAATTTGCATATTTTTCCTTTTTACGAGTTCTCATCGATTCGGTGAGTTGCATTGCTCTAAGTGCAATCTTCGTCGATCCTCGAGTTCCGCGTGAGTACCTCTTGGCCGTGACTTCCGGGCGTATCGCTGTTGTCAAGACCAAAGTGCTCGTATCTTCATCCTTGTCGATTAACAGGTCAAATCGACTGGCACGCTTTGGATATCGATTTCGGGTATTAGCCCTTTGTGTTTGCAGATTCACTTTTGCATCAACACCTAGTCAAATAGAGCTCACAAGATTGATTCAGCTGCTGTTTTTGGAAGAGCAGAAAATATTCTAAGTCCCTAATCAGGCAGCATCAAGTCAACATGTTCGCGACATTTTATCATCCAAGTTCATGTAGTAACTCAGTTGGGTTCCTTAATATGAGTTGGAGTACTGTTCATGAGGGAAGCAATGAATCAAGTGTCATTACATTTGGAGTATATTTGGATCTCCAAAATTAGTTGCTAAAACAGCATGTTTGCAATTTTGTCGCGTAAACGACCTCGACGTTGGCATTCTGCGTTCTCCAAATTTTGTTAAGTAACTTGAGTAGGTCCAAATGTAAAAGTTGGAATTGACTTTATGGAGAAGAGCATGTAAAAGTATGGCATTCGTTTGACTTAGTTTTGGCCATCAAATTAAATAATTGCTCATTGTTGCTAAATTACTAACGGCGGCAACTTTGGAGCTAATTAACTCCTAATCCAGGACTCTAATGACCATAGTCACTAAATAGAAAATGTAGAGCATGTTGTGGTCAACAACTTTGATTCAAGGCCCTTGGCCCAAATCCAACCGGAGGTGGGCCCAAAATAGCCTCCAAGACGCCCTGAACCGCGCTCGCCACCTATTCGACAGCTGTCCCCTTTGGTAGGGGGGTGGCGGCCATGCACCAGAGCGCCTCCACCATGGATGTCGCATGTCCTCTTCTCTGCTGCTTGCATGCGCCTCGCTCAGCGTGGTGGAGCACCAGAGCAACCTGCCTGAGCTTCTCCTTTCTCCGCGCTCGCCCTCCACTCCCTCCTCGCTCTCTGGCACTCGCTCGCGCAGAGCGCGGCCACGTCCGCCGTGGCTGAGCGGAGCTCCGGCCACCGCTGCTTCTCCTGATGCTCCAAGCACTGTGGCCTCACCTACGTGCACTGTTGGCATAAATTAAGTGCAACTAAAGTATGAAGGATTCCGCAAGCGCACAGAACATACCATTGTAGCATTTTACCGGGAGTAAACCAGATATCATTATTTATATTTTACCACAGGGAAGCAAGGGTTAAAGAATCTAATAATTCACCATCATGTATCTACTAACCTAGTAAACCAACTAGACTATAGCAGGGGTAAATGATATATGATAGGATTTATGTAATATGACACACATGGGATAGGTCACTAAAGATATGCAACTAGTTAACTTGGGAGGTCAACGGGTGAGGTAGATTCCTATGATATTCTTATCACATGGTAAAGGTATACCCAACTATGCTAAGACTTGCCACACTCTTGTGCACTTCGGGATGCCACTAGACAGGAGAGAGCACCACAAAGGATACCTCTACTGACGTGACTACAGTCCTACAATTTAAGAACCTGCTCGATAGATATGGACGGGGCTGTCACCTCCCGTAACTACCATACAGCTAGGGAACAGGGTGTACTCATAGGCAGAGCATCATGTAAGCACCACGCTTACACAAGGCTCGACTACCTAGCCTAGTCGACAAACTAGAAGGCTAAGCGCTCTATGAACTAGCACACAAAAGGAATGATAAACTCAAATAGCAAGAATATTCAAAGTAAGCATAGCCATGTAAATAAGAGAATAAGTATAAGTCTTACAGAATATTGAAGTGAAGATACAAGGCTTTACCAAGCCTCCATGACTACATCTGGAACCTTGAGCAAGATCCCAACTCGACCCTCTCTCCCAAGATACTAATCTACTACATTGAAGAAGCTAGACCTAATCCCCTAGAGAGGTCATCCTTTCATGGGACACCTCTGACCTGATCCCAGCTAGGATATAATGATTTAGGGTTTAGGGGGATGCCTACTCCAGGGGCCAGGGGCCTTGCTTATATAGCCCTCTAGGAAGCACCACAGCCCTCGGATCAAACTGACCTTGATCTACGATTATTATTGATCCCCAAAGGCGGTGGAAGCATGATCCGCGAGACGGAGCCTGATTGGCTCTGCAGGTGGGGCGGGCGCCCCCACCCCTTGGGTGGCCGCCCGGCTTCCAATCCTGTTTTGCCTTCCATTTGTTTCTAGAGTCTTCTCGTACCTTCCAGATTACATAAAAGTTGTGCGTAGCCCTTTTGTCTCTATGTAGACCTGACATGTGGGCCTTCTTTGGTTCTTTTCAGCTGACACCCTACAAAAATAGATATTCACCAAAACTTGTGGAATTCTATCAGTAAAGCCCCCATATCTAAGTGGTAATTATGTTTAGGTCCTTTTTTCATGTTTCATTGACGGTTAAAATTGACACTTATCTACCGTCAACAACTCCCCCAAGATTACCCTTTGCTCGTCCCTGAGCAAAGATAAACTCAGTGATGGATCAGGAGTTGCTACAATGCTTTCATGCCTCAAAAGTACACATGCGTTCAAACAAGAACTCTCCTCCGGATTGGACCGAACTATCCTGATTTCAAATCCAGTCATATTACCTTTTACCATGGGGCTTGTAGCCGTCACTTGGGTCTTGAGTAGTTGAAAGATAGAATGATCGAGTCAAGCGCCATGTCTCAAGCTCTTTGATCAACTATTATTCTAAAGTTTTTGCAAGATTTTCAAATAAAACTCAGAGATTCCTATGTATGACCCTCTCATGTCTCTCCTCTATAGTATTTTTGGATCCTTACCAAGGCATTTATGGTGTGCCTTCTCTCTTCACCCTACTTCTAATAGGCTTATATGGACCTCACAGGTGGGGAGATAAGGAATTCATACTTGCGAACATTTATTGCATAGTCAGACCATGGATCCAGACAGACAAGTCTAGCCATACAGTCAAATTAAGATGTGCATGTGTATGATCCTAAATATGTGCTGAGTGGATATGTAGTGGAAATGATGGAGGATGTAAGATGTAAGTGGAAATAAGGGGGTAGAAGAATAATGGTGAACATCTAATTCTACTTTTGCTCCTTGAAGGAATTTTATACCTCTCTTGAACTTTGAAGAACCTTACTGAGAACTTGGGTTGCTGAAAATCTCTCATAATTAGGACCATTGTCCTTTTATTCTCTCTTTATTTTTGTCACACCCATTTAAAGACCAAATGGAATGCATACTCTTATGTGTGCCCAGAGATCAATCACACATAAGTTAACAAATTATAACGGAAGTATCATCACAAATGTTATTACATCACGATATTTAACACATAGTCTTAACACAAATGTAGCGGAAGTAAAAATAATAAACTCTCGTGGTAGCTCCAATCACAGGCACATTGACTAGTTGACTGTAAGTCTAGTAATCTTCAGGGAAGTAGGCGTAGTAGTCACTATTAGCACCATCTGTTACCCATCCGGGATTTTTATCCAAGTAAGAAAAATAAACAAGCGTAAGTACATCTCGTACTCAACAAGTGTAACATGGGGTTCATGAGGCTCAAAGGCATAACATTGGTTTATCAGCATGTAGCTTTTAGTTAGCATAATTTTAGCATATCAATAGCATCAATATGTCTCAATGTAAACAATAAACATATGATCCATGTGAAATGATTGATGAATAGCAAAAACATAACCATTAATAATTATCAACTATTTCATAAGGGTCCAAGGCCACTTGTGACCGTGAGCACGGCTGTTATAACAGTTTTACACTCTGCAGAGGTTGTACACTTTCACTGTGAGTCGTGTTGCCCATATGCCTGGGTTAATTACTCCCAAAACACTACCAAGGTGAGCAGGCAGGGAAACACTATGAAGTCTTTCGAAGGTTCGTCTAACAAGTTAGGGCCATTAGATTTACTCGACAAACAGATGTAGAGCCCCCTTCCAAATGGCACAATAACCCGCAGCCTATACACATAAGGACAGAGGCCGCACTATACCCGATTCGTCAAGCCACTCTTATGCCAAAAAGGTTACCACTAACAAGCTAGAAAAGGTCCTTCTATATGACTAAAGCCAGAGTCATATAGCCCCCACAGTTGTATTGTAAATCCCGGATGTTCGCTTATAGATGAGTCCTTATGGAGAGTAATTAGAGCATCAAAAGTAACCCCCATGCTCTAATCCCCTTTAAACATTATTCAAAATCATCTTTTAATGGTTGTTCCATATTCCATTAATCAATTTACATGATCATAGTCCATGTTTAAGCACTAGCCATACTACTCAATGCAATATAATAGGTATCAAGGTGTAGGATCAACACTAAGTCATCCTTAACAAGGGAATAGATGCATAATGATATTATTTGCATAATGTGAGTAGGACAACAAGGATAATCCCATGCTATACTTGCCTTGCTCAAACTGGTCCTGAAGATCTTGCTCGTAGAAAGGCTCTTGATCCCCAACGAATTGCTCACCGTCTATACTCGATCAACAATAGCAACAACATACATCCAGAGGCAATCATGCATAAACAAACAAGACTATAATTAGAACAGTACACCAATAGTAAGAAAATAATATAAAAAGTCTTTAAAACGAATATACAACTCGCTAGGATCACACAGACGTGAAGATCACAAAAAACGGAGCTAAAACGACGAAGTTATGAATTTACGAAGATTTCCTATAGAAAAATAAATACTTTAATATAAACTCGAAAATTAATTAACTCAAACCTACTGTACAGTTCTATCATCATGTAGAGCTCTCAAATATGAATCTAACGCAATTTGAATGGGTCAAATCGGAGTTAAAACGGAGATTCTACGACTAAAACAAGATTAGTGGCAAAACTGTAAATATTAGAAAACGTATTTTTCAATTACCGAGACGAAATACACTTTCAAAAGATCAAAATGAACGTGGGTTATTACGTTTTAGACCATGGGTTTATAACTTAAATCTTACAGGGTCTCTTTAGCAAATGTTACAGCCAAAAGGGTATCTTCTGTTCTCGATCGTCGGATTCAAAACAAACGGCCTAGATCTAATCGGGGGAAAAAAGAGAGAGAACAGCCGGCGGCAACAGGAGCCCGACGGCGGCGCCATTGCCGGACGTGGCCCGAGCTCGCCGGAGCTTGAGAAAACGGCCTTACCGACCACCGTTCGTCAAACCGAAAGCACCGGGAGAAAGAGCGGCCCACAGCGATCTTACCCCGCGCGAAAAGAAGACCGAAGGACGGGCTGAGGGCGGTGGTTAGCTCGGGATGGTGGCGGAGAAACTCGAGCTCGCGGTGACCTAGCTCTCGGCCACCACAGGAACTGCAACAAGGCAAGATGGATTGCGGAGGGTGGCGCGGCTCCGTTTTTATAGCCCGGGAGCACCGCTAAAGAAGGAAAGAGAGAGATTGGGGAGATCGACTCGGATCAGGGAAAGGAAGGAAAGGAATCCGGCGGCGTGGGGAGGAAGAAGGCGCCTGACACGTGGGTCCGGGATGTTAGCGACGCGGGAGCGGGAGGAAGACAGCGCGCGCGAGTTGGGCCGCGGCCGCTGGCTGGGCTCGGCCCAAGAGAAGATGTGGGCGCGGGGGGGAAGAAGAGAAGCGGGCCGCCGCTGGCAGGCCGAGGTGATGGGCTGCAGAAGGAAAACGGGCCGAAAACAGAAGGAGAAGAAAAACCCTTTTCTTTTTCTTTTCCAATTTTTCAAAGCCATTTTTCAAAAGATTTTTAAATCCATTTTGAATTTGATTTAAACCACTCAATACAAAATTTCAAATGCAGCAGCATGAATGCTCAATCATGTTTCTACCCTTATATTTTATTTTAAATTTATAAAAATTATTATCATTCTAAATTTGCATGCTCACAAAAATATATAAAAATCATATTTCTCCTATTTTTCTTCTTTTCAAATTTTTAGGGTGTTACAATTCTACCCCCTTACGATGAATCTCGTCCCGAGATTCGACCGATGCTTACTCAAACAATTGCAGGTAGGTTTTCCTCAGATCCTCTTCTCGTTCCCAAGTAGCCTCTTCTGCAGTGTACCGATTCCACTGTACCTTACACATTTTGATTGTTCGACTTCTTGTGACTCTGTCAGCAGTCTCTAAAATTTTAACTGGAAACTCTTCATATGTAAGATCCTCCTTAACAGTGAGCTCCTCTAATGGAATCTGTTCCTCTGGTACTCGCAAACATTTCTTTAGTTGAGACACATGGAACACATCATGTACACCTGCCAAACTCTCGGGTAATTCCAACTGATATGCCACTTCACCACGTCTCTCTATGATCTTGAAAGGTCCAATATATCTTGGTGCCAATTTACCTTTCATGTTGAATCTTTTCACACTCCTCATGGGTGATACTTTCAAGTAAACATAATCCCCTACCTCAAAAGTCAACTCTCTTCTTCGAGTGAAAGGATCAAGATGCCCAAGAGGGGGGGGGTGAATTGGGCTTTTCTAAAAAATTGATTGCAAGAATTAAATCCTATAAGCCGGAATTCACCCCTAGTGCCTACTTGTGTTCCTAGAGAGTCTACCGTTAAAAAGTTTTGCACCCTAGTTTCCAATCCTAGTCTAGCATGGCAATTCTAGGAATGTAAAACAAGCAATGAAAGTAAATACGAGAAAGTAATTGCTTGAATGTAAAGGGGCAAGGAACACGGCGATGTTTTTCCGAGGTATCGGAGAGTCGCCACTCCCCACTAGTCCTCGTTGGAGCACCCGCGCAAGGGTGTCGCTCCCCCTTGATCCGCGCAAGGATCAAGTGCTCTCTACGGGTTGATTCTTCGACACTCCGTCGCGGCGAATCACCCAAAACCGCTCACAACTTGAGTTGGGTCATCCACAAGCTCCGCCGGATGATCACCAAACTCCCAATCACCACCAAGCCGTCTAGGTGATGGCGATCACCAAGAGTAACAAGCTAGAACTCTCACTTGACCACAACGAGCCTAAATGAGGAGGTGGATGCACACTTGCTACTCTCGAATCACTAGTGAGGAATCACAAACTTTGATTCTCGAATCTCTATCCTCACTAGAGCTCTTGCACTCCCTTGCACTCTAAAGGGTTTTCTCAGATGTTTGAATGAGCAAGAGACCTCTAAAAGAGGTGGAGGGGTTGTATTTATACACCCCTCAAAGAAAACGAACCGTTATTTCTGACACGGGGTCACCGGACGCGCCGGTGCTACGCACCGGACGCGCCGGTCCCCCGTAACGGTCAAAACCCGTTTTTGAAATCGAACCACCGGACGCACCGGTCAGGTAGCACCGGACGCGTCCGACGTGCAAAGGAGCTTACTGGACTTACACCGGACGCGAGGCCGCGTCCGATGCCTGAAGACCGGACGCGTCCGGTCCTCTCTGGACCTTACTGGACTCGCACCGGACTCGCCGGTCAAGTCCAGCATCGCGTCCGACGGGCGTTCTCTCTCGATGACACGTGTCGGTCGCTGACCACTGCGTCCGGTCCTCGCGAGGACCGCGTCCGGTGATCAGGCCCGAACCCTAGCGCGGTTAAGTACACACCGGACGCGTCCGGTGTTCCCGAAGGCCGCGTCCGGTGCCTGGAAAACAGCTCGAAACTCGTCGAAACGCGTCGCAACTTCAACTAAGTTGCTTCTAACTGAACCTTGAGCTATTCTAGGGTTGCCTAGCGCCAAGTTTAACAAGTGTGCACCACACCTAAACATAGGACTCGCCTAGGTCAAGCTACCCATTCATGCCCCCCTTTATAGTACGGCCAAAAGAGAAAAACGAAGATCCTAACGACTATTCCGAATGTGTCTCAACACTTCGTCATTCGGAACTAACCGTCCTTAATCTTGACGTCACTCTTTTGAAAACCGAAACGATTTCCATCAAGGGACACGAAGCCACAGTGCTCAAAGCAGTTATCACCTCCATGACCTAACTTACCAATGTTTCTGCAAAACACACGTTAGTCATGGTAATAAAGTGTTGTCATTAATTACCGAAACCAAACTTTGGGGCCTAGATGCTTTCAATCTCCCCCTTTTTGGTGATTGATGACAACACTAAGTTTCAATGGATTAGAGTGAAGGTTTTCGAGCATGCTTGGTTCACATAAGCAGTAGACAATAAGCATAAAGGGTTAGGAAATGCCTATGTGCTCCAAGCCAAAAGAGTGTACTTCATAAGATAAGACAAAAAGCGTTAGTACACATAAAGATATAGCTCATAAGTAATCGGAGTAAGGCACGGAAGCACAACCTTAGAGCTATAGCTAAAACGGTGACATATATTAAACACAGAGACGAATAAGACATTAAGACTCAAAGTTTTACGACTCGACGACAATGTCACACGAATGCAGTGCTGAAAATAAACATGATATGCATGAATGTAGCACACGAAAAACGAAAACCCACTAACAAACTCCCCCTGAAACTACTCTCTCTCCCCCTTTGGCATCAAGCGCCAAAAACTAATCTAATCTGACGGGGGGACAGACGGAGTTGTGTCGGGTGCCGAGGTGCGCGGAGTAATCACGAAGTGAAGCGAATCCTCGGAGTCCGAGCTATCTGGCTGACCCTCTGAAGAAGCTCGTGGCTGCGTAGCGGTCTGGGTCTGAGCAGGAACAGGCACTGACTGTGTAGCAACAAGTGGATCTGTCTGAGTGACCTGAGCCTGAAGTGCGCCAGTAGCTGGGGGATCTGTCGAGGCAACTGAAGAAGGGATGGTCTCTGTAGTCCCAGTCCCTGTCACTGGTGGAACGACTGCCTCGGAAGCTGACAACCCTGACGAAGTGTGAAACGTAGTCGTATGCGAGGGTGTCGGCTGACCAGTCAACTCGCTGTAAGTGGCACTGAAGTCACCGATAGGTGTGCCTGTCAGGATATGCGGGCGAGTCTGGTCTGACGGTGTGAACCCCGTATGGATAGGTGTGAAGCTCGGGGACTGAAACGACTGGGGAACCTGCTGCTGTGGAGATGTAAACTGTATGCTCGGCTGTGTCTGACTAGAAGGACCGCTGGAATGCAAAGCCGGAGCCATGATGGATGCAGGCGGAGGAACCCCAACTGTGATGAGATGCCTCAGAAGGTCCATGTACTGCTGCTGACTCTGTCGCTGCATCTCAACCTGCTGCCTCTGGATCTCTAGCTGCTGTCTCTGAAACTCGTCCTGGCGAGCCTGTATCTGTGCAAGTGCTGCAGCTGTATCCTGAGCCTGGCGCTGTATCTGCTGCTGCTGCTGCTCCTGAGCCTGGGTCAACCTCTCAAGAATAGCCACCATGGCTGGGTCTGAGCGGGAGGCTGAGCCAGATCCTCCGGCCTCGTGGTCGTGGGACCGAGGAGACCGGTACCTGGGGATGGGCTGATAATCCTCATCAGTGCTGTCAGAAGTAACATCCTCAGGTATCTCAGCAGGCTGAGTGTCAAGGTCTGCGAGCTCTGCCTCGGCAAGCTCGTCAACTCTAGCGTCCTGCTCAGCTGCTGTCTCAGGAACCTCAGGGCGCTCACGCTGTCCTGGTGCTGGAGCCTGCTCTCTGGTAACTGAAGCCCAAAGCTGTCTGATGTCATAATCAGGGAATGCAGTAGTAGTGTTGGCAATCTCTGCCCTGATCTCTGGTGGCATCTGAATAGCAGATCTGATAATGTAGCAAATCCAGTGGGCATAAGGAAGCTGACGGTTACCCTTGAAGCCCTCAGCAATGGTGTCCTCCATCTCACTCAGGATAAGATCCCAGATATCAAACTGTTGCTGTGTAAGGAGGTGGTACACAACCCAAAGCTGCATCCTCGTCAGTCCCTCTCTGTAACCAAGTCTGGGCAGTAGAGTGCGTCTGAGTATAGCATCCAGAACTCGGGCTAGAGGTGTCAGGCTGGCAGGTGTACGACGTGACCCTTCGCCAAAAGGCTCGCGAAAACAGGGTCGGACCAGGTCGGTGGGTGGCACTGAACCGCCGTGAGGGCGTCTGGGAGGAGTGGTCTGGCCATAGCACAGCTGGTGGATCCTCGTGTCAGAAGCAGGTAGTCTGAGGAGCTCACGGGCTCTGGAGCTGTAGAGTCTGTGGTCGCGGCCTCTGAATGCGAAGTGAATGAACTCATGGGCAGGATCAATCCACAAAGAAGCATAGAACTCCCTGACCCATGTGCCGCAGTAAGCACCTGTCCGTCCAAGTAGATCTGACAATCCAGGCATATAGGACAGGTAAGGACGGAGCTGCTCTCCCACAATGTCAACCAATGCCTCTAGGCGACATACCCTCTGAGGTCTGAAAGCTATGCCACTGTCGACTAGGGCCCTGTAGAAATCCTCCTGGAGTGGTGTATAGAAACCCTCTGAAGCTCTGGGATCTCTGACAGGTGGAAACCACCGGCTGACCTCCACAAACCTCAAGTTCTTCACCTGACGTGAAGAAGCACCCCTCAGGTCTAAGTGCACGACTGGGGGTGACCCTCTGACCCTGGGAGGAGGTCGTGCACCACGACGCGGGCCCTCTGCCCTGGGTGTCACCTGTGAACGAGCACGTGTGGAGCGGCGACGAGGTGGAGACTGAGCTGCCTGCTCCTCTGTATCCTCAGTGGCCTGTGGAGCCTCAGCAGTGGGTGCAGTCTCTGTAGCCTGTGTCTGCTCTGAGGGAGGATCAACTGACATCTGCTCTGTCGATGCTGTAGTCTCAGTGCCCTCAGTGGCCTCAGTACCGAGCTGTCGACCTTCAAGATGAAAGCGACGCTCGCCTATGTGTAATCCACTGCGTCTGCCACCTCTCTCTGCCTGCTCTGCGGCGTCTGCTACTGCCTGAGCGACCTCTGCATCTGAAAGAGTCTTCCTCTTCTTCTTGACTGCCATCATCTTGACGCGCTTACCACGCGCAATCTCATCACGACGGGGAGGACTATTGTCCCCGTCACCTGGAGCACCACCGGCGTTCTTGCAACGCACCATGCTGACTGACTGCCTGAAAGCCTCTGTGAGATGATGAACTGACACTCGAGAGGCTTGGCCTCAATCCGTATCCGCAGGCTTGGCCTCGGATTTAGCAAACAGATCAGACCTGGCACACCGACTGACTCGCTGCACGTATGGAATAGGGAGATATACAATAAGCATATATATATATCTAAAGATGCGAAACCCTAGATAGCAAGCACGTAAGATACGAAAGGAATCGACGCTAAGCTACCTCGGATCGACGAGACGACGGTGAAGGGACGAGATGATCTAGTTCGCGAGAACTCCCGAGATTCGGCGATCGAGCACTGAAACGACCAATCGAGATTATCAAGGAATTGATATGGTCAATCGACAAGCCCTAACAATTGAATGAAAGGAATTGAAACGAAAACGTAGTCAAGACGAGTCGTTACCGGGGTTAGGGTTGAACAAACCCTAGGTTAGGGTTTAGGGTTAAACCCTAGAATCAAGAGCTCGGCCGAAGGAAAAAAATTGAGGAGCCTGGGCGCAAGTGGGAGTAGGTGAGGCACTGGAGGACGGGCTGGAGTTCACCGGCGGCGAGCAGGAGCGGCGGCGCACGGTGGGCGCAAAGAGGTGGCGCGGGCGCGGGCACGGTGCGGTTGCAGCGCGGCTTGGCAATGGAGGAGCGAGCAGGGGCAGGGCGCGGCGCTGCTGGGCGCGGGAGCCGCTAGGAGGAAGAGGGCAGGCGTGGCGGCTCCGGCGGCGAGGGAGAAAACACGGCGAGTCGGCGACCGGAGACAAAGGCGGCGGCGGATTCGAGTCGAGAGAAAGAAGATGAAGAAAAACGGTACGGTTTTATGAGGGTGAGATCCGCTCGGTATAGAAGCACCGGACGCGGTGGTGAAAATCACCGGACGCGGTGGTGCAGCGTCCGGTGACACTCCAGTAAGCTCCTGGAGTCACCGGACGCGTCCGGTGTGAACAGACCGGACGCGGTCAGAGTCCGATGGCTGAGTGCTCGGGATTTCATAGCGGAGCACCGGACTCGGTGGTGGTAGCCGGGACCGGACGCGGTGGTGGTCAGAGGCGCGTCCGGTTGCAGCGTCCGGTGCCTAGATCTGGACTTGTTCTTCTGGAAAACCGGACGCGCAGGTGGACACCGGGACCGGACGCGGTGGTGAAGCAGCACTGCGTCCGGTGCAGCGTCCTGTCGCGGTTTTTCGCCTTTCTTCGTTCCGAACTTCGACGCGACTTCTCCCAATCAAGTTCCAATTCAAAGAGACACAAATAAACACCAATTGGAACCCGATATGAGTGACCTCACTCAAACCCTCAAATTTTTCAAATTATTTTGCCTTAGGCTAGTATTGTTTTTACGAAAATAGGCAATAAACACCCGAGGAGCAACGTATGGCCATGCAATAGAGTTTTTGGACCTTTAAGAGCGTCAAATGCTCTCTCTATTCATGGACGAACACAGCGGTTGCTCAAAGCTAAACCGAAAAAGAACGACAAACAAACAACCATGCATATGCAATGCAATACAAGAAAGTAAAGCTAGGTGCTTGTCAAGTTTGATCCACGGTTAGGCTCTTCACTCCTCCGAAGGAGGGTTATCGTAACCGTGTTAGCCAAGCCCTAAATGCATTGCGATAAAGTAAACATGACATATGATACAATGCAATGCAAGGGACAACACGCGCTCATTTTTTAAATTACTTGAATCAAGCACATTAAGTTCACTTCTTAGCCTACAAAAGGTAGCCTCGTCCAAAGGTTTAGTGAAGATATCCGCTAATTGATTTTCACTTCGTACACCTTCTAGTGATATGTCATTTTTAGCAACGTGATCTCTTAGAAAGTGATGGCGGATATCTATGTGCTTGGTGCGAGAGTGTTGTACCGGATTGTTGGCAATTTTAACGGCACTTTCATTGTCACATAAAAGTGGCACCTTTTCAAGAACAACTCCATAGTCTAGAAGGGTTTGTTTCATATATAAGATTTGTGCACAACAAGCCCCCGCGGCAATGT
>CM039597.1:35366387-35390421 GCA_022457205.1 Saccharum spontaneum
ACCCATCCCATCACACACATCTCACCACACTCTCACTCTCTGGGCAGCAAGGATGACTCCCGCTCGTACCTTGCCTCATCGGCTCACGTCGAAAACCGATAAACCCAGGGGGAGAAGAAGAAAGGACACCTCTCACTAATTAAGGGAAGCGTAGGTCATAGGAATGTCCATATACGAGGACGCGGCTATGCGTATACATCGATCAACTCTGCAGAGCGTGTACACAACCACAAGATCACCATCATCGGCGATGCGCCCCGCCTAGGCTGATACCGGGCTACCTTCCAACCGGTGCGATGGCACCCTACCACTCAGCCCTAGGCCACCCCGGAGTCCACCGAAACGCTGAGACTGTGAGATGTAGTACTAGGCCCTAGAGGTCACTACGCTGTCTTACGAGGGTGTGGGCCACACGCCCGTACCTCCCTACTATATCCACTTCCAACCTAGTAGTAGTGGCACCATCCTAGCTAATCAGCATCCATCCCCTGCCCATTCAAGAACGAGTGGCATGCACATAGGGTCCTATCATCCGGTTCTCTTGACATACCAGTCCTTAGGGGGACCGAACAGGATATCTTCTCAAAATGGGATAACCAACACCCCGTGCCTCGATGGCACCTCCATCCCGAGGCTTCATCCCACAAAGACACTCCACCCCGAGATCTCATCTCACATGCACCCATCACAAGTACCTCTCATAGGGGATGCCCAGGTCACACACCCTCGGCAAGACTCGTCCAATGACTCATCGTAAGATCCTACCCGATCGACTCAACCCTCACCACACACCTAAGACACACGCCAAGATCTCCCCAAGTTGTTATCACATTATTACCAGTTTATCGGCACCATCTGCCTTAGCCACTCACAAACAATCCTCCACCAAGCATCACATCACAAATATAATGCATAGTAGAAGCAAGTAGTAAGTAGAAGCGAGCATCTATCCTAACAGCAGGTGTGCAGGAGTAAAGGTTGCGATAAGGTAAAGGCTTCAAGTAATTCTACCATGCAACCTATCACAAATCATTTGCATAAAAGCAAAGCACTAGCAGCTACATTGTTGCATTCTAATAGGATTCTATGAGGTTAGGTAGGACGTGGCACCTGTTGACTAGTCGTCTTTGAGATCCTCAGTGTACTCATAGCCATTCTCCTCAAGGTCCTATTGTCGTTTGCTTTTCCTTCCTCCAACGGGTTCCGGTCCGATCAATGCTATCCTCGATGCAACTACAAAGATAGAGCGACAGACAAGCAAAGAGCAATCAATCCACTAAAAGGCAACAAGACAAAGGAAGATCGAACAACACCAAAATAACACCAAGGGAAAAATACTTAGCCCTCTCAGCGGATGTCCAATCCCTGGGCCAAAAGAAACATAAGTGGTTATTTGCCAAGCACAAGCTTAAGTCTTAGCCTAGCCGATACTTCCTGGTTCAATCGTGCTGAATTGTATGGCTTCTATAAAAATGGCATAGACCCTAGCTCATCTTAAGCAAACACCACAGCTCGTGGTCTTCTGATCCAGGCGTCATGGAGATTGACGGGAATCGAAAAGAGCGGCTAATGGGGAAAGGAAGCAGTTCTGGTCTCTCTCAATCAATATGCCACTATAATTGATGAGAACCAAGAGAGGGTGGAACGGGGGAGACAAGAGAAGGGATGTGGTCTACTTCTTCCAATCCACACGCCATTGCAAGAGATGGGGCATCGAAAGGAGCAACACACAATAGAACTCGAGTGCATAAACTACTTGTAGGGTACCACGACCTTGGTGCACTAAATGCACTAAGACATCCCTAGGGTCCTTAGTGAAGCGGTTGTCACCGCAAGAGCCAAAGAAATGCTACGGTCTAAATAGGTACAAGCATACAAGGGCTTAAGCACCACAGAACCCAAAGAGGGGGAACATGGGATTCACCTTCCTTTGATCCACTAGCCATAGCAACAACGAGAATCGAAGGAATGGAATCAAGATAGCAATAAACACCAAACAAGCGAAGGGCTCAATGCACATCTTACTGGATCGACGAGGATTGAGAACAAGAGAGGAGAGAAGAATGGAATCTGCACTCCTTCGACCAACTCGTCATGGAACGGATGAAGGTTGGAAGAAAGGAGACATGATCCCACGATCCGAACCCACTCATAGGGCACCACGACTGTGCAACTAAATTGGCACAAGGACAAAGGTTGGAAGAAAGGAGACATGATCCCACGATCCGAACCCACTCGTAGGGCACCACGACCATGCAACTAAATTGGCACAAGGCTATCCCTAAGGTCCGTAGCGATGTGGTTGTCACTACTAGATCCGAAGGAACGTTATGGTCAAAGTGGTACAAGCATACCAGGTGGTTAGGATAAACAAGCAAGTAAAAGAGGTAAAGCTCGATGGTCTTGGCGAGGTGAACTCGCAGCCACAAGCTATACCTACGAGTTGGCTTCCGTAGTCCCGCGATTGTCATTACCTAATTCACCTCCCACTAGACTAGGTCACGGAGGGCTCATCGGGTGCGTATAATAGCCACATCGATGTCAAGTCCACAATGGCCATGTCCTAGGGCCGAATTGGGTTACCAACAATCGTAGTCGAACGGAGACAACTAAAACGAAGGAACGAGCTTCGCTTGGCATCACGGCCACGGCAGGACGAAACCCATGACCGGAATGGTCAAACAAACTATAATTCCCTCGACCAGCTTGAAGGCTCGGTCCATCGACGATGACAAATAAACACACAAGAACACACAAGACGACAACCGATGGAGGAGTAGCACATACATCCATTGCATCAAGATAGACCGACATGAAGGCACGACACAGGCATAGGTGTAGATATCATGTTGGTGATCCTGTATCAAGTATACATAATTGATATAGATAGATCATGCATCACAAGTATGATAGAGCAAGGAAATGAAAATAAGAGTTTTGTCGACGTCGAGAATGGCGTCGACTAGGTTCAAAGGTTCGACCTTGATAGTCAAGGGCGTGCTGCAGCTGGCCAGAGGTTGGCTGGACGTGGCAGCGGGCGGCCGTGCGGTGGCTGCTGCTGCTGGACATGACTCTAGTAGCAAGGAAGAAGGCCAGGCATCATCGTCCAGCTTCCAAATGATGGAGCAGCAAAGTCGCAGCTTCCCTGCGTCGGTGAGAACAGCGGCACGAAGGCCGCGCTCATCAAGAACAGCGACAAGGTCATTGGCAAAGAGGAAAAAGGGTGATGCTTTTGGGCTACGGTGGCTCACCTGCACGGAGGAGGATGACGGGTTGCCGAAGAGGTGGTTTTGGTCATGGTGGTTGGGGGCTGCAGAGAGCAGTAGGATGCCGACATGTTTTGAAGCCCTAGTTCTTGGCTCCTAGTGGTGACGAGCAGGGATGGCCTCCCGGTGGCAGAGATGAAGCTCGTCAACGGCGAGGTGGTGCTGTAGAATGGAGCCGGTGTAGGAGTCCAGCGCGGTGGAGATGGCCCAGCATGTTCATGACGAGGATGATGTAGAGCGTGGTGTCACAAAGTTTGGTGAGAGGAGGAGGCAGAGCGTGATGTGGATGCAGTAGGGCTTGCATCACAGTCTTCCGTGCTCGATGAGGAGCAGCTACTCGGTGTTGGGGTGCTCAGCGAGGACGGGGTCACTAGAACGACAAGGACGAAGCAGGGGCATGGCAAGGGGGAGCCCCGATGGCTTGGCGCTGCAGCTCGGTGAGGTGGTGCACGATGAGGACGGGTCATCGGCAAGACGAAGAAGAAGGCGTGGCTTGGTCGTGAGGCGGAGCAGGAAGGCGATGGTGCCGTGGTTCGGCTCTGGCATTGGTCGACAAGGAGGAAGAGGTCGGTGAGGTGGCGCGGTGGTGCAGAGGCTCGGCGAAGTGGCTCAGGGTCACGGTGGTGCGGTGCTGCGGCGCGACCGTGGGTGGCTTCTACACGATGGCGCTCGGCTGCTGCGGTGCTCCACGTGGTATGGAGCAGCGAGGCCGGCACTAGAAGAAGCGAGGGTTGAGTGGCGGTGGCGGATTGGGAATGGAGAAAGGAGCGGCGGCTATAGGCTTTATAGCACGACACGCTAGGGTTCGGAGGGGTGCCAGTCATCCTTGTAATGGAACCCCCAAATTATAAGAGCACAAGTACAAAAACAATCACCGAAGTGATTGAATTGTCATACTTGAGCCCATATAACTCCAGTAGTCTAACGAAATCACGAGGGATTTCAAACAAATCAACATGTAAGCCAAGATCATACATGATTCAACATTACACATCACATGTTACAACATTTCACAAGTAGTTCACAAGTAGCTCATATACATCGGAGTCACATCAATTATTACAAACCATGTTCAAAAGTAGCGGAAGCAAATAGTTTAAAACACAACACACACCCTTAGTTCAAATACAAGCCAGTTCTATGGTCACAGCCAACAAAAGCATATGGATGAGATAACAAAGGAAATCATGCCCGCCGGGTAGAGACAATACTTGTAGTAACCTTGATAAAGCATGTCATCTGCAACAAGAGGGAATAAACCATGAGTATGAGAATGTACTTAGCTAGACTTAACCATCATAAACCAGAAATAAACTGACACCAAGGAGTATGCAAGGATGATATATAAGTGGAGCTCGCTTGACAACATTTTGCAGAAAAGCTTATGTAACAGAGAAGTAGCCTTTCCTTTCTTAGCAACAAGTTATGAATATTAACTTGTCATCTAGATTATCACCTGTACTAGAGCAATCACTTGGTTAAGATACAAACATTAATAACCATATCAGGTATAATAAAGCCATCATCATCATCTTAACCATCAAGTTCATTTAGTGCTTCTACATTGCCGTTGCTTTGTCAAGTTCTCACAATCCGGGAGAGACGGCGACTCGAATTGATTCCTACCTAGCTAGGGAATTATTCCTAACACAAACCCATACTTCCCTTGGGGTCGCGTCGGGTCACCTTTGGTACAACTCAAGAACCAACTTCACAGGCCCAATCAGTGCCGCACTCTAAGGGACGCCACTCTGCCAGGACTTTCGGGACTGGTTACCCGCCCTTAGACTCACGCCAATAGCTCCCCACACATTCTTGCTTCCTACAGAGTGCGCATTTTATACTTATCGACTTCTGGCCTGAGTTGAGCTACTCGGCTTCGCGGTCGGAACGACTTATCCGGCCAGCTAAATGTTAGGCATGCGTTCAACATGACAAGAGGACGTACAACGAATCGGTCCTTAAATGACACAGACGGGGATAGATCCACACCCAATACCTCCTTGCCTTGTTGCTTCACTATCGACATCCCGCCCGGTCTTCATTCATTTTATTAACACATGGTTATTTCCACGATAGCAAATATAGCCAACTGTGACCTGATAGGTCCTATCTTGCAGGTGACAGGAAATCACCTGACTCTTCCGATCTAAGCATGGCTAAGCAAGTATTCAATCCTAAACCTAAATAGGATTCAAGGCATATTTACTGGACAAGGAGAAGGTATATATGTAGTAAGGTTTCCAACCAACTCCTATAACTTAATACATCAAACATATAAGATACTCAAATTGTATTTCACAAACATAGGAGTCTTAGAATGCTCCAGGGCTTGCCTTTGATGAAAGAAGAGGGTTGGTGGTTAGGGCACTTAGGCAGCTCTTTGTAAGGAGCTCCTCCTTCTGGTGTTGGGACCTTCTGCTCCTCTGCTACTGGACACTCCTCCGAGTTTAGCCCCTCGAATTCCAACAAAGTGACGCCCTCCGGAACACCTATTGCATGCATATGTAAAAGATAAATATCATATATGCACAAGAGATGAAGTGACATGATGAACACATGAACATGTACATGGCGACAGTAAGATGATATAACAAGATTAGCATTTGATGACCGAGGAGGTGTAAAACCCTATTCAAATCACTTTACTGAGTAAGTGCAAATCTCTTCTCTAAGCAAGGATACAAACTCACCAAGCTCTAGCAACCTAAGGTATAGATGCTCATCATCAGTTAAAGGCCTAGCACCTGCAGCTAGCAACTTGTTTACATTAGCCTAAGCATCTATAACATACATATCAAGCTTAAGTAAAGAAACCTAGTGCATCACCCATTTCAGCAAACATAGACCACAGGCAGCAGCTACAAGACTAAAGCATAACTGGAGTTACACAACTCCAAATGACATGCAGCAAGAAATTCTGGAAGGCATATAAAATTGCCTACAATCGATCTTTAAATGTCTCAGCATGAATCTTAAGCTAACTAGGTCAAACAAGTTGATTTATCAAAACTGGTACAGAAATTCCAAAGAGCAGCAAGTTCTGGACCCTGACTTTGAACAGCTATAACTCAAAAGCTACATGGCCAAATGCCATGAAAATTTAACACAAGTTAGATAAGTAAATTATCCACAACTTTGGTACAGACAAGTTTCCCAGCAAACATAATTTACTTAATGCAATTTACATAGTTCTAGAAACTGTCCAGAAAAGCACTATAATAGCATTAAAGAGAAAATAATACTTCACATGTATTTCAAACTCATGCCTGACCAAAAACAAAGCTACCACTAGTTAGGATACATCCTAAAAACAATAGGAAACATGGTGTCCACCTCCAAATAAATTCTTTTCGTGCCTTTATTAATTTATTTAGATAATTAGGTGAAAAACTAATCACATAGCAAAATTGCATAGTAAAATCTACAAAAATTACAGTGGCTTCTACACATTACCAAAAGACTACTATAAAATTTTCAAGTCATTTGAACAATAGAAACATTCTCCACTAAAATGACAAGTTAGCATGTATTATATGAGCATAATTAAGAAAGCATATTGAAAAGTGTCAAACAACAGATTTCATATTTTTCCTTGATACTACAAATCAACACAAGACTAACCCAAGTGGAATCACCTTAAAAGCAAACTCATATTATGATTTTCCAAAGTTTATTAGGGAATAAACAAGATAATTCTTATCTAATTATTTTACTTCAGAACATGGCAGGTTTTACATTTTTAATAAAAACTAGACCACACTAGGAGCACAACCCAACTTGAACCACTCAATTTGGACTCCTAGAACTCAAGATATGATTTTTCAAAGTTTGCATCATTTTCTTGAAAAGAATAAAACAAAACCCTAAATCCTAGCCACTAACGCGTGGACCCCGTGGTCAATCCGACCCCACCCGTCAGCCACTGCAAGATTGGGGATGCCGTTGACTGCCTCTAGCTCATCACCGGTGAGGATTCTAGCCGGACCGAGGGCACCGGCGTGCTCACCTTGATGAGCCGCATCGGATGGTGGTGAAGATGGAGGTGTGGGGCTACCGAAGCATGCTCGCTAACGACAATGGCGGAGGGCGGTGAGGTCGTGGTGGTGCTCCGATGAACACCAGCCACCGTGGCTCAACTAAGCTCGGTACGAGCTTCAAGCACCTATGGGGAAGATGAGACGAGAGAGAGAGGGGCAAGGGAGCTCCGGTGATGGTCGGCCACTACGAGCTCGAAGCCTGCTGAAACTCCGGCAAGGCCGTGGGGAAGGAAACGGCCGCCATGCTCTCACCTTGGCTCAATAGACGCTGCGAGAAGGTCGATGAGGTGGCGCAACTCACGGCGAAGCAATGCGCGTGGGCGGGCGAGCTGTGGTGCGGCGCAGCGGCGAAGTGCACGGCGACGGCGAGGTCGCCTCTGTGGCGTTGTGCGAGAGCGAGAGAGGGCACGGGAGCAGCGAACGAGGATAGCAATGCGTCATGGCAGCCTTGAAGCCCCTCTTGGCCTGACCTAGGGGCTTGGCACCGGCGTATGGTCGCCACATGGCAGGCACGGCTTGGCACCGGTTGGCCATGATGGCCAGCTAGTAATGTCCATCAGGCCCCGATAAGGTGCCTGACAGAGCATCTTCTCCCCTTTCAAACTCTTAATTCACTTGCTAATTTGGTTAACCAATTTCACCATTAGCTAGGTCTACATGAGTACTTTAACTTTGCTTAAAGGGTCCCAGTCCAATTTGGAATGGATTTCAATTGGCAAGGCTCCAAACATGGGGACATTGAAACTGAAAGTCACATATGACTTAAAATAATTCTAAGTATTGAAACAGCTCCTAAATCTGACTTGTGAGCCATTTTTCAACATGTTAGGCACATTTTCATTACATGGCCCTTAAACAAATTTTGTTCCTTATTAAGTTTGCTACAACTTTGCTTAAGGGTGCATAACCATACAAACAATCTAAGCTATACTTTCTATTTGGTCAAACAAAAGCACTCTAGTGGTCAACTAGAGTCAACCATCACTTAGAAGCATAATTAAGCTAACTGGTCAACATGAACATTGTTCCATTAGGGTTCCTAAACATAGTTAAAGTGTTTTAGTGAGTCACCACACTCATTTGTATGTAATGCATGCATTCCAAGCTCATATAGTAATTGAAACATTCAATTGAAACATATGAAACATCTAGTCATAGCTAATGAAACATAGGGTATGCAACACATGAAATATGACTTGTGGGACATGTGCAACATTGCTAGGGTACAAGGTGCAACATAGAAGAGCTACATATAGTTGACACATACACATTGCAACTATGCAACATATGCTGCAGGATGAAACATTAAGGTGCAACAAGTGAAACATCAAGAATGCAACATGTGATATAAGATGCATATGCTCATGCTTATGATTATGCTTATGCTATGCAAGTGCAAATGGGAGCCTAACACCTAGGGTGTTACAATCCTAGGCGTCCATGTCTGTAGTGGGACATGCAGCGCAAATCACGTAGGCGGTGTTACGGACACCGAGGCGGGGGCGCGGCACGGTTCGAAATGCTGCGACAGCAGTTGGAAGCATCCGCTCTCGCTACGGTTAGGCAGGGCGTGCGGGCCTACGGGGGTCGGCGGGCTGAGTGTGCGAGCAGGCCAGGAGGGAGCTGCTATTGGGCTAGCGGAGGGAGGCGAGCCGGGCTTCGGCTGATGGCGCTGGTTGGGCCAAGGAGACGATGGGAGCTAGGCCTGGCGCGGGTGAAGGAGAAGGGGGAGAGGGAGTGGGTTGATTTGGGCTAGACGAGGAGAGAAAAAGGAAAGGGATTTTTCCTTTTTTATTTCAAGGATTTAAGAGAAATTCAAAAGGAGATTGAGATGAATTTCAAGGAGAATTTGAGAGGGAATTCAAAGGAGATTTCAGAGGAAGTTGCTATGGATTTGTGCACTCCAAACTCTAACAAGACTCAAACATGAACTCGACTCAAAAGCACAAGCACTCTCCTACAAACAATTCTAAATGAATGCAACAATTTATTAGCGGGTTAGACTCGGGTTTGTCCTAGAAGCTACATGCTTCACACCATTCTAGGAAAATTTTTAAAAAGCTCGCATTTTTGGTTGCTTGAAAACCTAGGTTGTTACAGACTGGATATGCAGGAAACCATTCCCATACCTTCCAGGATCTTCCTAGGAAGATGAGGGGAAATTTCCTTGCTAGGTGGTGGGATCATGGCAAGAGGCATAGGTTCCTCAACATTGAAGCTGACTCCATTGGCTTCTTAGCACTCTTTGCCTCCTTGGGCTTCTGGGCATTCTTTGCCTCCTTGGGCTTCTTGGTACCCTTTGCCTCCTTGAACTTCCTGGCACTGTTCGCAACTTTGAATCCTTCAAGCTTCTATGAGACCCTCATGCTGTGCTTCAAGAAGCTGTCATCTAGCTTTTCTTTCACCTTAACAACCCTTTTCTTCCTTGGGGTCATGAAGACAGGGGGCATCTAGCATCTCCAAATTAGAGTCCTCCTTTTCCTACATCACCAGGTCAGGATCTTCTTCTTCCTACACCATGTCAGGTTCTTCTTCCTCATGTGCCATCATCTCAGGATGTTTTTATTCTGGTGTGCTCATGTTTATCTAACATTATTCTTATGATTGTATAATTACTATCGTTGAGTTTGAGATATATGTTTAAATTTAATGAAGGTTTGATTTCATATATGTGATGATGAAATTTGTAATCATGGTATAATTATTTTGCAACACCAATTTAATACCCAAATACGAAAAGAAATAGGTGCCAATAAAAAATTCCTCATTGCAATAAACTAACATACAATGATTATATGTGGTTGTAATAAATATTATTGCCACACACTTTGTGTATTGCTATAAGACCTATTGACCACCAATAAAGTTTTGTTGCAATATTGTTTTCTTGCCATCAACAAATATACATGGCAACAAAACTTAATGACCAAATGCATTTTGTTGCAACAATTCTTGTTGCAATGGAGCACACTCTATTGTAATATGTTTATATTCCCACACAACAATGATGTGGCAATATTGCCATATGGCAACCATATAGTTCGTGGCAATATTGCCATATAGCAACCATATAGTTTGTGGCAATATTTGATATTGCAACCACATGTTTATGCTAGTCGTCGCAATATCCGTACTCGAAACCATATCGTGGTTGCATTAGTTTTTTATGTGCATTGCAAAACCACCATATTGCAACACCACATCCAAAAGGATGCAAGAACCTATTGTACCGTTCCAAATGCAATCACTGTTCAATGACCATACATAGATGCAATTGATCTGTACTGCAACCAAAATAGCCATATTGCAACCCAATATAGGCATCACGATAGGGATGGATCCTAGTAGCGGAGGGGAGAACAGGGTGGAGAGAGCCATTCTCAAAACCAAGACAATTAGTTTAGTGAGTGCAATTTACTCCGTCGGTCTCGTGGCAAACAAACAGCTTCAAATTCAGCTCATATATTCTGTGGACCATTTGGCTGATGGATTCACGAAGCTATTACCTATTTAGAAGCTTCAGTTGTTTCGTTCTAATCTCAACTTGGTGAAGTTGTGATTGAGGAGGGTGTTGAGACATATTTGTATAGTCTATCTATAACTAGGCTAGTTTAGATAGTTTAGATTCTCCTGATTGTTGTAACCGAGTATATATATATATATATATATATATATATATATATATATATATATATATATATATATATATATATATATATATATATATATATATATATATATATATATATATATATATATATATATATATATATATATATATATATATATGACCTTGAACTTGTGCCAAGTTTGGCTTCATACATAAACAATTGGCAACCTTCTAGGAGAGGCACTACATTCGGCAAACTCTGGTATGGTTACTTCAGCCACCAATATCCCTATGGATAAAAAATAAAAAAAATGTACTTGGAAATACTCTCAGGTGAAGTGTTACATCAATATTCTGTGCAGTTGGGGAATCATTCACTTAAACATACGAAATACCAATACTTTTCACTTCAAACTATTCTATTTGAGTATGTTTACATTCTCAAATATGCATTACAATATTTGATAAAATAAATACAAATGGATTGTATCAACCGCTTAATTACAAGTGACTTTGAGGTGCAGTGGTAAATAAGAAACTCTTGAGGAGATTATCTTGAGTTTCATCTCCCATGGTAATCGGTTCGTAGAGGCAACTATCTTTCGGTCCGCTTCTACCTATCGATCTCTAGAGACGATTGGGTTTTAGAGAGTGGGGATGTCTATCTATATAAATCGTTGATTTCTATGGATAGATAATAAGTAGAGGCAACCACTTTAAAAATACTTAAGTGTGGCAGTATGAATGAAGGAAAAATGGTACAAGGCATGCATGCACTGTAACGACCTGGTAAGAAGAGATAGAATTCGGGATAGGAGCAAGCATGAGGTGGGAATTGGGAGGAACACGGCTGATGTCTGCGGGGCTGTATTGAATAGAACGATAACATAATTCAGTTATTATAGCCTGTCCATCGCAGGAGACACCCGACAGCTTATATTGCCGGACACGCTACAGGGTCGGTTGCCGAAGGCAATGCTCTCACCAACTTCTGTGACAGACCTTGTAACGGATCAACGTAATTATACGAGATTAAGTACGAAAATCTACCACCGAGGCGGTTAATTTAACAAACTTAAGCCCGTATAACTCGAGATTCCGTGAAATCACGAAGGATTTCAAACCAACCAACATACAACCAAGATCGTACTGATTTAGCAGCCACAGTTCACACGATACATAAAGTTGATCATAAAAGTAGGATACATCGGAGTTCGGAAATAAGGTTATTACAACATAATTCAACATAAGGTAGCGGAAGCGAATAGTTTTTACGCACACACACTTAGTTCAATTACAGTGCCAGTAGATAGTCATGGTCCACAAAAGCAGTAGATAAGATAATCAGAACGACCTCTGCCCAAGGTCCTAGTTGACACCCATCGCCGGATACAGACAGTTGGAGCAGTACCCGTAGTACATCTGACCATCTGCAACAACAATGGGAACAACGCCCTGAGTACGAGAATGTACTCAGCTAGACTTACCCGTCAAAAACCAGAAATAACATGACACCAAGGAGCATGCAAGGCTTTATGTAGTGTACTGGCTTGACTCATTTGCGAAAGGCATAAGTTATTTAGGAATAACTAAAAATAAGTACTTTTAGCATCATTTTATGATAACCTATTCATGCTAGGTAAGCACCTATTACTAAATCAATCACTTGATTACACATTAGCATCAAAGGTTACCATCTCAGGTTTAGCATTTCCAACATTAACCACATAACCATCCGTGTTCCATCATTAACACTACGATGCCGTAGCTCGAGTCAAGTGCTCACTAACCGGGAGCGACGGCGATTCGAATCGAATTCCTATCCAGCTGGAGATTTATTCCTCACACAAACCATGCTTCCCCCGTCAGGGTCGCGTAGATCACCAATGACACTTTCCAAGAAGCCGCGGGATAACAATCATGGATCGCACTACCCAGGGACCGCCCGACTGCCAGGACGCACCTTGGGCTTACTCTTCGCGTCCCCGTACACCCCCTTCAACACCAGTCTGCCAACCCGAGTTTATCCCGGCTCGAAAAGTGTCGCTAGCTTCGCGGTCGAAAGGTACTTTATTCGGCCAGCTAAATGTGAGGCATGCGTTCAACATGACAAGAGGGACGAGCAACGATCGGTCCTTAATCGACACAGACGGAATCACTATAGCCCAAAACCCCATAAGACTCCGCCCGGTCTCCATTTATACCTCAACACTTGGTTACTTTTCAAGATTCATAGATACTGCTAACCATAGCCAGGTAGTCGCCTATACTCGCAGGTGACAGGAAATCACCCGACTTCTACCGATCTAAGCATGGCTAAGCAATTTACTCGATCCTGACCTAATAAGGTAACAGTAATTCTGGTGGACAAGGATAGTAATGCAACAACGGTTTCACTCAACTCCTATAACTTAATGCAACAATATATAATTATAATTCAGGTAAGTAAGAATAACTTTTATAAAATAGGAGACTTATAATGCTCCGGGGCTTGCCTCTTTCGAACGAGCTAGGATGGTGGTCGACGCACTCTGGCAGCTCCTCGCTTGGCTCTTCCTCCTCGGGCACCTCCTGTGCCTGGGGCTCCTGCTGGTCCGTCCAAGCCTGCTCCTCGGTTACTGCTGCCTGCGACTCCTCCTGCGATCCTGTATGATGCAAGTGCATAAGTACATGCGAATGATGCATCGGATTATGATGGAATGATGAAGTGACATGAGATGCAGACGAGCACATGGAATGAGCAGTTAGTACAAAACTTCATCTTCTACAAGGTAGTCCACGTCATCCAAGAACATGTACCCCAAGGTTTACTTAATTTGATTGCACTAACTAACATACACCTGACACAAGCAAGTAACCCTAATTAACCAAACCTTACTAACCTAACTCACCCACAACATCAGCAATACATAGTGATGCTTCAAAGATACACCAAACACATTTTTTTTCTTCTTAGATTCTCATAAAGAATAATCATTTATTCCTTATTTAGCTAGGGTTGTACTGCAACACCTATCTCTGGTGTAGATAAAAATCTACAAAAATTACAGTAGAGCATTCTTACTCTAACTAAGCTACCACTAAATTTTCATGGTAAAAGGAATGGTAAAACTACTTGTACAAAATAAACAAGTTATGGCCTAAAAGTGAGCATGAAATTACTTTATACTAGGAAAAGTATCAAACAACAGATTCCACATTTTTCCTAGGTTACCAACAGTAAGCTAACATACTACAAAAATTATCATAAGCATGTTATATACAATTATTGATTTCTACTAAAAATAACAAATATTAACCAATAAAGGCACTTGAACTACACTTCAAAAATTTCCCACAGAACATGCTTCACTAGTATTCTTCCTAGAAAGTACATCACTAAAGAAGATTAATGCAACAAGAATCACATTTTTCCCTTTAATATTTTTTTACTATAATTTTTCTAATATAACAGCATATATAACAATTAAATAAAAATGTACAGTAAAGTGTCACAAAAATAACATGGGATATTTTTAAACTGTAGATCTATTCACAAGGAACATTTCAAACTTTGTTTCATGATTTTTGGAGCTATAAATCTCAAGATACAATTTTTCAAAACTATTTCATAATTTCTGAGAAATCATTTTCTTTAATTCTTTTGAAAATCGCCGGTGAAAACGCTAGCTACACCCGGTGCAGTGAACCCACACGCGCTGACATACGGGACCCGTGGGTCAACGGGCCCACCGGCCAGCCAGAACAGCGCGGGGGAGGCGCTGACCGGTGGCGAACTCGCCGCCGGTGAGGTCTCCGGCGACGGGGAGGGCACCAACGGGTTCCCCGTGTCGAGGCGCACCCAGCGCACCAACTCCGAGCGGCGCGGGAGCTCGGGAGGGAGCTCGCCGGCGGGGATGGCGGCACGGCGGCGTGGGAGCTCGTCGGCCGGCCAATGCAGGCCACGGAGACGGCCGAGAAGATGAGCGCGAGCACCGCAAGGCGAAGGGAAGGTGATTGCTTGAGACCGGGGGAAGAAAAGAGCGCCAGAGAGCTCCGGCCATGCACGCCGGCCAACTGCGGCCATGGCGGCAGCGGAGGAGAAGGGCGGCCAAATTGGCCCTCACCTGAGCTCGAACGGCGGAGCGGAGATGCGCACGCGGTGGAGGGGAGCGGGGCGGAGCTGAGGCCGCGAGGAATCGGACGGAGGAGCGGCCACGAGCGCGAACGGCGGTGGCGGAGCTCCGGGAGCCGGTGATGGCGCGGCGGAGCGCTGCTGCGGCTGCTGCGAGCGGGCGAGCGGGAATGGAGGGAGTGGCCGAGGCGGACGCGCGCGCGGAGGGGGGGTAAGCGAACGCGATGCTGCGGGGGCCACAGGGGCGCGTGTCGCGCGGTGCCGCCGGCGTACGGCCACGCGGCGGCCGGGCTCTGCCGCGGCGCCACGGCGTCGCGCGCGGGCGCGCGCGCGCGGGCGGGAGGGGAAGACGCGGCGCGGGCTGGGCCGGCTTCAGCCGTGGGCCGAGAAGTGGAGCCGGAGCCCAGTAACGAATTTCGATTTTTTTTCTTTTTCCAAATATTTTCCAGATTTACATTTTCTGTTTGAAATTCAAATTTGGGGATGAAAACGAAGTTTTCAGAAAATTGTCCCAAAACAAAAGTTGTTCAAAATTTTATCCTCTACAACTTTTATATAGAACATTTTTCAAAATTCCCAATAGATTTTAAATTTGAGATTTAAAGCTAATTTAAAAAAATCAAACTCATTTATTTAGAATAATTTCAAAAACAGAATTTGAGGAGGATTTGAATCCAAAATTCTTGCTCCAAATAATCAAGTTGATTTATTCTACCTTATTTAAAATTGCTACTTCTAAAAAGTACACTAACTTTTTCACATTTATTTTAAACTTAGGGTTTCCATTGATTTGTTTTTCAAGTTAAATTTGAAAAGTGATACAATCCAAACAATGTTAAACATGCAATGATGTTGAATGCTTATGTTTTGAAATGATAATGCATGCTTAACACCCAGGGGTGTTACAGCCCTCCCCCCTTATAAGAATCTCGTCCCGAGATTTTGAGTTACGAACCATTTATCGTAAAAATCTTTATAAGCAGTTTGAAGATATTCTCCCGTTTCCCAAGAAGCATCGCTCTCATCATGATGACTCCACTGAACCTTGTAGGTTGTGACCACTTTGTTCCGAGTGACTCGGTCCTTGGTATCTAGGACTCGGACTGGTTGCTCGCGATATTCCAAATCTGCCTTGATCCGAATACCCTGAGGTTGTATTCTCTCCTCTGGAACACGTAGACACTTCTTCAATTGGGATACGTGGAAGACGGGAAAGATCGAACTCATCTCTTCTGGCAACTGTAACTTATATGCCACGGGGCCCTTTTTCTCCAAGATCTGGTATGGCCCTATGTATCTAGCAGATAGTTTCTTCTTGATTCCAAACCATTTCTTCTTCATTGGGGTAACCTTTAAATAGACATAGTCACCTACTTGGAATTCCAATGGTCTTCTCCTCTTATCCGCATAACTTTTCTGACGAGACTGCGCTGCTTGCATGTTTTGTTGAATAACACGGACCTTCTTCTCTGCCTCATCTACAAAATCAATCCCGTAAAACCTTCTTTCTCCGGGCTCTACCCAATTTAACGGTGTTCTGCACTTCCGGCCATACAAAGCTTCAAATGGTGCCATCTTGATACTCTCTTGGTAACTGTTATTATAAGCAAATTCTGCCAACGGTAACCAGGATTCCCATGAACCTCTGGATGATAACACACAAGCTCTAAGCATATCTTCCAATACTGCATTAACTCTTTCTGTCTGCCCATCAGTCTGTGGGTGGTAAGCCGTGCTACGAATCAAACTAGTGCCCAAACCTTGATGAAGATGTTCCCAAAAGTGAGCGGTAAACTGTGAACCTCGATCAGACACTATTGTTTTTGGTATTCCATGCAATCGGACAATCTCAGCAATATACTTTTCTGCATATTGAGGTGGTCGGAAACTTGTTTTGACTGGCAGAAAGTGAGCCGACTTGGTAAGGCGATCGACTATTACCCAGATGGAATCATGGCCTTTCTGTGTGGTGGGGAGACCAGTGATAAAGTCCATACTTATATCATCCCACTTCCAATCAGGTACCGACAAAGGTTGTAGGAGTCCTGCAGGTCTCATGTGAAGAGCTTTAACTCTACAACACATGTCGCATCGAGCAACGTATGCTGCAATCTCCTTTTTCATCTTAGTCCACCAATAACGGGGTCGTAAGTCTTGGTACATCTTGCTACTTCCGGGGTGAATAGATAGCTTCGAACGATGGGCCTCATCCATCAGCTTGTTTTTGAGCTCTCTATCCTTAGGTACTACCAGTCGATCCTTAAACCATAACACTCCTTGTTCATCCAATCGAAAGTGTTTGGTGGGTTCTCTCTTCATCTTTTCTTTGATGTGAAAGATTCCCTTATCTGTTTTCTGACCCTCCATGATCTGGCTCTCCAGAGTGCAGCTGATCTGAATATTATGCAACACAGCTGGATGTAACAAATTGAACCCTTCTTCAAACAACGGTTGCACATCAATTGCATGAGATTTTCTGCTCAGTGCATCTGCTACTACATTAGCCTTTCCAGGGTGATAGTGCACGTTCAGATTGTAGTCCTTTATCAACTCTAACCATCTCCTCTGTCTCATGTTCAACTCGGATTGGGTAAAGATGTATTTGAGACTCTTATGATCCGTGAAGATATTACACACATTACCCAACAGGTAGTGCCTCCAAATCTTTAGAGCATGCACCACTGCTGCAAGCTCTAAATCATGGGTAGGATAGTTAACTTCATGCTTCCTCAGCTGTCGTGATGCGTAAGCAATGACTCTTCCATTTTGCATCAGCACACATCCTAACCCATTTTTGGATGCGTCACAGAATACATCAAACGGCTTTTCTATGTCTGGTTGGGCCAGAACGGGAGCAGTGGTCAACAACTTCCGCAAAGCACAGAAAGCTGCTTCGCACTCCTCCGTCCATACAAACTTGTGATCCTTCTGTAACAGACTGGTCATTGGTTTGGCAATCTTCGAGAATTCTGGTATGAAGCGACGGTAATAACCGGCTAAACCAAGGAAACTGCGAACTTCGTGAACTGAAGTTGGTGACTTCCAGTCCATAACCTCTTGAACTTTACTAGGGTCTACAGAAATGCCATTTTCAGACAACACATGGCCGAGAAAAGGAACTGTCCTGAGCCAGAACTCACACTTGCTGAACTTAGCATACAGTCGATGTTCTCTGAGTCTAGTCAAGACTATCCGGAGGTGTTCTGCGTGTTCTTCCTCATTTTCTGAGTATATTAGTATGTCATCAATGAACACTATCACAAACTTGTCCAATTCGGGCATGAAAACCGAATTCATCAGGTACATAAAGTATGCAGGAGCATTTGTCAGTCCGAAAGACATGACAAGATACTCGTACAAACCATACCTGGTCGAGAATGCAGTCTTAGGCACATCTTGCGGCCTAATCTTTATCTGATGGTACCCTGATCTCAAATCTATTTTAGAGAACACTTTGGCTTTAGACAATTGGTCAAACAAGATATCAATCCGAGGAAGAGGATACTTGTTTTTAATTGTCACTGCATTCAGTGGCCGATAGTCCACGCACATGCGTAAGGAGTTATCCTTCTTCTTTTTCACAAACAGAGCGGGGCATCCCCATTCGGACGAGCTGGGACGAATCAACCCTTTCTTTAACAAGTCCTGAAGTTGTTTCTTCAATTCTGCCAACTCATTGGGAGGCATCCGATAAGGCCTTCTCGAGATCGGTGCTGTTCCTGGAATTAACTCAATGGCAAACTCGACATCTCGGTCTGGCGGCAGTCCCGGTAACTCCTCTGGAAACACATCTGGAAACTCACAGACCACTGAAATCTGGGCTAGCAGAGTAGTTTGGACCGCACAAGATGTGCTAGCTAGGTCTACCCTTCTAGGTAGGACCACCCGAAAGGTGCCTTCCCCATTGGGTTCCTTAAGAGAGATACTCCTTCCTCCAACATCAATTACAACTCTCATGCGATTCATCCAGTTCATACCCATGATCACATCCAAAACTAACCCTGGCATGACTATCAGATTAAGCTTATATTGCCAGTTTGATATGTTTAGGGTTACTCCCTGAACTATCTGATTAGTCAACAGATCAGCCCCAGCTGAACTAATTTTATATGCACATTCCAATTCAACTATCTTTTGCTCATGCCTTTTAACAAATGCTTGACTTACAAAGGAATGAGACGATCCGGAATCAAACAAGACTACTGCAGGATGATTGTTGATAGAAAACATACCAGCTGTCACCGGTTCTCCTTCAGGGATATCATCCACAGTGGTGTGGTGCACACGAGCTTGATACTGCGTTTGCTGTTTCTTGGGATAGGGACAATACTTTGCAAAGTGTCCAGGTTGGTTGCAGTTGAAGCACGGTCCCTTCACTTGAACCACAGTTCCCGATGAACTGCCTTGTCCTGTCTTTGTTTGAGGCAACGCCATCTTGAACGGCTTCTGGTTTCTCTGGGATGGCTGAGCATTCTGATTCTTCCGCTGCGGTGGCCTAAACCTTGCACCGGGGACGGGCGAGCGATAGGCCGGGCGGTTGTTTACTGGGGCCCTGGACTGAGATGAACCCGACTCAAAAGCCCTCTTACGGATCTTGGAAGCGGCATAAACATTGTTGTTCTTCTCTTGCTTCAAACAGTCACTAACGAAGTCATTGAAATTAGTTCTCATGTTTGTACCCACATGCTTCATCATCTTGGGACTCAGGCCTCTCTTGAAACTAGCGATCTTCTTGGCATCAGTATTCACCATATCAGGAGCATAACGGCTCAGGTTATTGAATGCATGCAGATATTGAGTCACAGTCTTCGTGCCTTGATTTAACGCCAGAAATTCCCCAAGCTTCATCTCGGTCAGACCTGGTGGAATGTATGTTCCACGGAAGGCGTCAGTGAACTCCTTCCAAGTGATATGGGCGTGGGGAGCAAAAGTGGTGCGGTGATGCTTCCACCACATTCCTGCCGGACCTTGAAGCTGATGAGCTGCGTACTCAGTCTTCAACACTTCAGTCATCCTCAGGACACGAAACTTATCTTCCATCGTATTAATCCATTCTTCTGCATCTAACGGTTCTGCGGCTTCCTTGAAGATCGGTGGGCGAGTATCCATGAAGTCCTTAAAACTGCTGTACTGGTTTGCTTCGTGGCCACCCTGGTTTATCCCCCGTCTGGTATTATCTGCGATACTGCGCAGCGCAGCTTCCATATTCTGTTGCATACTTTCCATGTTGCGTTGGCTTCCCAGGAATTGGGCGAAAAACTGTTCTGCCGTGTAGGGTGGAGGAGGCGGTGGTGGATCACGGTCATCATTAGCAGCTGCACTGCCACCAGCCTCAGCGGCACCATACACGGTACGGCGAGTGTTCGGCATCTGCATGTTTCAGCAACAGTAATTATTAGGTGATGTTGTAGAAATTGCAACCGAATGAAAAATTATGCCGAACTGAATTCACTGGAGAGAACAAATTCATACAATAAAACAGGGGCACAATAAGTCATCCCAATTAACACAACATCACTAATTATATTACTTAAAGCACACACATCGCGTCCATTACAACCAAGTTGCCAGCATACATACACTGGACTTTTGACGTTCGGATATCGTCACAAACACATCCAAGCTTTCCAACATTACATCAAGCTCTAGTCTTCTACTCATTATTACATGCTCAAGTGCCAACAACGCAAAAGATCATGCAAGCGGGACCTAGTAGCTAGCGCAACAACTACTAGCCTACTCATCGTGGTCGCTGTCTAGGTCAGAGACGTTGGCGTTGCCGCCAACTGCAGCGTCGTCGTGCTCCTCAGCTGGCGCCATGGGCTCTGCAGGATCCTCGTCTACGTCCAAATCCATCTCGGCTGCGCCAGGGAGGTCATAAGGATTAAGCTGATTGTTCAGCCTATGGACCTCTTCATGCAAGTTATCATTGTACTCCTCTGCATCGACCAACCGCTGCTCTAGCTCAAACTGCCTAGCTCTCAACACATTCTCTGCGGACCAGGCTTCATTCCTCTGATGGAGCACATGAGCCAACATGCTCTCAGCATTCCTGTGGGCGGTGGTCAGTCGCTCAAGCTGCTCTCTCAGTGCACGTACATCTCCCTCAAAGACCACAGTCTTCTGAGTAGCCTGATCTCTCTGACGAGTCAACTGGGCCATCTCAGCAGTGAGCCTCTCAATCTCGGCGTCGTGATCTCTCTGAAGCTGACGGCGGTCATCACGAGCCTGACCCAGAGCACTAGAAACACGTCTCAGACTACCTTCCACTCCATCGAAGGCTCTCATCACTGCGAACATGGCACTCATAGCAGGGTTGTCACTGTTTTGTGCCTCTGCTGCGCTAATCTCCAAAGATCTGCCTCTTGCCTGCTGCCACGAGTCAGTGGAGGGGTTGCCCCTCGGAAAGACTCCAACTATAGCTGCTGCCAACTCCTGAGGAAAGCGATCCATGATATCCCTCAGGATCCCAAAGGCTGCCCTCTCAGCGGCTTCTTCAGGGGTCCTGCCAGTTGACTCAAAACGCCAACCGGTCCACTCAGAACCATCACCACGGGGACGAACTACTGCTTCCACAGTCACCAAAAGTCCTTCGCCCATCCGCTCATTTGACCAAAAGTAGCGGGGCTCCATACCATCAGGATAGCCTACATAACTGAGCACTCTCCACAAGAGCGTAGGCATCCCAAACTCTCCAAGAAAAGTGTGGCGCTGGCGAGTGCGCGAAGCAAGCTGATGACGGGGAGCTCTGCCGGTGGACTTGCGGGCGGTCTGCTTGGTACGGGCCATCTGTAGCAAAATTTTATTACATGGGTGAGAACCAATTTTTTTTTAAGTTGGCAATTTTTATCGAAATGAGATAAGCAACTTATAAGGGGAGGAACAATGCCATGAATGAAATGCATAACATGATGCATGCACGTTCCGTACGTCCTCACAAACTTAGGAAATTAATACTACTATTGGAATAAACGGTGGCATACAACGATCTCTTGTAACGTAACTAATACGTGCTACTCGAAAGCGTGGTTATGTACCTGCAGAAAAACCACTTCAGCCCAAACCTCACAGTATGAAATTATGCAAGAAAGCAGTAAAGTAAGTTACTCGCTCTACACGCATCCCCAGATACGAGTATAACGGTAACCACTACCCGAATCATCGTCCTATTGACGGCATCGTCACTGCATGACGGAATTTCCCACCAATGATACCCTCATACAAACATGCGCATGGCACGTGAGTACTTCGGAATCACTTAAGCACTCCCCTAGATCGGCAGTGTATCCGACCATGCACTCACAACTCTCACTTACCAGGGCGTAGAGGTAATTGATCCATACATTACCACTCAAGTGAATGGCACTCATACAATAGCACGCCGTATGAGCGACGAAATTTTAAATATGATGCAAACCCCCAAGTTAGTACTTAAATAAGCCACCTAGAGTCCTTATCGGGCATAAAGGATATGACCACTGGCACACTTTTAAGTTCAAAAGCTCATTTGAAAACACAGTTTTGTTTTTAAATACTCATGTGAACAGTAACATGCTAAACCATGCTCCGATGCCAGCTGTAACGGATCAACGTAATTATACGAGATTAAGTACGAAAATCTACCACCGAGGCGGTTAATTTAACAAACTTAAGCCCGTATAACTTAAGCCCGTATAACTCGAGATTCCGTGAAATCACGAAGGATTTCAAACCAACCAACATACAACCAAGATCGTACTGATTTAGCAGCCACAGTTCACACGATACATAAAGTTGATCATAAAAGTAGGATACATCGGAGTTCGGAAATAAGGTTATTACAACATAATTCAACATAAGGTAGCGGAAGCGAATAGTTTTTACGCACACACACTTAGTTCAATTATAGTGCCAGTAGATAGTCATGGTCCACAAAAGCAGTAGATAAGATAATCAGAAGACCTCTGCCCAAGGTCCTAGTTGTCACCCATCGCCGGATACAGACAGTTGGAGCAGTACCCGTAGTACATCTGACCATCTGCAACAACAATGGGAACAACGCCCTGAGTACGAGAATGTACTCAGCTAGACTTACCCGTCAAAAACCAGAAATAACATGACACCAAGGAGCAAGCAAGGCTTTATGTAGTGTACTGGCTTGACTCATTTGCGAAAGGCATAAGTTATTTAGGAATAACTAAAAATAAGTACTTTTAGCATCATTTTATGATAACCTATTCATGCTAGGTAAGCACCTATTACTAAATCAATCACTTGATTACACATTAGCATCAAAGGTTACCATCTCAGGTTTAGCATTTCCAACATTAACCACATAACCATCCGTGTTCCATCATTAACACTACGATGCCGTAGCTCGAGTCAAGTGCTCACTAACCGGGAGCGACGGCGATTCAAATCGAATTCCTATCCAGCTGGAGATTTATTCCTCACACAAACCATGCTTCCCCCGTCAGGGTCGCGTAGATCACCAATGACACTTTCCAAGAAGCCGCGGATAACAATCATGGATCGCACTACCCAGGGACCGCCCGACTGCCAGGACGCACCTTGGGCTTACTCTTCGCGTCCCCGTACACCCCCTTCAACACCAGTCTGCCAACCCGAGTTTATCCCGGCTCGAAAAGTGTCGCTAGCTTCGCGGTCGAAAGGTACTTTATTCGGCCAGCTAAATGTGAGGCATGCGTTCAACATGACAAGAGGGACGAGCAACGATCGGTCCTTAATCGACACAGACGGAATCACTATAGCCCAAAACCCCATAAGACTCCGCCCGGTCTCCATTTATACCTCAACACTTGGTTACTTTTCAGATTCATAGATACTGCTAACCATAGCCAGGTAGTCGCCTATACTCGCAGGTGACAGGAAATCACCCGACTTCTACCGATCTAAGCATGGCTAAGCATTCACTCGATCCTGACCTAATAAGGTAACAGTAATTCTGGTGGACAAGGATAGTAATGCAACAACGGTTTCACTCAACTCCTATAACTTAATGCAA
>CM039597.1:35390521-35535466 GCA_022457205.1 Saccharum spontaneum
CACGGTTTGTGTTGAATGTACCATCGGATAGGAAATCGTTTTGGACGCACCCGATGGAACTCCTAAGTGAGTGGGTCTTGTGGAATCTCATTTTGGTCCATTTGGAGACAGTGTTTGTGTCAGTGCAATATAGGTGCACGGTTTGTGCCAAACGTACCATAGGCTCAGAAATCGTTTTGGACACACCCGATGATACTCCTAGGTGACGAGGCTCAAGTGGAAGCTTGTTTGAGTCCGTTTAGAGATAGCGGTAATCACATTGCAAGAAAGGTGCGCGGTTTGTGTCGAATGTACCATCGGCTCAGAAATCTTGTTGGACGCACCCGATGGAATTCCTAGGTGAGTGGGTCATGTGGAATCTCATTTCAGTCCGTTTGGAGACAGTGTTAGTGTCGGTGCAATATAGGTGCACAGTTTGCAACGAACGGTACAATAGGCTTAGAAATCATTTTCTACGCACCCGATGGAACTCCTAGGTGTTGAGCCTGAAGTGGAAGCTTGTTTGAGTCCGTTTGGAGATAGAGGTAACCTTGACGCAAGAAAGGTGCGCGGTTTTTGTCAAATGTACCATCGGCTCGGAAATCATGTGGGACGCACCCAATGGAACTCCTAGGTGAGTGGGTAATGTGGAATCTCGTTTCGGTACGTTTAGAGATAGTGTTAGTGTTGCTGGAATATAGGTGCACGGTGTGCACCGGACGTACAATAGGCTCAGAAATCATTTTGGACACACCCAATGATACTCCTAGGTGACGAGGCTCAAGTGGAAGCTTGTTTGAGTCCATTTGGAGATAGTGGTAATCACAATGCAAGAAATTTGTACGGTTTGTGTCGAATGTACCATCGTATCAGAAATCGTCTTGGACGCACCCGATGGAACTCCTAAGTCTGTGGGTCATGTGGAATCTCACTTTGGTCCATTTGGAGACAGTGATTGTGTCGGTGCAATAAAGGTGCACGGTTTGTGCCAAACGTACCATAGGATCAGAAATCATTTTGGACACACCCGACGATACTCCTAGTTGACGAGGCTCCAGTGGAAGCTTGTTTGAATCCATTTGGAGATAGTGGTAATCACAATGCAAGAAATTTGTACGGTTTGTGTCGAATGTACCATCGGATCAGAAATCGTCTTGGACGCACCCGATGGAACTCCTAAGTGAGTGGGTCTTGTGGAATCTCATTTTGGTCCATTTGGAGACAGTGTTTGTGTCGGTGCAATATAGGTGCACAGTTTGTGCCAAACGTACCATAGGATCAGAAATCGTTTTGGACGCACCCGACGATACTCTTAGGTGACGAGCCTCAAGTGAAAGCTTGTTTGAGTCCGTTTGGAGATAGCGGTAATCACATTGCAAGAAAGGTGCACGGTTTGTGTTGAATGTACCATCGGATAGGAAATCGTCTTGGACGCACCCGATGGAACTCCTAAGTGAGTGGGTCTTGTGGAATCTCATTTTGGTCCATTTGGAGACAGTGTTTGTGTTGGTGCAATATAGGTGCACGGTTTATGCCAATCGTACCATAGGCTCAGAAATCGTTTTGGACGCACCCGACGATACTCCTAGGTGACGAGGCTCAAGTGGAAGCTTGTTTGAGTCCGTTTGGAGATAGCGGTAATCACATTGCAGGAAAGGTGCGCGGTTTGTGTCGAATGTACCATCGGCTCAGAAATCATGTTGGACGCACCCGATGGAACTCCTAGGTGAGTGGGTCATGTGGAATCTCGTTTCAGTCCATTTGGAGACAGTGTTAGTGTCGGTGCAATATAGGTGCATAGTTTACAATGAACGTACAATAGGCTCAGAAATCGTTTTCTACGCACCCGATGGAACTCCTAAGTGAGTGGGCTCTTGTGGAATCTCATTTTGGTCCATTTGGAGACAGTGTTTGTGTCGGTGCAATATACGTGCACGGTTTGTGCCAAACGTACCACAGGATCAGAAATCGTTTTGGACGCACCCGACGATACTCTTAGGTGACGAGCCTCAAGTGGAAGCTTGTTTGAGTCCGTTTGGAGATAGCGGTAATCACATTGCAAGAAAGGTGCACGGTTTGTGTTGAATGTACCATCGGATAGGAAATCGTCTTGGACGCACCCGATGGAACTCCTAAGTGAGTGGGTCTTGTGGAATCTCATTTTGGTCCATTTGGAGACAGTGTTTGTGTCAGTGCAATATAGGTGCACGGTTTGTGCCAAACGTACCATAGGCTCAGAAATCGTTTTGGACACACCCGATGATACTCCTAGGTGACGAGGCTCAAGTGGAAGCTTGTTTGAGTCCGTTTAGAGATAGCGGTAATCACATTGCAAGAAAGGTGCGCGGTTTGTGTCGAATGTACCATCGGCTCAGAAATCTTGTTGGACGCACCCGATGGAACTCCTAGGTGAGTGGGTCATGTGGAATCTCATTTCAGTCCGTTTGGAGACAGTGTTAGTGTCGGTGCAATATAGGTGCACAGTTCGCAACGAACGTACAATAGGCTTAGAAATCGTTTTCTATGCACCCGATGGAACTCCTAGGTGTTGAGCCTGAAGTGGAAGCTTGTTTGAGTCCGTTTGGAGATAGAGGTAACCTTGACGCAAGAAAGGTGCGCGGTTTTTGTCAAATGTACCATCGGCTCGGAAATCATGTGGGACGCACCCAATGGAACTCCTAGGTGAGTGGGTAATGTGGAATCTCGTTTCGGTACGTTTAGAGATAGTGTTAGTGTTGCTGGAATATAGGTGCACGGTGTGCGCCGGACGTACAATAGGCTCAGAAATCATTTTGGACACACCCAATGATACTCCTAGGTGACGAGGCTCAAGTGGAAGCTTGTTTGAGTCCATTTGGAGATAGTGGTAATCACAATGCAAGAAATTTGTACGGTTTGTGTCGAATGTACCATCGTATCAGAAATCGTCTTGGACGCACCCGATGGAACTCCTAAGTCTGTGGGTCATGTGGAATCTCACTTTGGTCCATTTGGAGACAGTGTTTGTGTCGGTGCAATATAGGTGCACGGTTTGTGCTAAACGTACCATAGGATCAGAAATCATTTTGGACACACCCGACGATACTCCTAGTTGACGAGGCTCCAGTGGAAGCTTGTTTGAATCCATTTGGAGATAGTGGTAATCACAATGCAAGAAATTTGTACGGTTTGTGTCGAATGTACCATCGGATCAGAAATCGTCTTGGACGCACCCGATGGAACTCCTAAGTGAGTGGGTCTTGTGGAATCTCATTTTGGTCCATTTGGAGACAGTGTTTGTGTCGGTGCGATATAGGTGCACAGTTTGTGCCAAACGTACCATAGGATCAGAAATCGTTTTGGACGCACCCGACGATACTCTTAGGTGACGAGCCTCAAGTGAAAGCTTGTTTGAGTCCGTTTGGAGATAGCGGTAATCACATTGCAAGAAAGGTGCACGGTTTGTGTTGAATGTACCATCGGATAGGAAATCGTCTTGGACGCACCCGATGGAACTCCTAAGTGAGTGGGTCTTGTGGAATCTCATTTTGGTCCATTTGGAGACAGTGTTTGTGTTGGTGCAATATAGGTGCACGGTTTATGCCAAACGTACCATAGGCTCAGAAATCGTTTTGGATGCACCCGACGATACTCCTAGGTGACGAGGCTCAAGTGGAAGCTTGTTTGAGTCCGTTTGGAGATAGCGGTAATCACATTGCAGGAAAGGTGCGCGGTTTGTGTCGAATGTACCATCGGCTCGGAAATCATGTGGGACGCACCCGATGGAACTCCTAGGTGAGTGGGTCATGTGGAATCTCGTTTCGGTACGTTTAGAGATAGTGTTAGTGTTGCTGGAATATAGGTGCACGGTGTGCGCCGGACGTACAATAGGCTCAGAAATCATTTTGGACACACCCAATGATACTCCTAGGTGACGAGGCTCAGGTGGAAGCTTGTTTGAGTCCATTTGGAGATAGTGGTAATCACAATGCAAGAAATTTGTACGGTTTGTGTCGAATGTACCATCGTATCAGAAATCGTCTTGGACGCACCCGATGGAACTCCTAAGTCTGTGGGTCATGTGGAATCTCACTTTGGTCCATTTGGAGACAGTGTTTGTGTCGGTGCAATATAGGTGCACGGTTTGTGCCAAACGTACCATAGGATCAGAAATCATTTTGGACACACCCGACGATACTCCTAGTTGACGAGGCTCCAGTGGAAGCTTGTTTGAATCCATTTGGAGATAGTGGTAATCACAATGCAAGAAATTTGTACGGTTTGTGTCGAATGTACCATCGGATCAGAAATCGTCTTGGACGCACCCGATGGAACTCCTAAGTGAGTGGGTCTTGTGGAATCTCATTTTGGTCCATTTGGAGACAGTGTTTGTGTCGGTGCAATATAGGTGCACAGTTTGTGCCAAACGTACCATAGGATCAGAAATCGTTTTGGACGCACCCGACGATACTCTTAGGTGACGAGCCTCAAGTGAAAGCTTGTTTGAGTCCGTTTGGAGATAGCGGTAATCACATTGCAAGAAAGGTGCACGGTTTGTGTTGAATGTACCATCGGATAGGAAATCGTCTTGGACGCACCCGATGGAACTCCTAAGTGAGTGGGTCTTGTGGAATCTCATTTTGGTCCATTTGGAGACAGTGTTTGTGTTGGTGCAATATAGGTGCACGGTTTATGCCAAACGTACCATAGGCTCAGAAATCGATTTGGACGCACCCGACGATACTCCTAGGTGACGAGGCTCAAGTGGAAGCTTGTTTGAGTCCGTTTGGAGATAGCGGTAATCACATTGCAGGAAAGGTGCGCGGTTTGTGTCGAATGTACCATCGGCTCAGAAATCATGTTGGACGCACCCGATGGAACTCCTAGGTGAGTGGGTCATGTGGAATCTCGTTTCAGTCCATTTGGAGACAGTGTTAGTGTCGGTGCAATATTGGTGCATAGTTTGCAATGAACGTACAATAGGCTCAGAAATCGTTTTCTACGCACCCGATGGAACTCCTAAGTGAGTGGGCTCTTGTGGAATCTCATTTTGGTCCATTTGGAGACAGTGTTTGTGTCGGTGCAATATAGGTGCACGGTTTGTGCCAAACGTACCACAGGATCAGAAATCGTTTTGGACGCACCCGACGATACTCTTAGGTGACGAGCCTCAAGTGGAAGCTTGTTTGAGTCCGTTTGGAGATAGCGGTAATCACATTGCAAGAAAGGTGCACGGTTTGTGTTGAATGTACCATCGGATAGGAAATCGTCTTGGACGCACCCGATGGAACTCCTAAGTGAGTGGGTCTTGTGGAATCTCATTTTGGTCCATTTGGAGACAGTGTTTGTGTCAGTGCAATATAGGTGCACGGTTTGTGCCAAACGTACCATAGGCTCAGAAATTGTTTTGGACACACCCGATGATACTCCTAGGTGACGAGGCTCAAGTGGAAGCTTGTTTGAGTCCGTTTAGAGATAGCGGTAATCACATTGCAAGAAAGGTGCGCGGTTTGTGTCGAATGTACCATCGGCTCAGAAATCTTGTTGGACGCACCCGATGGAACTCCTAGGTGAGTGGGTCATGTGGAATCTCATTTCAGTCCGTTTGGAGACAGTGTTAGTGTCGGTGCAATATAGGTGCACAGTTCGCGACGAACGTACAATAGGCTTAGAAATCGTTTTCTATGCACCCGATGGAACTCCTAGGTGTTGAGCCTGAAGTGGAAGCTTGTTTGAGTCCGTTTGGAGATAGAGGTAACCTTGACGCAAGAAAGGTGCGCGGTTTTTGTCAAATGTACCATCGGCTCGGAAATCATGTGGGACGCACCCAATGGAACTCCTAGGTGAGTGGGTAATGTGGAATCTCGTTTCGGTACGTTTAGAGATAGTGTTAGTGTTGCTGGAATATAGGTGCACGGTGTGCGCCGGACGTACAATAGGCTCAGAAATCATTTTGGACACACCCAATGATACTCCTAGGTGACGAGGCTCAAGTGGAAGCTTGTTTGAGTCCATTTGGAGATAGTGGTAATCACAATGCAAGAAATTTGTACGGTTTGTGTCGAATGTACCATCGTATCAGAAATCGTCTTGGACGCACCCGATGGAACTCCTAAGTCTGTGGGTCATGTGGAATCTCACTTTGGTCCATTTGGCGACAGTGTTTGTGTCGGTGCAATATAGGTGCACGGTTTGTGCCAAACGTACCATAGGATCAGAAATCATTTTGGACACACCCGACGATACTCCTAGTTGACGAGGCTCCAGTGGAAGCTTGTTTGAATCCATTTGGAGATAGTGGTAATCACAATGCAAGAAATTTGTACGGTTTGTGTCGAATGTACCATCGGATCAGAAATCGTCTTGGACGCACCCGATGGAACTCCTAAGTGAGTGGGTCTTGTGGAATCTCATTTTGGTCCATTTGGAGACAGTGTTTGTGTCGGTGCAATATAGGTGCACAGTTTGTGCCAAACGTACCATAGGATCAGAAATCGTTTTGGACGCACCCGACGATACTCTTAGGTGACGAGCCTCAAGTGAAAGCTTGTTTGAGTCCGTTTGGAGATAGCGGTAATCACATTGCAAGAAAGGTGCACGGTTTGTGTTGAATGTACCATCGGATAGGAAATCGTCTTGGACGCACCCGATGGAACTCCTAAGTGAGTGGGTCTTGTGGAATCTCATTTTGGTCCATTTGGAGACAGTGTTTGTGTTGGTGCAATATAGGTGCACGGTTTATGCCAAACGTACCATAGGCTCAGAAATCGATTTGGACGCACCCGACGATACTCCTAGGTGACGAGGCTCAAGTGGAAGCTTGTTTGAGTCCGTTTGGAGATAGCGGTAATCACATTGCAGGAAAGGTGCGCGGTTTGTGTCGAATGTACCATCGGCTCAGAAATCATGTTGGACGCACCCGATGGAACTCCTAGGTGAGTGGGTCATGTGGAATCTCGTTTCAGTCCATTTGGAGACAGTGTTAGTGTCGGTGCAATATTGGTGCATAGTTTGCAATGAACGTACAATAGGCTCAGAAATCGTTTTCTACGCACCCGATGGAACTCCTAAGTGAGTGGGCTCTTGTGGAATCTCATTTTGGTCCATTTGGAGACAGTGTTTGTGTCGGTGCAATATAGGTGCACGGTTTGTGCCAAACGTACCACAGGATCAGAAATCGTTTTGGACGCACCCGACGATACTCTTAGGTGACGAGCCTCAAGTGGAAGCTTGTTTGAGTCCGTTTGGAGATAGCGGTAATCACATTGCAAGAAAGGTGCACGGTTTGTGTTGAATGTACCATCGGATAGGAAATCGTCTTGGACGCACCCGATGGAACTCCTAAGTGAGTGGGTCTTGTGGAATCTCATTTTGGTCCATTTGGAGACAGTGTTTGTGTCAGTGCAATATAGGTGCACGGTTTGTGCCAAACGTACCATAGGCTCAGAAATTGTTTTGGACACACCCGATGATACTCCTAGGTGACGAGGCTCAAGTGGAAGCTTGTTTGAGTCCGTTTAGAGATAGCGGTAATCACATTGCAAGAAAGGTGCGCGGTTTGTGTCGAATGTACCATCGGCTCAGAAATCTTGTTGGACGCACCCGATGGAACTCCTAGGTGAGTGGGTCATGTGGAATCTCATTTCAGTCCGTTTGGAGACAGTGTTAGTGTCGGTGCAATATAGGTGCACAGTTCGCGACGAACGTACAATAGGCTTAGAAATCGTTTTCTATGCACCCGATGGAACTCCTAGGTGTTGAGCCTGAAGTGGAAGCTTGTTTGAGTCCGTTTGGAGATAGAGGTAACCTTGACGCAAGAAAGGTGCGCGGTTTTTGTCAAATGTACCATCGGCTCGGAAATCATGTGGGACGCACCCAATGGAACTCCTAGGTGAGTGGGTAATGTGGAATCTCGTTTCGGTACGTTTAGAGATAGTGTTAGTGTTGCTGGAATATAGGTGCACGGTGTGCGCCGGACGTACAATAGGCTCAGAAATCATTTTGGACACACCCAATGATACTCCTAGGTGACGAGGCTCAAGTGGAAGCTTGTTTGAGTCCATTTGGAGATAGTGGTAATCACAATGCAAGAAATTTGTACGGTTTGTGTCGAATGTACCATCGTATCAGAAATCGTCTTGGACGCACCCGATGGAACTCCTAAGTGAGTGGGTCATGTGGAATCTCACTTTGGTCCATTTGGAGACAGTGTTTGTGTCGGTGCAATATAGGTGCACGGTTTGTGCCAAACGTACCATAGGATCAGAAATCATTTTGGACACACCCGACGATACTCCTAGTTGACGAGGCTCCAGTGGAAGCTTGTTTGAATCCATTTGGAGATAGTGGTAATCACAATGCAAGAAATTTGTACGGTTTGTGTCGAATGTACCATCGGATCAGAAATCGTCTTGGACGCACCCGATGGAACTCCTAAGTGAGTGGGTCTTGTGGAATCTCATTTTGGTCCATTTGGAGACAGTGTTTGTGTCGGTGCGATATAGGTGCACAGTTTGTGCCAAACGTACCATAGGATCAGAAATCGTTTTGGACGCACCCGACGATACTCTTAGGTGACGAGCCTCAAGTGAAAGCTTGTTTGAGTCCGTTTGGAGATAGCGGTAATCACATTGCAAGAAAGGTGCACGGTTTGTGTTGAATGTACCGTCGGATAGGAAATCGTCTTGTACGCACCCGATGGAACTCCTAAGTGAGTGGGTCTTGTGGAATCTCATTTTGGTCCATTTGGAGACAGTGTTTGTGTTGGTGCAATATAGGTGCACGGTTTATGCCAAACATACCATAGGCTCAGAAATCGTTTTGGATGCACCTGACGATACTCCTAGGTGACGAGGCTCAAGTGGAAGCTTGTTTGAGTCCGTTTGGAGATAGCGGTAATCACATTGCAGGAAAGGTGCGCGGTTTGTGTCGAATGTACCATCGGCTCGGAAATCATGTGGGACGCACCCGATGGAACTCCTAGGTGAGTGGGTCATGTGGAATCTCGTTTCGGTACGTTTAGAGATAGTGTTAGTGTTGCTGGAATATAGGTGCACGGTGTGCGCCGGACGTACAATAGGCTCAGAAATCATTTTGGACACACCCAATGATACTCCTAGGTGACGAGGCTCAAGTGGAAGCTTGTTTGAGTCCATTTGGAGATAGTGGTAATCACAATGCAAGAAATTTGTACGGTTTGTGTCGAATGTACCATCGTATCAGAAATCGTCTTGGACGCACCCGATGGAACTCCTAAGTCTGTGGGTCATGTGGAATCTCACTTTGGTCCATTTGGAGACAGTGTTTGTGTCGGTGCAATATAGGTGCACGGTTTGTGCCAAACGTACCATAGGATCAGAAATCATTTTGGACACACCCGACGATACTCCTAGTTGACGAGGCTCCAGTGGAAGCTTGTTTGAATCCATTTGGAGATAGTGGTAATCACAATGCAAGAAATTTGTACGTTTTGTGTCGAATGTACCATCGGATCAGAAATCATCTTGGACGCACCCGATAGAACTCCTAAGTGAGTGGGTCTTGTGGAATCTCATTTTGGTCCATTTGGAGACAGTGTTTGTGTCGGTGCAATATAGGTGCACAGTTTGTGCCAAACGTACCATAGGATCAGAAATCGTTTGGACGCACCCGACGATACTCTTAGGTGACGAGCCTCAAGTGAAAGCTTGTTTGAGTCCGTTTGGAGATAGCGGTAATCACATTGCAAGAAAGGTGCACGGTTTGTGTTGAATGTACCATCGGATAGGAAATCGTCTTGGACGCACCCGATGGAACTCCTAAGTGAGTGGGTCTTGTGGAATCTCATTTTGGTCCATTTGGAGACAGTGTTTGTGTTGGTGCAATATAGGTGCACGGTTTATGCCAAACGTACCATAGGCTCAGAAATCGATTTGGACGCACCCGACGATACTCCTAGGTGACGAGGCTCAAGTGGAAGCTTGTTTGAGTCCGTTTGGAGATAGCGGTAATCACATTGCAGGAAAGGTGCGCGGTTTGTGTCGAATGTACCATCGGCTCAGAAATCATGTTGGACGCACCCGATGGAACTCCTAGGTGAGTGGGTCATGTGGAATCTCGTTTCAGTCCATTTGGAGACAGTGTTAGTGTCGGTGCAATATAGGTGCATAGTTTGCAATGAACGTACAATAGGCTCAGAAATCGTTTTCTACGCACCCGATGGAACTCCTAAGTGAGTGGGCTCTTGTGGAATCTCATTTTGGTCCATTTGGAGACAGTGTTTGTGTCGGTGCAATATAGGTGCACGGTTTGTGCCAAACGTACCACAGGATCAGAAATCGTTTTGGACGCACCCGACGATACTCTTAGGTGACGAGCCTCAAGTGGAAGCTTGTTTGAGTCCGTTTGGAGATAGCGGTAATCACATTGCAAGAAAGGTGCACGGTTTGTGTTGAATGTACCATCGGATAGGAAATCGTCTTGGACGCACCCGATGGAACTCCTAAGTGAGTGGGTCTTGTGGAATCTCATTTTGGTCCATTTGGAGACAGTGTTTGTGTCGGTCCAATATAGGTGCACGGTTTGTGCCAAACGTACCATAGGCTCAGAAATCGTTTTGGACACACCCGATGATACTCCTAGGTGACGAGGCTCAAGTGGAAGCTTGTTTGAGTCCGTTTAGAGATAGCGGTAATCACATTGCAAGAAAGGTGCGCGGTTTGTGTCGAATGTACCATCGGCTCAGAAATCTTGTTGGACGCACCCGATGGAACTCCTAGGTGAGTGGGTCATGTGGAATCTCATTTCAGTCCGTTTGGAGACAGTGTTAGTGTCGGTGCAATATAGGTGCACAGTTCGCAACGAACGTACAATAGGCTTAGAAATCGTTTTCTATGCACCCGATGGAACTCCTAGGTGTTGAGCCTGAAGTGGAAGCTTGTTTGAGTCCGTTTGGAGATAGAGGTAACCTTGACGCAAGAAAGGTGCGCGGTTTTTGTCAAATGTAGCATCGGCTCGGAAATCATGTGGGACGCACCCAATGGAACTCCTAGGTGAGTGGGTAATGTGGCATCTCGTTTCGGTACGTTTAGAGATAGTGTTAGTGTTGCTGGAATATAGGTGCACGGTGTGCGCCGGACGTACAATAGGCTCAGAAATCGTTTTGGACACACCCAATGATACTCCTAGGTGATGAGGCTCAAGTGGAAGCTTGTTTGAGTCCATTTGGAGATAGTGGTAATCACAATGCAAGAAATTTGTACGGTTTGTGTCGAATGTACCATCGTATCAGAAATCATCTTGGACGCACCCGATGGAACTCCTAAGTGAGTGGGTCATGTGGAATCTCACTTTGGTCCATTTGGAGACAGTGTTTGTGTCGGTGCAATATAGGTGGACGGTTTGTGCCAAACGTACCATAGGATCAGAAATCATTTTGGACACACCCGACGATACTCCTAGTTGACGAGGCTCCAGTGGAAGCTTGTTTGAATCCATTTGGAGATAGTGGTAATCACAATGCAAGAAATTTGTACGGTTTGTGTCGAATGTACCATCGGATCAGAAATCGTCTTGGACGCACCCGATGGAACTCCTAAGTGAGTGGGTCTTGTGGAATCTCATTTTGGTCCATTTGGAGACAGTGCTTGTGTCGGTGCAATATAGGTGCACGGTTTGTGCCAAACGTACCATAGGATCAGAAATCGTTTTGGACTTACCCGACGATACTCTTAGGTGACGAGCCTCAAGTGGAAGCTTGTTTGAGTCCGTTTGGAGATAGCGGTAATCACATTGCAAAAAAGGTGCACGGTTTGTGTTGAATGTACCATCGGATAGGAAATCGTCTTGGACGCACCCGATGGAACTCCTAAGTCAGTGGGTCTTGTGGAATCTCATTTTGGTCCATTTGGAGACAGTGTTTGTGTTGGTGCAATATAGGTGCACGGTTTATGCCAAACGAACCATAGGCTCAGAAATCGTTTTGGACGCACCCGACGATACTCCTAGGTGACGAGGCTCAAGTGGAAGCTTGTTTGAGTCCGTTTGGAGATAGCGGTAATCACATTGCAGGAAAGGTGCGCGGTTTGTGTCGAATGTACCATCGGCTCAGAAATCATGTTGGACGCACCCGATGGAACTCCTAGGTGAGTGGGTCATGTGGAATCTCATTTCAGTCCATTTGGAGATAGTGTTAGTGTCGGTGCAATATAGGTGCATAGTTTGCAATGAACGTACAATAGGCTCAGAAATCGTTTTCTACGCACCCGATGGAACTCCTAAGTGAGTGGGGTCTTGTGGAATCTCATTTTGGTCCATTTGGAGACAGTGTTTGTGTCGGTGCAATATAGGTGCACGGTTTGTGCCAAACGTACCACAGGATCAGAAATCGTTTTGGACGCACCCGACGATACTCTTAGGTGACGAGCCTCAAGTGGAAGCTTGTTTGAGTCCATTTGGAGATAGTGGTAATCACAATGCAAGAAATTTGTACGGTTTGTGTCGAATGTACCATCGTATCAGAAATCGTCTTGGACGCACCCGATGGAACTCCTAAGTCTGTGGGTCATGTGGAATCTCACTTTGGTCCATTTGGAGACAGTGTTTGTGTCGGTGCAATATAGGTGCACGGTTGGTGCCAAACGTACCATAGGATCAGAAATCATTTTGGACACACCCGATGATACTCCTAGTTGACGAGGCTCCAGTGGAAGCTTGTTTGAATCCATTTGGAGATAGTGGTAATCACAATGCAAGAAATTTGTACGTTTTGTGTCGAATGTACCATCGGATCAGAAATCGTCTTGGACGCACCCGATGGAACTCCTAAGTGAGTGGGTCTTGTGGAATCTCATTTTGGTCCATTTGGAGACAGTGTTTGTGTCGGTGCAATATAGGTGCACAGTTTGTGCCAAATGTACCATAGGATCAGAAATAGTTTTGGACGCACCCAACGATACTCTTAGGTGACGAGCCTCAAGTGAAAGCTTGTTTGAGTCCGTTTGGAGATAGCGGTAATCACATTGCAAGAAAGGTGCACGGTTTGTGTTGAATGTACCATCGGATAGGAAATCGTCTTGGACGCACCCGATGGAACTCCTAAGTGAGTGGGTCTTGTGGAATCTCATTTTGGTCCATTTGGAGACAGTGTTTGTGTTGGTGCAATATAGGTGCACGGTTTATGCCAAACGTACCATAGGCTCAGAAATCGTTTTGGACGCACCCGACGATACTCCTAGGTGACGAGGCTCAAGTGGAAGCTTGTTTGAGTCCGTTTGGAGATAGCGGTAATCACATTGCAGGAAAGGTGCGCGGTTTGTGTCGAATGTACCATCGGCTCAGAAATCATGTTGGACGCACCCGATGGAACTCCTAGGTGAGTGGGTCATGGGGAATCTCGTTTCAGTCCATTTGGAGACAGTGTTAGTGTCGGTGCAATATAGGTGCATAGTTTGCAATGAACGTACAATAGGCTCAGAAATCGTTTTCTACGCACCCGATGGAACTCCTAAGTGAGTGGGCTCTTGTGGAATCTCATTTTGGTCCATTTGGAGACAGTGTTTGTGTCGGTGCAATATAGGTGCACGGTTTGTGCCAAACGTACCACAGGATCAGAAATCGTTTTGGACGCACCCGACGATACTCTTAGGTGACGAGCCTCAAGTGGAAGCTTGTTTGAGTCCGTTTGGAGATAGCGGTAATCACATTGCAAGAAAGGTGCACGGTTTGTGTTGAATGTACCATCGGATAGGAAATCGTCTTGGACGCACCCGATGGAACTCCTAAGTGAGTGGGTCTTGTGGAATCTCATTTTGGTCCATTTGGAGACAGTGTTTGTGTCGGTCCAATATAGGTGCACGGTTTGTGCCAAACGTACCATAGGCTCAGAAATCGTTTTGGACACACCCGATGATACTCCTAGGTGATGAGGCTCAAGTGGAAGCTTGTTTGAGTCCGTTTAGAGATAGCGGTAATCACATTGCAAGAAAGGTGCGCGGTTTGTGTCGAATGTACCATCGGCTCAGAAATCTTGTTGGACGCACCCGATGGAACTCCTAGGTGAGTGGGTCATGTGGAATCTCATTTCAGTCCGTTTGGAGACAGTGTTAGTGTCGGTGCAATATAGGTGCACAGTTCGCAACGAACGTACAATAGGCTTAGAAATCGTTTTCTATGCACCCGATGGAACTCCTAGGTGTTGAGCCTGAAGTGGAAGCTTGTTTGAGTCCGTTTGGAGATAGAGGTAACCTTGACGCAAGAAAGGTGCGCGGTTTTTGTCAAATGTAGCATCGGCTCGGAAATCATGTGGGACGCACCCAATGGAACTCCTAGGTGAGTGGGTAATGTGGAATCTCGTTTCGGTACGTTTAGAGATAGTGTTAGTGTTGCTGGAATATAGGTGCACGGTGTGCGCCGGACGTACAATAGGCTCAGAAATCGTTTTGGACACACCCAATGATACTCCTAGGTGATGAGGCTCAAGTGGAAGCTTGTTTGAGTCCATTTGGAGATAGTGGTAATCACAATGCAAGAAATTTGTACGGTTTGTGTCGAATGTACCATCGTATCAGAAATCATCTTGGACGCACCCGATGGAACTCCTAAGTGAGTGGGTCATGTGGAATCTCACTTTGGTCCATTTGGAGACAGTGTTTGTGTCGGTGCAATATAGGTGCACGGTTTGTGCCAAACGTACCATAGGATCAGAAATCATTTTGGACACACCCGACGATACTCCTAGTTGACGAGGCTCCAGTGGAAGCTTGTTTGAATCCATTTGGAGATAGTGGTAATCACAATGCAAGAAATTTGTATGGTTTGTGTCGAATGTACCATCGGATCAGAAATCGTCATGGACGCACCCGATGGAACTCCTAAGTGAGTGGGTCTTGTGGAATCTCATTTTGGTCCATTTGGAGACAGTGCTTGTGTCGGTGCAATATAGGTGCACGGTTTGTGCCAAACGTACCATAGGATCAGAAATCGTTTTGGACTTACCCGACGATACTCTTAGGTGACGAGCCTCAAGTGGAAGCTTGTTTGAGTCCGTTTGGAGATAGCGGTAATCACATTGCAAGAAAGGTGCACGGTTTGTGTTGAATGTACCATCGGATAGGAAATCGTCTTGGACGCACCCGATGGAACTCCTAAGTCAGTGGGTCTTGTGGAATCTCATTTTGGTCCATTTGGAGATAGTGTTTGTGTTGGTGCAATATAGGTGCACGGTTTATGCCAAACGTACCATAGGCTCAGAAATCGTTTTGGACGCACCCGACGATACTCCTAGGTGACGAGGCTCAAGTGGAAGCTTGTTTGAGTCCGTTTGGAGATAGCGGTAATCACATTGCAGGAAAGGTGCGCGGTTTGTGTCGAATGTACCATCGGCTCAGAAATCATGTTGGACGCACCCGATGGAACTCCTAGGTGAGTGGGTCATGTGGAATCTCATTTCAGTCCATTTGGAGATAGTGTTAGTGTCGGTGCAATATAGGTGCATAGTTTGCAATGAACGTACAATAGGCTCAGAAATCGTTTTCTACGCACCCGATGGAACTCCTAAGTGAGTGGGGTCTTATGGAATCTCATTTTGGTCCATTTGGAGACAGTGTTTGTGTCGGTGCAATATAGGTGCACGGTTTGTGCCAAACGTACCACAGGATCAGAAATCGTTTTGGACGCACCCGACGATACTCTTAGGTGACGAGCCTCAAGTGGAAGCTTGTTTGAGTCCGTTTGGAGATAGCGGTAATCACATTGCAAGAAAGGTGCACGGTTTGTGTTGAATGTACCATCGGATAGGAAATCGTCTTGGACGCACCCGATGGAACTCCTAAGTGAGTGGGTCTTGTGGAATCTCATTTTGGTCCATTTGGAGACAGTGTTTGTGTCGGTCCAATATAGGTGCACGGTTTGTGCCAAACGTACCATAGGCTCAGAAATCATTTTGGACACACCCGATGATACTCCTAGGTGACAAGGCTCAAGTGGAAGCTTGTTTGAGTCCGTTTAGAGATAGCGGTAATCACATTGCAAGAAAGGTGCGCGGTTTGTGTCAAATGTACCATCGGCTCAGAAATCTTGTTGGACGCACCCGATGGAACTCCTAGGTGAGTGGGTCATGTGGAATCTCATTTCAGTCCGTTTGGAGACAGTGTTAGTGTCGGTGCAATATAGGTGCACAGTTTGCAACGAACGTACAATAGGCTTAGAAATCGTTTTCTACGCACCCGATGGAACTCCTAGGTGTTGAGCCTGAAGTGGAAGCTTGTTTGAGTCCGTTTGGAGATAGAGGTAACCTTGACGCAAGAAAGGTGCGCGGTTTTTGTCAAATGTACCATCGGCTCGGAAATCATGTGGGACGCACCCAATGGAACTCCTAGGTGAGTGGGTAATGTGGAATCTCGTTTCGGTACGTTTGGAGATAGTGTTAGTGTTGCTGGAATATAGGTGCACGGTGTGCGCCGGACGTACAATAGGCTCAGAAATCGTTTTGGACACACCCAATGATACTCCTAGGTGACGAGGCTCAAGTGGAAGCTTGTTTGAGTCCATTTGGAGATAGTGGTAATCACAATGCAAGAAATTTGTACGGTTTGTGTCGAATGTACCATCGTATCAGAAATCGTCTTGGACACACCCGATGGAACTCCTAAGTGAGTGGGTCATGTGGAATCTCACTTTGGTCCATTTGGAGACAGTGTTTGTGTCGGTGCAATATAGGTGCACGGTTTGTGCCAAACGTACCATAGGATCAGAAATCATTTTGGACACACCCGACGATACTCCTAGTTGACGAGGCTCCAGTGGAAGCTTGTTTGAATCCATTTGGAGATAGTGGTAATCACAATGCAAGAAATTTGTACGGTTTGTGTCGAATGTACCATCGGATCAGAAATCGTCTTGGACGCACCCGATGGAACTCCTAAGTGAGTGGGTCTTGTGGAATCTCATTTTGGTCCATTTGGAGACAGTGTTTGTGTCGGTGCAATATAGGTGCACGGTTTGTGCCAAACGTACCATAGGATCAGAAATCGTTTTGGACGCACCCGACGATACTCTTAGGTGACGAGCCTCAAGTGGAAGCTTGTTTAAGTCCGTTTGGAGATAGCGGTAATCACATTGCAAGAAAGGTGCACGGTTTGTGTTGAATGTACCATCGGATAGGAAATCGTCTTGGACGCACCCGATGGAACTCCTAAGTGAGTGGGTCTTGTGGAATCTCATTTTGGTCCATTTGGAGACAGTGTTTGTGTTGGTGCAATATAGGTGCACGGTTTATGCCAAACGTACCATAGGCTCAGAAATCGTTTTGGACGCACCCGACGATACTCCTAGGTGACGAGGCTCAAGTGGAAGCTTGTTTGAGTCCGTTTGGAGATAGCGGTAATCACATTGCAGGAAAGGTGCGCGGTTTGTGTCGAATGTACCATCGGCTCAGAAATCATGTTGGACGCACCCGATGGAACTCCTAGGTGAGTGGGTCATGTGGAATCTCGTTTCAGTCCATTTGGAGACAGTGTTAGTGTCGGTGCAATATAGGTGCATAGTTTGCAATGAACGTACAATAGGCTCAGAAATCGTTTTCTACGCACCCGATGGAACTCCTAAGTGAGTGGGGTCTTGTGGAATCTCATTTTGGTCCATTTGGAGACAGTGTTTGTGTCGGTCCAATATAGGTGCACGGTTTGTGCCAAACGTACCATAGGCTCAGAAATCATTTTGGACACACCCGATGATACTCCTAGGTGACAAGGCTCAAGTGGAAGCTTGTTTGAGTCCGTTTAGAGATAGCGGTAATCACATTGCAAGAAAGGTGCGCGGTTTGTGTCAAATGTACCATCGGCTCAGAAATCTTGTTGGACGCACCCGATGGAACTCCTAGGTGAGTGGGTCATGTGGAATCTCATTTCAGTCCGTTTGGAGACAGTGTTAGTGTCGGTGCAATATAGGTGCACAGTTTGCAACGAACGTACAATAGGCTTAGAAATCGTTTTCTACGCACCCGATGGAACTCCTAGGTGTTGAGCCTGAAGTGGAAGCTTGTTTGAGTCCGTTTGGAGATAGAGGTAACCTTGACGCAAGAAAGGTGCGCGGTTTTTGTCAAATGTACCATCGGCTCGGAAATCATGTGGGACGCACCCAATGGAACTCCTAGGTGAGTGGGTAATGTGGAATCTCGTTTCGGTACGTTTGGAGATAGTGTTAGTGTTGCTGGAATATAGGTGCACGGTGTGCGCCGGACGTACAATAGGCTCAGAAATCGTTTTGGACACACCCAATGATACTCCTAGGTGACGAGGCTCAAGTGGAAGCTTGTTTGAGTCCATTTGGAGATAGTGGTAATCACAATGCAAGAAATTTGTACGGTTTGTGTCGAATGTACCATCGTATCAGAAATCGTCTTGGACGCACCCGATGGAACTCCTAAGTGAGTGGGTCATGTGGAATCTCACTTTGGTCCATTTGGAGACAGTGTTTGTGTCGGTGCAATATAGGTGCACGGTTTGTGCCAAACGTACCATAGGATCAGAAATCATTTTGGACACACCCGACGATACTCCTAGTTGACGAGGCTCCAGTGGAAGCTTGTTTGAATCCATTTGGAGATAGTGGTAATCACAATGCAAGAAATTTGTACGGTTTGTGTCGAATGTACCATCGGATCAGAAATCGTCTTGGACGCACCCGATGGAACTCCTAAGTGAGTGGGTCTTGTGGAATCTCATTTTGGTCCATTTGGAGACAGTGTTTGTGTCGGTGCAATATAGGTGCACGGTTTGTGCCAAACGTACCATAGGATCAGAAATCGTTTTGGACGCACCCGACGATACTCTTAGGTGACGAGCCTCAAGTGGAAGCTTGTTTGAGTCCGTTTGGAGATAGCGGTAATCACATTGCAAGAAAGGTGCACGGTTTGTGTTGAATGTACCATCGGATAGGAAATCGTCTTGGACGCACCCGATGGAACTCCTAAGTGAGTGGGTCTTGTGGAATCTCATTTTGGTCCATTTGGAGACAGTGTTTGTGTTGGTGCAATATAGGTGCACGGTTTATGCCAAACGTACCATAGGCTCAGAAATCGTTTTGGACGCACCCGACGATACTCCTAGGTGACGAGGCTCAAGTGGAAGCTTGTTTGAGTCCGTTTGGAGATAGCGGTAATCACATTGCAGGAAAGGTGCGCGGTTTGTGTCGAATGTACCATCGGCTCAGAAATCATGTTGGACGCACCCGATGGAACTCCTAGGTGAGTGGGTCATGTGGAATCTCGTTTCAGTCCATTTGGAGACAGTGTTAGTGTCGGTGCAATATAGGTGCATAGTTTGCAATGAACGTACAATAGGCTCAGAAATCGTTTTCTACGCACCCGATGGAACTCCTAAGTGAGTGGGGTCTTGTGGAATCTCATTTTGGTCCATTTGGAGACAGTGTTTGTGTCGGTCCAATATAGGTGCACGGTTTGTGCCAAACGTACCATAGGCTCAGAAATCGTTTTGGACACACCCGATGATACTCCTAGGTGACAAGGCTCAAGTGGAAGCTTGTTTGAGTCCGTTTAGAGATAGCGGTAATCACATTGCAAGAAAGGTGCGCGGTTTGTGTCAAATGTACCATCGGCTCAGAAATCTTGTTGGACGCACCCGATGGAACTCCTAGGTGAGTGGGTCATGTGGAATCTTATTTCAGTCCGTTTGGAGACAGTGTTAGTGTCGGTGCAATATAGGTGCACAGTTTGCAACGAACGTACAATAGGCTTAGAAATCATTTTCTACGCACCCGATGGAACTCCTAGGTGTTGAGCCTGAAGTGGAAGCTTGTTTGAGTCCGTTTGGAGATAGAGGTAACCTTGACGCAAGAAAGGTGCGCGGTTTTTGTCAAATGTACCATCGGCTCGGAAATCATGTGGGACGCACCCAATGGAACTCCTAGGTGAGTGGGTAATGTGGAATCTCGTTTCGGTACGTTTGGAGATAGTGTTAGTGTCGGTGCAATATAGGTGCACGGTGTGCGCCGGACGTACAATAGGCCCAGAAATCGTTTTGGACGCACCCGACGATACTCCTAGGTGACGAGGCTCAAGTGGAAGCTTGTTTGAGTCCGTTTGGAGATAGCGGTAATCACATTGCAGGAAAGGTGCGCGGTTTGTGTCGAATGTACCATCGGCTCAGAAATCATGTTGGACGCACCGGATGGAACTCCTAGGTGAGTGGGTCATGTGGAATCTCGTTTCAGTCCATTTGGAGACAGTGTTAGTGCCGGTGCAATATAGGTGCACAGTTTGCAACGAACGTACAATAGGCTCAAAAATCGTTTTCTACGCACCCGATGGAACTCCTAAGTGAGTGGGTCTTGTGGAATCTCATTTTGGTCCATTTGGAGACAGTGTTTGTGTCGGTGCAATATAGGTGCACGGTTTGTGCCAAACGTACCACAGGATCAGAAATCGTTTTGGACGCACCCGACGATACTCCTAGGTGACGAGGCTCAAGTGGAAGCTTGTTTGAGTCCATTTGGAGATAGTGGTAATCACAATGCAAGAAATTTGTACGGTTTTGTGTCGAATGTACCATCGGATCAGAAATCGTCTTGGACGCACCCGATGGAACTCCTAAGTGAGTGGGTCTTGTGGAATCTCATTTTGGTCCATTTGGAGACAGTGTTTGTGTCGGTGCAATATAGGTGCACGGTTTGTGCCAAACGTACCATAGGATCAGAAATCGTTTTGGACGCACCCGACGATACTCCTAGGTGACGAGGCTCAAGTGGAAGCTTGTTTGAGTCCGTTTGGAGATAGCGGTAATCACATTGCAGGAAAGGTGCGCGGTTTGTGTCGAATGTACCATCGGCTCAGAAATCATGTTGGACGCACCCGATGGAACTCCTAGGTGAGTGGGTCATGTGGAATCTCGTTTCTGTCCATTTGGAGACAGTGTTAGTGTCGGTGCAATATAGGTGCATAGTTTGCAATGAACGTACAATAGGCTCAGAAATCGTTTTCTACGCACCCGATGGAACTCCTAAGTGAGTGGGGTCTTGTGGAATCTCATTTTGGTCCATTTGGAGACAGTGTTTGTGTCGGTCCAATATAGGTGCACGGTTTGTGCCAAACGTACCATAGGCTCAGAAATCATTTTGGACACACCCGATGATACTCCTAGGTGACAAGGCTCAAGTGGAAGCTTGTTTGAGTCCGTTTAGAGATAGCGGTAATCACATTGCAAGAAAGGTGCGCGGTTTGTGTCAAATGTACCATCGGCTCAGAAATCTTGTTGGACGCACCCGATGGAACTCCTAGGTGAGTGGGTCATGTGGAATCTCATTTCAGTCCGTTTGGAGACAGTGTTAGTGTCGGTGCAATATAGGTGCACAGTTTGCAACGAACGTACAATAGGCTTAGAAATCGTTTTCTACGCACCCGATGGAACTCCTAGGTGTTGAGCCTGAAGTGGAAGCTTGTTTGAGTCCGTTTGGAGATAGAGGTAACCTTGACGCAAGAAAGGTGCGCGGTTTTTGTCAAATGTACCATCGGCTCGGAAATCATGTGGGACGCACCCAATGGAACTCCTAGGTGAGTGGGTAATGTGGAATCTCGTTTCGGTACGTTTGGAGATAGTGTTAGTGTTGCTGGAATATAGGTGCACGGTGTGCGCCGGACGTACAATAGGCTCAGAAATCGTTTTGGACACACCCAATGATACTCCTAGGTGACGAGGCTCAAGTGGAAGCTTGTTTGAGTCCATTTGGAGATAGTGGTAATCACAATGCAAGAAATTTGTACGGTTTGTGTCGAATGTACCATCGTATCAGAAATCGTCTTGGACGCACCCAATGGAACTCCTAAGTGAGTGGGTCATGTGGAATCTCACTTTGGTCCATTTGGAGACAGTGTTTGTGTCGGTGCAATATAGGTGCACGGTTTGTGCCAAACGTACCATAGGATCAGAAATCATTTTGGACACACCCGACGATACTCCTAGTTGACGAGGCTCCAGTGGAAGCTTGTTTGAATCCATTTGGAGATAGTGGTAATCACAATGCAAGAAATTTGTACGGTTTGTGTCGAATGTACCATCGGATCAGAAATCGTCTTGGACGCACCCGATGGAACTCCTAAGTGAGTGGGTCTTGTGGAATCTCATTTTGGTCCATTTGGAGACAGTGTTTGTGTCGGTGCAATATAGGTGCACGGTTTGTGCCAAACGTACCATAGGATCAGAAATCGTTTTGGACGCACCCGACGATACACTTAGGTGACGAGCCTCAAGTGGAAGCTTGTTTGAGTCCGTTTGGAGATAGCGGTAATCACATTGCAAGAAAGGTGCACGGTTTGTGTTGAATGTACCATCGGATAGGAAATCGTCTTGGACGCACCCGATGGAACTCCTAAGTGAGTGGGTCTTGTGGAATCTCATTTTGGTCCATTTGGAGACAGTGTTTGTGTTGGTGCAATATAGGTGCACGGTTTATGCCAAACGTACCATAGGCTCAGAAATCGTTTTGGACGCACCCGACGATACTCCTAGGTGACGAGGCTCAAGTGGAAGCTTGTTTGAGTCCGTTTGGAGATAGCGGTAATCACATTGCAGGAAAGGTGCGCGGTTTGTGTCGAATGTACCATCGGCTCAGAAATCATGTTGGACGCACCCGATGGAACTCCTAGGTGAGTGGGTCATGTGGAATCTCGTTTCAGTCCATTTGGAGACAGTGTTAGTGTCGGTGCAATATAGGTGCACAGTTTGCAACGAACGTACAATAGGCTTAGAAATCATTTTCTACGCACCCGATGGAACTCCTAGGTGTTGAGCCTGAAGTGGAAGCTTGTTTGAGTCCGTTTGGAGATAGAGGTAACCTTGACGCAAGAAAGGTGCGCGGTTTTTGTCAAATGTACCATCGGCTAGGAAATCAAGTGGGACGCACCCAATGGAACTCCTAGGTGAGTGGGTAATGTGGAATCTCGTTTCGGTACGTTTGGAGATAGTGTTAGTGTCGGTGCAATATAGGTGCACGGTGTGCGCCGGACGTACAATAGGCTCAGAAATCGTTTTGGACGCACCCGACGATACTCCTAGGTGACGAGGCTCAAGTGGAAGCTTGTTTGAGTCCGTTTGGAGATAGCGGTAATCACATTGCAGGAAAGGTGCGCGGTTTGTGTCGAATGTACCATCGGCTCAGAAATCATGTTGGACGCACCCGATGGAACTCCTAGGTGAGTGGGTCATGTGGAATCTCGTTTCAGTCCATTTGGAGACAGTGTTAGTGTCGGTGCAATATAGGTGCACAGTTTGCAACGAACGTACAATAGGCACAAAAATCGTTTTCTACGCACCCGATGGAACTCCTAAGTGAGTGGGTCTTGTGGAATCTCATTTTGGTCCATTTGGAGACAGTGTTTGTGTCGGTGCAATATAGGTGCACGGTTTGTGCCAAACGTACCATAGGATCAGAAATCGTTTTGGACGCACCCGACGATACTCCTAGGTGACGAGGCTCAAGTGGAAGCTTGTTTGAGTCCATTTGGAGATAGTGGTAATCACAATGCAAGAAATTTGTACGGTTTGTGTCGAATGTACCATCGGATCAGAAATCGTCTTGGACGCACCCGATGGAACTCCTAAGTGAGTGGGTCTTGTGGAATCTCATTTTGGTCCATTTGGAGACAGTGTTTGTGTCGGTGCAATATAGGTGCACGGTTTGTGCCAAACGTACCATAGGATCAGAAATCGTTTTGGACGCACCCGACGATACTCCTAGGTGACGAGGCTCAAGTGGAAGCTTGTTTGAGTCCGTTTGGAGATAGCGGTAATCACATTGCAGGAAAGGTGCGCGGTTTGTGTCGAATGTACCATCGGCTCAGAAATCATGTTGGACGCACCCGATGGAACTCCTAGGTGAGTGGGTCATGTGGAATCTCGTTTCAGTCCATTTGGAGACAGTGTTAGTGTCGGTGCAATATAGTTGCACAGTTTGCAACGAACGTATAATAGGCTCAAAAATCGTTTTCTACGCACCCGATGGAACTCCTAAGTGAGTGGGTCTTGTGGAATCTCATTTTGGTCCATTTGGAGACAGTGTTTGTGTCGGTGCAATATAGGTGCACGGTTTGTGCCAAACGTACCACAGGATCAGAAATCGTTTTGGACGCACCCGACGATACTCTTGGGTGACGAGCCTCAAGTGGAAGCTTGTTTGAGTCCGTTTGGAGATAGCGGTAATCACATTGCAAGAAAGGTGCATGGTTTGTGTTGAATGTACCATCGGATAGGAAATCGTCTTGGACGCACCCGATGGAACTCCTAAGTGAGTGGGTCTTGTGGAATCTCATTTTGGTCCATTTGGAGACAGTGTTTGTGTCGGTGCAATATAGGTGCACGGTTTGTGCCAAACGTACCATAGGATCAGAAATCGTTTTGGACGCACCCGACGATACTCCTAGGTGACGAGGCTCAAGTGGAAGCTTGTTTGAGTCCGTTTGGAGATAGCGGTAATCACATTGCAGGAAAGGTGCGCGGTTTGTGTCGAATGTACCATCGGCTCAGAAATCATGTTGGACGCACCCGATGGAACTCCTAGGTGAGTGGGTCATGTGGAATCTCGTTTCTGTCCATTTGGAGACAGTGTTAGTGTCGGTGCAATATAGGTGCATAGTTTGCAATGAACGTACAATAGGCTCAGAAATCGTTTTCTACGCACCCGATGGAACTCCTAAGTGAGTGGGGTCTTGTGGAATCTCATTTTGGTCCATTTGGAGACAGTGTTTGTGTCGGTCCAATATAGGTGCACGGTTTGTGCCAAACGTACCATAGGCTCAGAAATCATTTTGGACACACCCGATGATACTCCTAGGTGACAAGGCTCAAGTGGAAGCTTGTTTGAGTCCGTTTAGAGATAGCGGTAATCACATTGCAAGAAAGGTGCGCGGTTTGTGTCAAATGTACCATCGGCTCAGAAATCTTGTTGGACGCACCCGATGGAACTCCTAGGTGAGTGGGTCATGTGGAATCTCATTTCAGTCCGTTTGGAGACAGTGTTAGTGTCGGTGCAATATAGGTGCACAGTTTGCAACGAACGTACAATAGGCTTAGAAATCGTTTTCTACGCACCCGATGGAACTCCTAGGTGTTGAGCCTGAAGTGGAAGCTTGTTTGAGTCCGTTTGGAGATAGAGGTAACCTTGACGCAAGAAAGGTGCGCGGTTTTTGTCAAATGTACCATCGGCTCGGAAATCATGTGGGACGCACCCAATGGAACTCCTAGGTGAGTGGGTAATGTGGAATCTCGTTTCGGTACGTTTGGAGATAGTGTTAGTGTTGCTGGAATATAGGTGCACGGTGTGCGCCGGACGTACAATAGGCTCAGAAATCGTTTTGGACACACCCAATGATACTCCTAGGTGACGAGGCTCAAGTGGAAGCTTGTTTGAGTCCATTTGGAGATAGTGGTAATCACAATGCAAGAAATTTGTACGGTTTGTGTCGAATGTACCATCGTATCAGAAATCGTCTTGGACGCACCCAATGGAACTCCTAAGTGAGTGGGTCATGTGGAATCTCACTTTGGTCCATTTGGAGACAGTGTTTGTGTCGGTGCAATATAGGTGCACGGTTTGTGCCAAACGTACCATAGGATCAGAAATCATTTTGGACACACCCGACGATACTCCTAGTTGACGAGGCTCCAGTGGAAGCTTGTTTGAATCCATTTGGAGATAGTGGTAATCACAATGCAAGAAATTTGTACGGTTTGTGTCGAATGTACCATCGGATCAGAAATCGTCTTGGACGCACCCGATGGAACTCCTAAGTGAGTGGGTCTTGTGGAATCTCATTTTGGTCCATTTGGAGACAGTGTTTGTGTCGGTGCAATATAGGTGCACGGTTTGTGCCAAACGTACCATAGGATCAGAAATCGTTTTGGACGCACCCGACGATACACTTAGGTGACGAGCCTCAAGTGGAAGCTTGTTTGAGTCCGTTTGGAGATAGCGGTAATCACATTGCAAGAAAGGTGCACGGTTTGTGTTGAATGTACCATCGGATAGGAAATCGTCTTGGACGCACCCGATGGAACTCCTAAGTGAGTGGGTCTTGTGGAATCTCATTTTGGTCCATTTGGAGACAGTGTTTGTGTTGGTGCAATATAGGTGCACGGTTTATGCCAAACGTACCATAGGCTCAGAAATCGTTTTGGACGCACCCGACGATACTCCTAGGTGACGAGGCTCAAGTGGAAGCTTGTTTGAGTCCGTTTCGAGATAGCGGTAATCACATTGCAGGAAAGGTGCGCGGTTTGTGTCGAATGTACCATCGGCTCAGAAATCATGTTGGACGCACCCGATGGAACTCCTAGGTGAGTGGGTCATGTGGAATCTCGTTTCAGTCCATTTGGAGACAGTGTTAGTGTCGGTGCAATATAGGTGCACAGTTTGCAACGAACGTATAATAGGCTTAGAAATCATTTTCTACGCACCCGATGGAACTCCTAGGTGTTGAGCCTGAAGTGGAAGCTTGTTTGAGTCCGTTTGGAGATAGAGGTAACCTTGACGCAAGAAAGGTGCGCGGTTTTTGTCAAATGTACCATCGGCTAGGAAATCAAGTGGGACGCACCCAATGGAACTCCTAGGTGAGTGGGTAATGTGGAATCTCGTTTCGGTACGTTTGGAGATAGTGTTAGTGTCGGTGCAATATAGGTGCACGGTGTGCGCCGGACGTACAATAGGCTCAGAAATCGTTTTGGACGCACCCGACGATACTCCTAGGTGACGAGGCTCAAGTGGAAGCTTGTTTGAGTCCGTTTGGAGATAGCGGTAATCACATTGCAGGAAAGGTGCGCGGTTTGTGTCGAATGTACCATCGGCTCAGAAATCATGTTGGACGCACCCGATGGAACTCCTAGGTGAGTGGGTCATGTGGAATCTCGTTTCAGTCCATTTGGAGACAGTGTTAGTGTCGGTGCAATATAGGTGCACAGTTTGCAACGAACGTACAATAGGCTCAAAAATCGTTTTCTACGCACCCGATGGAACTCCTAAGTGAGTGGGTCTTGTGGAATCTCATTTTGGTCCATTTGGAGACAGTGTTTGTGTCGGTGCAATATAGGTGCACGGTTTGTGCCAAACGTACCACAGGATCAGAAATCGTTTTGGACGCACCCGACGATACTCCTAGGTGACGAGGCTCAAGTGGAAGCTTGTTTGAGTCCATTTGGAGATAGTGGTAATCACAATGCAAGAAATTTGTACGGTTTGTGTCGAATGTACCATCGGATCAGAAATCGTCTTGGACGCACCCGATGGAACTCCTAAGTGAGTGGGTCTTGTGGAATCTCATTTTGGTCCATTTGGAGACAGTGTTTGTGTCGGTGCAATATAGGTGCACGGTTTGTGCCAAACGTACCATAGGATCAGAAATCGTTTTGGACGCACCCGACGATACTCCTAGGTGACGAGGCTCAAGTGGAAGCTTGTTTGAGTCCGTTTGGAGATAGCGGTAATCACATTGCAGGAAAGGTGCGCGGTTTGTGTCGAATGTACCATCGGCTCAGAAATCATGTTGGACGCACCCGATGGAACTCCTAGGTGAGTGGGTCATGTGGAATCTCGTTTCAGTCCATTTGGAGACAGTGTTAGTGTCGGTGCAATATAGGTGCACAGTTTGCAACGAACGTATAATAGGCTCAAAAATCGTTTTCTACGCACCCGATGGAACTCCTAAGTGAGTGGGTCTTGTGGAATCTCATTTTGGTCCATTTGGAGACAGTGTTTGTGTCGGTGCAATATAGGTGCACGGTTTGTGCCAAACGTACCACAGGATCAGAAATCGTTTTGGACGCACCCGACGATACTCTTGGGTGACGAGCCTCAAGTGGAAGCTTGTTTGAGTCCGTTTGGAGATAGCGGTAATCACATTGCAAGAAAGGTGCATGGTTTGTGTTGAATGTACCATCGGATAGGAAATCGTCTTGGACGCACCCGATGGAACTCCTAAGTGAGTGGGTCTTGTGGAATCTCATTTTGGTCCATTTGGAGACAGTGTTTGTGTCGGTGCAATATAGGTGCACGGTTTATGCCAAACGTACCACAGGCTCAGAAATTGTTTTGGACGCACCCGACGATACTCCTAGGTGACGAGGCTCAAGTGGAAGCTTGTTTGAGTCCGTTTCGAGATAGCAGTAATCACATTGCGGGAAAGGTGCGCGGTTTGTGTCGAATGTACCATCGGCTCAGAAATCATGTTGGACACACCCGATGGAACTCCTAGGTGAGTGGGTCATGTGGAATCTCGTTTCAGTCCATTTGGAGACAGTGTTAGTGTCGGTGCAATATAGGTGCATAGTTTGCAATGAACGTACAATAGGCTCAGAAATCGTTTTCTACGCACCCGATGGAACTCCTAAGTGAGTGGGGTCTTGTGGAATCTCATTTTGGTCCATTTGGAGACAGTGTTTCTGACGGTGCAATATAGGTGCACGGTTTGTGCCAAACGTACCATAGGCTCAGAAATCGTTTTGGACACACCTGATGATACTCCTAGGTGACGAGGCTCAAGTGGAAGCTTGTTTGAGTCCGTTTGGAGATAGCGGTAATCACATTGCAGGAAAGGTGCGCGGTTTGTGTCGAGTGTACCATCGGCTCAGAAATCATGTTGGACGCACCCGATGGAACTCCTAGGTGAGTGGGTCATGTGGAATCTCGTTTCAGTCCATTTGGAGACAGTGTTAGTGTCGGTGCAATATAGGTGCACAGTTTGCAATGAACGTACAATAGGCTCAGAAATCGTTTTCTACGCACCCGATGGAACTCCTAAGTGTGTGGGTCTTGTGGAATCTCATTTTGGTCCATTTGGAGACAGTGTTTGTGTCGGTGCAATATAGGTGCACGTTTTGTGCCAAACGTACCACAGGATCAAAAATCATTTTGGACGCACCCGACGATACTCTTAAGTGACGAGCCTCAAGTGGAAGCTTGTTTGAGTCCGTTTGGAGATAGCGGTAATCACATTGCAAGAAAGGTGCACGGTTTGTGTTGAATGTACCATCGGATAGGAAATCGTCTTGGACGCACCCGATGGAACTCCTAAGTGAGTGGGTCTTGTGGAATCTCATTTTGGTCCATTTGGAGACAGTGTTTGTGTCGGTGCAATATAGGTGTACGGTTTATGCCAAACGTACCATAGGCTCAGAAATCGTTTTGGACGCACCCGACGATACTCCTAGGTGACGAGACTCAAGTGGAAGCTTGTTTGAGTCCGTTTGGAGATAGCGGTAATCACATTGCAGGAAAGGTGCGCAGTTTGTGTCGAATGTACCATCGGCTCAGAAATCATGTTGGACGCACCCGATGGAACTCCTAGGTGAGTGGGTCATGTGGAATCTCGTTTCAGTCCATTTGGAGACAGTGTTAGTGTCGGTGCAATATAGGTGCACAGTTTGCAACGAACGTACAATAGGCTCAAAAATCGTTTTCTACGCACCCGATGGAACTCCTAAGTGAGTGGGTCTTGTGGAATCTCATTTTGGTCCATTTGGAGACAGTGTTTGTGTCGGTGCAATATAGGTGCACGGTTTGTGCCAAACGTACCACAGGATCAGAAATCGTTTTGGACGCACCCGACGATACTCCTAGGTGACGAGGCTCAAGTGGAAGCTTGTTTGAGTCCATTTGGAGATAGTGGTAATCACAATGCAAGAAATTTGTACGGTTTGTGTCGAATGTACCATCGGATCAGAAATCGTCTTGGACGCACCCGATGGAACTCCTAAGTGAGTGGGTCTTGTGGAATCTCATTTTGGTCCATTTGGAGACAGTGTTTGTGTCGGTGCAATATAGGTGCACGGTTTGTGCCAAACGTACCATAGGATCAGAAATCGTTTTGGACGCACCCGACGATACTCCTAGGTGACGAGGCTCAAGTGGAAGCTTGTTTGAGTCCGTTTGGAGATAGCGGTAATCACATTGCAGGAAAGGTGCGCGGTTTGTGTCGAATGTACCATCGGCTCAGAAATCATGTTGGACGCACCCGATGGAACTCCTAGGTGAGTGGGTCATGTGGAATCTCGTTTCAGTCCATTTGGAGACAGTGTTAGTGTCGGTGCAATATAGGTGCACAGTTTGCAACGAACGTATAATAGGCTCAAAAATCGTTTTCTACGCACCCGATGGAACTCCTAAGTGAGTGGGTCTTGTGGAATCTCATTTTGGTCCATTTGGAGACAGTGTTTGTGTCGGTGCAATATAGGTGCACGGTTTGTGCCAAACGTACCACAGGATCAGAAATCGTTTTGGACGCACCCGACGATACTCTTGGGTGACGAGCCTCAAGTGGAAGCTTGTTTGAGTCCGTTTGGAGATAGCGGTAATCACATTGCAAGAAAGGTGCATGGTTTGTGTTGAATGTACCATCGGATAGGAAATCGTCTTGGACGCACCCGATGGAACTCCTAAGTGAGTGGGTCTTGTGGAATCTCATTTTGGTCCATTTGGAGACAGTGTTTGTGTCGGTGCAATATAGGTGCACGGTTTATGCCAAACGTACCACAGGCTCAGAAATTGTTTTGGACGCACCCGACGATACTCCTAGGTGACGAGGCTCAAGTGGAAGCTTGTTTGAGTCCGTTTCGAGATAGCAGTAATCACATTGCGGGAAAGGTGCGCGGTTTGTGTCGAATGTACCATCGGCTCAGAAATCATGTTGGACACACCCGATGGAACTCCTAGGTGAGTGGGTCATGTGGAATCTCGTTTCAGTCCATTTGGAGACAGTGTTAGTGTCGGTGCAATATAGGTGCATAGTTTGCAATGAACGTACAATAGGCTCAGAAATCGTTTTCTACGCACCCGATGGAACTCCTAAGTGAGTGGGGTCTTGTGGAATCTCATTTTGGTCCATTTGGAGACAGTGTTTCTGACGGTGCAATATAGGTGCACGGTTTGTGCCAAACGTACCATAGGCTCAGAAATCGTTTTGGACACACCTGATGATACTCCTAGGTGACGAGGCTCAAGTGGAAGCTTGTTTGAGTCCGTTTGGAGATAGCGGTAATCACATTGCAGGAAAGGTGCGCGGTTTGTGTCGAGTGTACCATCGGCTCAGAAATCATGTTGGACGCACCCGATGGAACTCCTAGGTGAGTGGGTCATGTGGAATCTCGTTTCAGTCCATTTGGAGACAGTGTTAGTGTCGGTGCAATATAGGTGCACAGTTTGCAATGAACGTACAATAGGCTCAGAAATCGTTTTCTACGCACCCGATGGAACTCCTAAGTGTGTGGGTCTTGTGGAATCTCATTTTGGTCCATTTGGAGACAGTGTTTGTGTCGGTGCAATATAGGTGCACGTTTTGTGCCAAACGTACCACAGGATCAAAAATCATTTTGGACGCACCCGACGATACTCTTAAGTGACGAGCCTCAAGTGGAAGCTTGTTTGAGTCCGTTTGGAGATAGCGGTAATCACATTGCAAGAAAGGTGCACGGTTTGTGTTGAATGTACCATCGGATAGGAAATCGTCTTGGACGCACCCGATGGAACTCCTAAGTGAGTGGGTCTTGTGGAATCTCATTTTGGTCCATTTGGAGACAGTGTTTGTGTCGGTGCAATATAGGTGTACGGTTTATGCCAAACGTACCATAGGCTCAGAAATCGTTTTGGACGCACCCGACGATACTCCTAGGTGACGAGACTCAAGTGGAAGCTTGTTTGAGTCCGTTTGGAGATAGCGGTAATCACATTGCAGGAAAGGTGCGCAGTTTGTGTCGAATGTACCATCGGCTCAGAAATCATGTTGGACGCACCCGATGGAACTCCTAGGTGAGTGGGTCATGTGGAATCTCGTTTCAGTCCATTTGGAGACAGTGTTAGTGTCGGTGCAATATAGGTGCATAGTTTGCAATGAACGTACAATAGGCTCAGAAATCGTTTTCTACGCACCCGATGGAACTCCTAAGTGAGTGGGCTCTTGTGGAATATCATTTTGGTCCATTTGGAGACAGTGTTTGTGTCGGTGCAATATAGGTGCACAGTTTGTGCCAAACGTACCACAGGATCAGAAATCGTTTTGGACGCACCCGACGATACTCTTAGGTGACGAGCCTCAAGTGGAAGCTTGTTTGAGTCCGTTTGGAGATAGCGGTAATCACATTGCAAGAAAGGTGCACGGTTTGTGTTGAATGTACCATCGGATAGGAAATCGTCTTGGACGCACCCGATGGAACTCCTAAGTGAGTAGGTCTTGTGGAATCTCATTTTGGTCCATTTGGAGACAGCGTTTGTGTCGGTGCAATATAGGTGCACGGTTTGTGCCAAACGTACCATAGGCTCAGAAATCGTTTTGGACACACCCGATGATACTCCTAGGTGACGAGGCTCAAGTGGAAGCTTGTTTGAGTCCATTTGGAGATAGTGGTAATCACAATGCAAGAAATTTGTACGGTTTGTGTCGAATGTACCATCGGATCAGAAATCGTCTTGGACGCACCCGATGGAACTCCTAAGTGAGTGGGTCTTGTGGAATCTCATTTTGGTCCATTTGGAGACAGTGTTTGTGTCGGTGCAATATAGGTGCACGGTTTGTGCCAAACGTACCATAGGATCAGAAATCGTTTTGGACGCACCCGACGATACTCCTAGGTGACGAGGCTCAAGTGGAAGCTTGTATGAGTCCGTTTGGAGATAGCGGTAATCACATTGCAGGAAAGGTGCGCGGTTTGTGTCGAATGTACCATCGGCTCAGAAATCATGTTGGACGCACCCGATGGAACTCCTAGGTGAGTGGGTCATGTGGAATCTCGTTTCAGTCCATTTGGAGACAGTGTTAGTGTCGGTGCAATATAGGTGCACAGTTTGCAACGAACGTACAATAGGCTCAGAAATCGTTTTCTACGCACCTGATGGAACTCCTAAGTGAGTGGGTCTTGTGGAATCTCATTTTGGTCCATTTGGAGACAGTGTTTGTGTCAGTGCAATATAGGTGCACGGTTTGTGCCAAACGTACCACAGGATCAGAAATCGTTTTGGACGCACCCGACGATACTCTTAGGTGACGAGCCTCAAGTGGAAGCTTGTTTGAGTCCGTTTGGAGATAGCGGTAATCACATTGCAAGAAAGGTGCATGGTTTGTGTTGAATGTACCATCGGATAGGAAATCGTCTTGGACGCACCCGATGGAACTCCTAAGTGAGTGGGTCTTGTGGAATCTCATTTTGGTCCATTTGGAGACAGTGTTTGTGTCGGTGCAATATAGGTGCACGGTTTATGCCAAACGTACCATAGGCTCAGAAATTGTTTTGGACACACCCGACGATACTCCTAGGTGACGAGGCTCAAGTGGAAGCTTGTTTGAGTCCGTTTGGAGATAGCGGTAATCACATTGCAGGAAAGGTGCGCGGTTTGTGTCGAATGTACCATCGGCTCAGAAATCATGTTGGACACACCCGATGGAACTCCTAGCTGAGTGGGTCATGTGGAATCTCGTTTCAGTCCATTTGGAGACAGTGTTAGTGTCGGTGCAATATAGGTGCATAGTTTGCAATGAACGTACAATAGGCTCAGAAATCATTTTCTACGCACCCGATGGAACTCCTAAGTGAGTGGGTCTTGTGGAATCTCATTTTGGTCCATTTGGAGACAGTGTTTGTGTCGGTGCAATATAGGTGCACGGTTTGTGCCAAACGTACCATAGGCTCAGAAATCGTTTTGGACACACCCGATGATACTCCTAGGTGACGAGGCTCAAGTGGAAGCTTGTTTGCGTCCGTTTGGAGATAGCGGTAATCACATTGCAGGAAAGGTGCGCGGTTTGTGTCGAATGTACAATCGGCTCAGAAATCATGTTGGACGCACCCGATGGAACTCCTAGGTGAGTGGGTCATGTGGAATCTCGTTTCAGTCCATTTGGAGACAGTGTTAGTGTCGGTGCAATATAGGTGCACAGTTTGCAATGAACGTACAATAGGCGCAGAAATCGTTTTCTACGCACCCGATGGAACTCCTAAGTGTGTGGGTCTTGTGGAATCTCATTTTGGTCCATTTGGAGACAGTGTTTGTGTCGGTGCAATATAGGTGCACGGTTTGTGCCAAACGTACCACAGGATCAAAAATCATTTTGGACGCACCCGACGATACTCTTAGGTGACGACCCTCAAGTGGAAGCTTGTTTGAGTCCATTTGGAGATAGCGGTAATCACATTGCAAGAAAGGTGCACGGTTTGTGTTGAATGTACCATCGGATAGGAAATCGTCTTGGACGCACCCGATGGAACTCCTAAGTGAGTGGGTCTTGTGGAATCTCATTTTGGTCCATTTGGAGACAGTGTTTGTGTCGGTGCAATATAGGTGTACGGTTTATGCCAAACGTACCATAGGCTCAGAAATCGTTTTGGACGCACCCGACGATACTCCTAGGTGACGAGACTCAAGTGGAAGCTTGTTTGAGTCCGTTTGGAGATAGCGGTAATCACATTGCAGGAAAGGTGCGCAGTTTGTGTCGAATGTACCATCGGCTCAGAAATCATGTTGGACGCACCCGATGGAACTCCTAGGTGAGTGGGTCATGTGGAATCTCGTTTCAGTCCATTTGGAGACAGTGTTAGTGTCGGTGCAATATAGGTGCATAGTTTGCAATGAACGTACAATAGGCTCAGAAATCATTTTCTACGCACCCGATGGAACTCCTAAGTGAGTGGGTCTTGTGGAATCTCATTTTGGTCCATTTGGAGACAGTGTTTGTGTCGGTGCAATATAGGTGCACGGTTTGTGCCAAACGTACCACAAGATCAGAAATCGTTTTGGACGCACCCGACGATACTCTTAGGTGACGAGCCTCAAGTGGAAGCTTGTTTGAGTCCGTTTGGAGATAGCGGTAATCACATTGCAAGAAAGGTGCACGGTTTGTGTTGAATGTACCATCGGTTAGGAAATCGTCTTGGACGCACCCGATGGAACTCCTAAGTGAGTGGGTCTTGTGGAATCTCATTTTGGTCCATTTGGAGACAGTGTTTGTGTCGGTGCAATGTAGGTGCACGGTTTGTGCCAAAGGTACCATAGGCTCAGAAATCGTTTTGGACACACCCGATGATACTCCTAGGTGACGAGGCTCAAGTGGAAGCTTGTTTGAGTCCGTTTGGAGATAGCGGTAATCACATTGCAGGAAAGGTGCGCGGTTTGTGTCGAATGTACCATCGGCTCAGAGATCATGTTGGACGCACCCGATGGAACTCCTAGGTGAGTGGGTCATGTGGAATCTCGTTTTAGTCCATTTGGAGACAGTGTTAGTGTCGGTGCAATATAGGTGCACAGTTTGCAATGAACGTACAATAGGCTCAGAAATCGTTTTCTACGCACCCGATGGAACTCCTAAGTGAGTGGGTCTTGTGGAATCTCATTTTGGTCCATTTGGAGACAGTGTTTGTGTCGGTGCAATATAGGTGCACGGTTTGTGCCAAACGTACCACAAGATCGAAAATCATTTTGGACGCACCCGATGATACACTTGGGTGACGAGCCTCAAGTGGAAGCTTGTTTGAGTCCGTTTGGAGATAGCGGTAATCACATTGCAAGAAAGGTGCACGGTTTGTGTTGAATGTACCATCGGATAGGAAATCGTCTTGGACGCACCCGATGGAACTCTTAAGTGAGTGGGTCTTGTGGAATCTCATTTTGGTCCATTTGGAGACAGTGTTTGTGTCGGTGCAATATAGGTGCACGGTTTATGCCAAACGTACCATAGGCTCAGAAATTGTTTTGGACGCACCCGACGATACTCCTAGGTGACGAGGCTCAAGTGGAAGCTTGTTTGAGTCCGTTTGGAGATAGCGGTAATCACATTGCAGGAAAGGTGCGCGGTTTGTGTCGAATGTACCATCGGCTCAGAAATCATGTTGGACACACCCGATGGAACTCCTAGGTGAGTGGGTCATGTGGAATCTCGTTTCAGTCCATTTGGAGACAGTGTTAGTGTCGGTGCAATATAGGTGCATAGTTTGCAATGAACGTACAATAGGCTCAGAAATCATTTTCTACGCACCCGATGGAACTCCTAAGTGAGTGGGTCTTGTGGAATCTCATTTTGGTCCATTTGGAGACAGTGTTTGTGTCGGTGCAATATAGGTGCACGGTTTGTGCCAAACGTACAATAGGCTCAGAAATCGTTTTGGACACACCCGATGATACTCCTAGGTGACGAGGCTCAAGTGGAAGCTTGTTTGAGTCCGTTTGGAGATAGCGGTAATCACATTGCAGGAAAGGTGCGCGGTTTGTGTCGAATGTACCATCGGCTTAGAAATCATGTTGGACGCACCCGATGGAACTCCTAGGTGAGTGGGTCATGTGGAATCTCATTTCAGTCCATTTGGAGACAGTGTTAGTGTCGGTGCAATATAGGTGCACAGTTTGCAATGAACGTACAATAGGCTCAGAAATCGTTTTCTACGCACCCGATGGAACTCCTAAGTGTGTGGGTCTTGTGGAATCTCATTTTGGTCCATTTGGAGACATTGTTTGTGTCGGTGCAATATAGGTGCACGTTTTGTGCCAAACGTACCACAGGATCAAAAATCATTTTGGACGCACCCGACGATACTCTTAAGTGACGAGCCTCAAGTGGAAGCTAGTTTGAGTCCGTTTGGAGATAGCGGTAATCACATTGCAAGAAAGGTGCACGGTTTGTGTTGAATGTACCATCGGATAGGAAATCGTCTTGGACGCACCCGATGGAACTCCTAAGTGAGTGGGTCTTGTGGAATCTCATTTTGGTCCATTTGGAGACAGTGTTTGTGTCGGTGCAATATAGGTGTACGGTTTATGCCAAACGTACCATAGGCTCAGAAATCGTTTTTGACGCACCCGACGATACTCCTAGGTGACGAGACTCAAGTGGAAGCTTGTTTGAGTCCGTTTGGAGATAGCGGTAATCACATTGCAGGAAAGGTGCGCAGTTTGTGTCGAATGTACCATCGGCTCAGAAATCATGTTGGACGCACCCGATGGAACTCCTAGGTGAGTGGGTCATGTGGAATCTCATTTCAGTCCATTTGGAGACAGTGTTAGTGTCGGTGCAATATAGGTGCATAGTTTGCAATGAACGTACAATAGGCTCAGAAATCGTTTTCTACGCACCCGATGGAACTCCTAAGTGAGTGGGCTCTTGTGGAATATCATTTTGGTCCATTTGGAGACAGTGTTTGTGTCGGTGCAATATAGGTGCACAGTTTGTGCCAAACGTACCACAGGATCAGAAATCGTTTTGGACGCACCCGACGATACTCTTAGGTGACGAGCCTCAAGTGGAAGCTTGTTTGAGTCCGTTTGGAGATAGCGGTAATCACATTGCAAGAAAGGTGCACGGTTTGTGTTGAATGTACCATCGGATAGGAAATCGTCTTGGACGCACCCGATGGAACTCCTAAGTGAGTAGGTCTTGTGGAATCTCATTTTGGTCCATTTGGAGACAGCGTTTGTGTCGGTGCAATATAGGTGCACGGTTTGTGCCAAACGTACCATAGGCTCAGAAATCGTTTTGGACACACCCGAAGATACTCCTAGGTGACGAGGCTCAAGTGGAAGCTTGTTTGAGTCCATTTGGAGATAGTGGTAATCACAATGCAAGAAATTTGTACGGTTTGTGTCGAATGTACCATCGGATCAGAAATCGTCTTGGACGCACCCGATGGAACTCCTAAGTGAGTGGGTCTTGTGGAATCTCATTTTGGTCCATTTGGAGACAGTGTCTGTGTCGGTGCAATATAGGTGCACGGTTTGTGCCAAACGTACCATAGGATCAGAAATCGTTTTGGACGCACCCGACGATACTCCTAGGTGACGAGGCTCAAGTGGAAGCTTGTATGAGTCCGTTTGGAGATAGCGGTAATCACATTGCAGGAAAGGTGCGCGGTTTGTGTCGAATGTACCATCGGCTCAGAAATCATGTTGGACGCACCCGATGGAACTCCTAGGTGAGTGGGTCATGTGGAATCTCGTTTCAGTCCATTTGGAGACAGTGTTAGTGTCGGTGCAATATAGGTGCACAGTTTGCAACGAACGTACAATAGGCTCAGAAATCGTTTTCTACGCACCTGATGGAACTCCTAAGTGAGTGGGTCTTGTGGAATCTCATTTTGGTCCATTTGGAGACAGTGTTTGTGTCAGTGCAATATAGGTGCACGGTTTGTGCCAAACGTACCACAGGATCAGAAATCGTTTTGGACGCACCCGACGATACTCTTAGGTGACGAGCCTCAAGTGGAAGCTTGTTTGAGTCCGTTTGGAGATAGCGGTAATCACATTGCAAGAAAGGTGCACGGTTTGTGTTGAATGTACCATCGGCTAGGAAATCGTCTTGGATGCACCCGATGGAACTCCTAAGTGAGTGGGTCTTGTGGAATCTCATTTTGGTCCATTTGGAGACAGTGTTTGTGTCGGTGCAATATAGGTGCACGGTTTGTGCCAAACGTACCACAAGATCAGAAATCGTTTTGGACGCACCCGACGATACTCTTAGGTGACGAGCCTCAAGTGGAAGCTTGTTTGAGTCCGTTTGGAGATAGCGGTAATCACATTGCAAGAAAGGTGCACGGTTTGTGTTGAATGTACCATCGGTTAGGAAATCGTCTTGGATGCACCCGATGGAACTCCTAAGTGAGTGGGTCTTGTGGAATCTCATTTTGGTCCATTTGGAGACAGTGTTTGTGTCGGTGCAATATAGGTGCACGGTTTGTGCCAAAGGTACCATAGGCTCAGAAAATCGTTTTGGACACACCCGATGATACTCCTAGGTGACGAGGCTCAAGTGGAAGCTTGTTTGAGTCCGTTTGGAGATAGCGGTAATCACATTGCAGGAAAGGTGCGCGGTTTGTGTCGAATGTACCATCGGCTCAGAGATCATGTTGGACGCACCCAATGGAACTCCTAGGTGAGTGGGTCATGTGGAATCTCGTTTCAGTCCATTTGGAGACAGTGTTAGTGTCGGTGCAATATAGGTGCACAGTTTGCAATGAACGTACAATAGGCTCAGAAATCGTTTTCTACGCACCCGATGGAACTCCTAAGTGAGTGGGTCTTGTGGAATCTCATTTTGGTCCATTTGGAGACAGTGTTTGTGTCGGTGCAATATAAGTGCACGGTTTGTGCCAAACGTACCACAAGATCGAAAATCATTTTGGACGCACCCGATGATACTCTTGGGTGACGAGCCTCAAGTGGAAGCTTGTTTGAGTCCGTTTGGAGATAGCGGTAATCACATTGCAAGAAAGGTGCACGGTTTGTGTTGAATGTACCATCGGATAGGAAATCGTCTTGGACGCACCCGATGGAACTCTTAAGTGAGTGGGTCTTGTGGAATCTCATTTTGGTCCATTTGGAGACAGTGTTTGTGTCGGTGCAATATAGGTGCACGGTTTATGCCAAACGTACCATAGGCTCAGAAATTGTTTTGGACGCACCCGACGATACTCCTAGGTGACGAGGCTCAAGTGGAAGCTTGTTTGAGTCCGTTTGGAGATAGCGGTAATCACATTGCAGGAAAGGTGCGCGGTTTGTGTCGAATGTACCATCGGCTCAGAAATCATGTTGGACACACCCGATGGAACTCCTAGGTGAGTGGGTCATGTGGAATCTCGTTTCAGTCCATTTGGAGACAGTGTTAGTGTTGGTGCAATATAGGTGCATAGTTTGCAATGAACGTACAATAGGCTCAGAAATCATTTTCTACGCACCCGATGGAACTCCTAAGTGAGTGGGTCTTGTGGAATCTCATTTTGGTCCATTTGGAGACAGTGTTTGTGTCGGTGCAATATAGGTGCACGGTTTGTGCCAAACGTACCATAGGCTCAGAAATCGTTTTGGACACACCCGATGATACTCCTAGGTGACGAGGCTCAAGTGGAAGCTTGTTTGAGTCCGTTTGGAGATAGCGGTAATCACATTGCAGGAAAGGTGCGCGGTTTGTGTCGAATGTACCATCGGCTCAGAAATCATGTTGGACGCACCCGATGGAACTCCTAGGTGAGTGGGTCATGTGGAATCTCGTTTCAGTCCATTTGGAGACAGTGTTAGTGTCGGTGCAATATAGGTGCACAGTTTGCAATGAACGTACAATAGGCTCAGAAATCGTTTTCTACGCACCCGATGGAACTCCTAAGTGTGTGGGTCTTGTGGAATCTCATTTTGGTCCATTTGGAGACAGTGTTTGTGTCGGTGCAATATAGGTGCACGGTTTGTGCCAAACGTACCACAAGATCAGAAATCGTTTTGGACGCACCCGACGATACTCTTAGGTGACGAGCCTCAAGTGGAAGCTTGTTTGAGTCCGTTTGGAGATAGCGGTAATCACATTGCAAGAAAGGTGCACGGTTTGTGTTGAATGTACCATCGGTTAGGAAATCGTCTTGGATGCACCCGATGGAACTCCTAAGTGAGTGGGTCTTGTGGAATCTCATTTTGGTCCATTTGGAGACAGTGTTTGTGTCGGTGCAATATAGGTGCACGGTTTGTGCCAAAGGTACCATAGGCTCAGAAAATCGTTTTGGACACACCCGATGATACTCCTAGGTGACGAGGCTCAAGTGGAAGCTTGTTTGAGTCCGTTTGGAGATAGCGGTAATCACATTGCAGGAAAGGTGCGCGGTTTGTGTCGAATGTACCATCGGCTCAGAGATCATGTTGGACGCACCCAATGGAACTCCTAGGTGAGTGGGTCATGTGGAATCTCGTTTCAGTCCATTTGGAGACAGTGTTAGTGTCGGTGCAATATAGGTGCACAGTTTGCAATGAACGTACAATAGGCTCAGAAATCGTTTTCTACGCACCCGATGGAACTCCTAAGTGAGTGGGTCTTGTGGAATCTCATTTTGGTCCATTTGGAGACAGTGTTTGTGTCGGTGCAATATAAGTGCACGGTTTGTGCCAAACGTACCACAAGATCGAAAATCATTTTGGACGCACCTGATGATACTCTTGGGTGACGAGCCTCAAGTGGAAGCTTGTTTGAGTCCGTTTGGAGATAGCGGTAATCACATTGCAAGAAAGGTGCACGGTTTGTGTTGAATGTACCATCAGATAGGAAATCGTCTTGGACGCACCCGATGGAACTCTTAAGTGAGTGGGTCTTGTGGAATCTCATTTTGGTCCATTTGGAGACAGTGTTTGTGTCGGTGCAATATAGGTACACGGTTTATGCCAAACGTACCATAGGCTCAGAAATTGTTTTGGACGCACCCGACGATACTCCTAGGTGACGAGGCTCAAGTGGAAGCTTGTTTGAGTCCGTTTGGAGATAGCGGTAATCACATTGCAGGAAAGGTGCGCGGTTTGTGTCGAATGTACCATCGGCTCCGAAATCATGTTGGACACACCCGATGGAACTCCTAGGTGAGTGGGTCATGTGGAATCTCGTTTCAGTCCATTTGGAGACAGTGTTAGTGTTGGTGCAATATAGGTGCATAGTTTGCAATGAACGTACAATAGGCTCAGAAATCATTTTCTACGCACCCGATGGAACTCCTAAGTGAGTGGGTCTTGTGGAATCTCATTTTGGTCCATTTGGAGACAGTGTTTGTGTCGGTGCAATATAGGTGCACGGTTTGTGCCAAACGTACCATAGGCTCAGAAATCGTTTTGGACACACCCGATGATACTCCTAGGTGACGAGGCTCAAGTGGAAGCTTGTTTGAGTCCGTTTGGAGATAGCGGTAATCACATTGCAGGAAAGGTGCGCGGTTTGTGTCGAATGTACCATCGGCTCAGAAATCATGTTGGACGCACCCGATGGAACTCCTAGGTGAGTGGGTCATGTGGAATCTCGTTTCAGTCCATTTGGAGACAGTGTTAGTGTCGGTGCAATATAGGTGCACAGTTTGCAATGAACGTACAATAGGCTCAGAAATCGTTTTCTACGCACCCGATGGAACTCCTAAGTGTGTGGGTCTTGTGGAATCTCATTTTGGTCCATTTGGAGACAGTGTTTGTGTCGGTGCAATATAGGTGCACGGTTTGTGCCAAACGTACCACAGGATCAAAAATCATTTTGGACGCACCCGACGATACTCTTAGGTGACGACCCTCAAGTGGAAGCTTGTTTGAGTCCATTTGGAGATAGCGGTAATCACATTGCAAGAAAGGTGCACGGTTTGTGTTGAATGTACCATCGGATAGGAAATCGTCTTGGACGCACCCGATGGAACTCCTAAGTGAATGGGTCTTGTGGAATCTCATTTTGGTCCATTTGGAGACAGTGTTTGTGTCGGTGCAATATAGGTGTACGGTTTATGCCAAACGTACCATAGGCTCAGAAATCGTTTTGGACGCACCCGACGATACTCCTAGGTGACGAGACTCAAGTGGAAGCTTGTTTGAGTCCGTTTGGAGATAGCGGTAATCACATTGCAGGAAAGGTGCGCAGTTTGTGTCGAATGTACCATCGGCTCAGAAATCATGTTGGACGCACCCGATGGAACTCCTAGGTGAGTGGGTCATGTGGAATCTCGTTTCAGTCCATTTGGAGACAGTGTTAGTGTCGGTGCAATATAGGTGCATTGTTTGCAATGAACGTACAATAGGCTCAGAAATCATTTTCTACGCACCCGATGGAACTCCTAACTGAGTGGGTCTTGTGGAATCTCATTTTGGTCCATTTGGAGACAGTGTTTGTGTCGGTGCAATATAGGTGCACGGTTTGTGCCAAACGTACCACAAGATCAGAAATCGTTTTGGACGCACCTGACGATACTCTTAGGTGACGAGCCTCAAGTGGAAGCTTGTTTGAGTCCGTTTGGAGATAGCGGTAATCACATTGCAAGAAAGGTGCACGGTTTGTGTTGAATGTACCATCGGTTAGGAAATCGTCTTGGACGCACCCGATGGAACTCCTAAGTGAGTGGGTCTTGTGGAATCTCATTTTGGTCCATTTGGAGACAGTGTTTGTGTCGGTGCAATAAAGGTGCACGGTTTGTGCCAAAGGTACCATAGGCTCAGAAATCGTTTTGGACACACCCGATGATACTCCTAGGTGACGAGGCTCAAGTGGAAGCTTGTTTGAGTCCGTTTGGAGATAGCGGTAATCACATTGCAGGAAAGGTGCGCGGTTTGTGTCGAATGTACCATCGGCTCAGAGATCATGTTGGACGCACCCGATGGAACTCCTAGGTGAGTGGGTCATGTGGAATCTCGTTTCAGTCCATTTGGAGACAGTGTTAGTGTCGGTGCAATATAGGTGCACAGTTTGCAATGAACGTACAATAGGCTCAGAAATCGTTTTCTACGCACCCGATGGAACTCCTAAGTGAGTGGGTCTTGTGGAATCTCATTTTGGTCCATTTGGAGACAGTGTTTGTGTCGGTGCAATATAAGTGCACGGTTTGTGCCAAACGTACCACAAGATCGAAAATCATTTTGGACGCACCCGATGATACTCTTGGGTGACGAGCCTCAAGTGGAAGCTTGTTTGAGTCCGTTTGGAGATAGCGGTAATCACATTGCAAGAAAGGTGCACGGTTTGTGTTGAATGTACCATCGGATAGGAAATCGTCTTGGACGCACCCGATGGAACTCTTAAGTGAGTGGGTCTTGTGGAATCTCATTTTGGTCCATTTGGAGACAGTGTTTGTGTCGGTGCAATATAGGTGCACGGTTTATGCCAAACGTACCATAGGCTCAGAAATTGTTTTGGACGCACCCGACGATACTCCTAGGTGACGAGGCTCAAGTGGAAGCTTGTTTGAGTCCGTTTGGAGATAGCGGTAATCACATTGCAGGAAAGGTGCGCGGTTTGTGTCGAATGTACCATCGGCTCAGAAATCATGTTGGACACACCCGATGGAACTCCTAGGTGAGTGGGTCATGTGGAATCTCGTTTCAGTCCATTTGGAGACAGTGTTAGTGTTGGTGCAATATAGGTGCATAGTTTGCAATGAACGTACAATAGGCTCAGAAATCATTTTCTACGCACCCGATGGAACTCCTAAGTGAGTGGGTCTTGTGGAATCTCATTTTGGTCCATTTGGAGACAGTGTTTGTGTCGGTGCAATATAGGTGCACGGTTTGTGCCAAACGTACCATAGGCTCAGAAATCGTTTTGGACACACCCGATGATACTCCTAGGTGACGAGGCTCAAGTGGAAGCTTGTTTGAGTCCGTTTGGAGATAGCGGTAATCACATTGCAGGAAAGGTGCGCGGTTTGTGTCGAATGTACCATCGGCTCAGAAATCATGTTGGACGCACCCGATGGAACTCCTAGGTGAGTGGGTCATGTGGAATCTCGTTTCAGTCCATTTGGAGACAGTGTTAGTGTCGGTGCAATATAGGTGCACAGTTTGCAATGAACGTACAATAGGCTCAGAAATCGTTTTCTACGCACCCGATGGAACTCCTAAGTGTGTGGGTCTTGTGGAATCTCATTTTGGTCCATTTGGAGACAGTGTTTGTGTCGGTGCAATATAGGTGCACGGTTTGTGCCAAACGTACCACAAGATCAGAAATCGTTTTGGACGCACCCGACGATACTCTTAGGTGACGAGCCTCAAGTGGAAGCTTGTTTGAGTCCGTTTGGAGATAGCGGTAATCACATTGCAAGAAAGGTGCACGGTTTGTGTTGAATGTACCATCGGTTAGGAAATCGTCTTGGATGCACCCGATGGAACTCCTAAGTGAGTGGGTCTTGTGGAATCTCATTTTGGTCCATTTGGAGACAGTGTTTGTGTCGGTGCAATATAGGTGCACGGTTTGTGCCAAAGGTACCATAGGCTCAGAAAATCGTTTTGGACACACCCGATGATACTCCTAGGTGACGAGGCTCAAGTGGAAGCTTGTTTGAGTCCGTTTGGAGATAGCGGTAATCACATTGCAGGGAAGGTGCGCGGTTTGTGTCGAATGTACCATCGGCTCAGAGATCATGTTGGACGCACCCAATGGAACTCCTAGGTGAGTGGGTCATGTGGAATCTCGTTTCAGTCCATTTGGAGACAGTGTTAGTGTCGGTGCAATATAGGTGCACAGTTTGCAATGAACGTACAATAGGCTCAGAAATCGTTTTCTACGCACCCGATGGAACTCCTAAGTGAGTGGGTCTTGTGGAATCTCATTTTGGTCCATTTGGAGACAGTGTTTGTGTCGGTGCAATATAAGTGCACGGTTTGTGCCAAACGTACCACAAGATCGAAAATCATTTTGGACGCACCCGATGATACTCTTGGGTGACGAGCCTCAAGTGGAAGCTTGTTTGAGTCCGTTTGGAGATAGCGGTAATCACATTGCAAGAAAGGTGCACGGTTTGTGTTGAATGTACCATCGGATAGGAAATCGTCTTGGACGCACCCGATGGAACTCTTAAGTGAGTGGGTCTTGTGGAATCTCATTTTGGTCCATTTGGAGACAGTGTTTGTGTCGGTGCAATATAGGTACACGGTTTATGCCAAACGTACCATAGGCTCAGAAATTGTTTTGGACGCACCCGACGATACTCCTAGGTGACGAGGCTCAAGTGGAAGCTTGTTTGAGTCCGTTTGGAGATAGCGGTAATCACATTGCAGGAAAGGTGCGCGGTTTGTGTCGAATGTACCATCGGCTCCGAAATCATGTTGGACACACCCGATGGAACTCCTAGGTGAGTGGGTCATGTGGAATCTCGTTTCAGTCCATTTGGAGACAGTGTTAGTGTTGGTGCAATATAGGTGCATAGTTTGCAATGAACGTACAATAGGCTCAGAAATCATTTTCTACGCACCCGATGGAACTCCTAAGTGAGTGGGTCTTGTGGAATCTCATTTTGGTCCATTTGGAGACAGTGTTTGTGTCGGTGCAATATAGGTGCACGGTTTGTGCCAAACGTACCATAGGCTCAGAAATCGTTTTGGACACACCCGATGATACTCCTAGGTGACGAGGCTCAAGTGGAAGCTTGTTTGAGTCCGTTTGGAGATAGCGGTAATCACATTGCAGGAAAGGTGCGCGGTTTGTGTCGAATGTACCATCGGCTCAGAAATCATGTTGGACGCACCCGATGGAACTCCTAGGTGAGTGGGTCATGTGGAATCTCGTTTCAGTCCATTTGGAGACAGTGTTAGTGTCGGTGCAATATAGGTGCACAGTTTGCAATGAACGTACAATAGGCTCAGAAATCGTTTTCTACGCACCCGATGGAACTCCTAAGTGTGTGGGTCTTGTGGAATCTCATTTTGGTCCATTTGGAGACAGTGTTTGTGTCGGTGCAATATAGGTGCACGGTTTGTGCCAAACGTACCACAGGATCAAAAATCATTTTGGACGCACCCGACGATACTCTTAGGTGACGACCCTCAAGTGGAAGCTTGTTTGAGTCCATTTGGAGATAGCGGTAATCACATTGCAAGAAAGGTGCACGGTTTGTGTTGAATGTACCATCGGATAGGAAATCGTCTTGGACGCACCCGATGGAACTCCTAAGTGAGTGGGTCTTGTGGAATCTCATTTTGGTCCATTTGGAGACAGTGTTTGTGTCGGTGCAATATAGGTGTACGGTTTATGCCAAACGTACCATAGGCTCAGAAATCGTTTTGGACGCACCCGACGATACTCCTAGGTGACGAGACTCAAGTGGAAGCTTGTTTGAGTCCGTTTGGAGATAGCGGTAATCACATTGCAGGAAAGGTGCGCAGTTTGTGTCGAATGTACCATCGGCTCAGAAATCATGTTGGACGCACCCGATGGAACTCCTAGGTGAGTGGGTCATGTGGAATCTCGTTTCAGTCCATTTGGAGACAGTGTTAGTGTCGGTGCAATATAGGTGCATTGTTTGCAATGAACGTACAATAGGCTCAGAAATCATTTTCTACGCACCCGATGGAACTCCTAACTGAGTGGGTCTTGTGGAATCTCATTTTGGTCCATTTGGAGACAGTGTTTGTGTCGGTGCAATATAGGTGCACGGTTTGTGCCAAACGTACCACAAGATCAGAAATCGTTTTGGACGCACCTGACGATACTCTTAGGTGACGAGCCTCAAGTGGAAGCTTGTTTGAGTCCGTTTGGAGATAGCGGTAATCACATTGCAAGAAAGGTGCACGGTTTGTGTTGAATGTACCATCGGTTAGGAAATCGTCTTGGACGCACCCGATGGAACTCCTAAGTGAGTGGGTCTTGTGGAATCTCATTTTGGTCCATTTGGAGACAGTGTTTGTGTCGGTGCAATAAAGGTGCACGGTTTGTGCCAAAGGTACCATAGGCTCAGAAATCGTTTTGGACACACCCGATGATACTCCTAGGTGACGAGGCTCAAGTGGAAGCTTGTTTGAGTCCGTTTGGAGATAGCGGTAATCACATTGCAGGAAAGGTGCGCGGTTTGTGTCGAATGTACCATCGGCTCAGAGATCATGTTGGACGCACCCGATGGAACTCCTAGGTGAGTGGGTCATGTGGAATCTCGTTTCAGTCCATTTGGAGACAGTGTTAGTGTCGGTGCAATATAGGTGCACAGTTTGCAATGAACGTACAATAGGCTCAGAAATCGTTTTCTACGCACCCGATGGAACTCCTAAGTGAGTGGGTCTTGTGGAATCTCATTTTGGTCCATTTGGAGACAGTGTTTGTGTCGGTGCAACATAGGTGCACGGTTTGTGCCAAACGTACCACAAGATCGAAAATCATTTTGGACGCACCCGATGATACTCTTGGGTGACGAGCCTCAAGTGGAAGCTTGTTTGAGTCCGTTTGGAGATAGCGGTAATCACATTGCAAGAAAGGTGCACGGTTTGTGTTGAATGTACCATCGGATAGGAAATCGTCTTGGACGCACCCGATGGAACTCTTAAGTGAGTGGGTCTTGTGGAATCTCATTTTGGTCCATTTGGAGACAGTGTTTGTGTCGGTGCAATATAGGTGCACGGTTTATGCCAAACGTACCATAGGCTCAGAAATTGTTTTGGACGCACCCGACGATACTCCTAGGTGACGAGGCTCAAGTGGAAGCTTGTTTGAGTCCGTTTGGAGATAGCGGTAATCACATTGCAGGAAAGGTGCGCGGTTTGTGTCGAATGTACCATCGGCTCAGAAATCATGTTGGACACACCCGATGGAACTCCTAGGTGAGTGGGTCATGTGGAATCTCGTTTCAGTCCATTTGGAGACAGTGTTAGTGTCGGTGCAATATAGGTGCATAGTTTGCAATGAACGTACAATAGGCTCAGAAATCATTTTCTACGCACCCGATGGAACTCCTAAGTGAGTGGGGTCTTGTGGAATCTCATTTTGGTCCATTTGGAGACAGTGTTTGTGTCGGTGCAATATAGGTGCACGGTTTGTGCCAAACGTACCATAGGCTCAGAAATCGTTTTGGATACACCCGATGATACTCCTAGGTGACGAGGCTCAAGTGGAAGCTTGTTTGAGTCCGTTTGGAGATAGCGGTAATCACATTGCAGGAAAGGTGTGCGGTTTGTGTCGAATGCACCATCGGCTCAGAAATCATGTTGGACGCACCCGATGGAACTCCTAGGTGAGTGGGTCATGTGGAATCTCGTTTCAGTCCATTTGGAGACAGTGTTAGTGTCGGTGCAATATAGGTGCACAGTTTGCAATGAACGTACAATAGGCTCAGAAATCGTTTTCTACGCACCCGATGGAACTCCTAAGTGTGTGGGTCTTGTGGAATCTCATTTTGGTCCATTTGGAGACAGTGTTTGTGTCGGTGCAATATAGGTGCACGGTTTGTGCCAAACGTACCACAGGATCAAAAATCATTTTGGACGCACCCGACGATACTCTTAGGTGACGAGCCTCAAGTGGAAGCTTGTTTGAGTCCGTTTGGAGATAGCGGTAATCACATTGCAAGAAAGGTGCACGGTTTGTGTTGAATGTACCATCGGTTAGGAAATCGTCTTGGACGCACCCGATGGAACTCCTAAGTGAGTGGGTCTTGTGGAATCTCATTTTGGTCCATTTGGAGACAGTGTTTGTGTCGGTGCAATATAGGTGCACGGTTTGTGCCAAAGGTACCATAGGCTCAGAAATCGTTTTGGACACACCCGATGATACTCCTAGGTGATGAGGCTCAAGTGGAAACTTGTTTGAGTCCGTTTGGAGATAGCGGTAATCACATTGCAGGAAAGGTGCGCGGTTTGTGTCGAATGTACCATCGGCTCAGAGATCATGTTGGACGCACCCGATGGAACTCCTAGGTGAGTGGGTCATGTGGAATCTCGTTTCAGTCCATTTGGACACAGTGTTAGTGTCGGTGCAATATAGGTGCACAGTTTGCAATGAACGTACAATAGGCTCAGAAATCGTTTTCTACGCACCCGATGGAACTCCTAAGTGAGTGGGTCTTGTGGAATCTCATTTTGGTCCATTTGGAGACAGTGTTTGTGTCGGTGCAATATAGGTGCACGGTTTGTGCCAAACGTACCACAAGATCGAAAATCATTTTGGACGCACCCGATGATACTCTTGGGTGACGAGCCTCAAGTGGAAGCTTGTTTGAGTCCGTTTGGAGATAGCGGTAATCACATTGCAAGAAAGGTGCACGGTTTGTGTTGAATGTACCATCGGATAGGAAATCGTCTTGGACGCACCCGATGGAACTCTTAAGTGAGTGGGTCTTGTGGAATCTCATTTTGGTCCATTTGGAGACAGTGTTTGTGTCGGTGCAATATAGGTGCACGGTTTGTGCCAAACGTACCATAGGCTCAGAAATCGTTTTGGACACACCCGATGATACTCCTAGGTGACGAGGCTCAAGTGGAAGCTTGTTTGAGTCCGTTTAGAGATAGCGGTAATCACATTGCAGGAAAGGTGCGCGGTTTGTGTCGAATGTACCATCGGCTCAGAAATCATGTTGGACACACCCGATGGAACTCCTAGGTGAGTGGGTCATGTGGAATCTCGTTTCAGTCCATTTGGAGACAGTGTTAGTGTCGGTGCAATATAGGTGCATAGTTTGCAATGAACGTACAATAGGCTCAGAAATCATTTTCTACGCACCCGATGGAACTCCTAAGTGAGTGGGGTCTTGTGGAATCTCATTTTGGTCCATTTGGAGACAGTGTTTGTGTCGGTGCAATATAGGTGCACGGTTTGTGCCAAACGTACCACAAGATCGAAAATCATTTTGGACGCACCCGATGATACTCTTGGGTGACGAGCCTCAAGTGGAAGCTTGTTTGAGTCCGTTTGGAGATAGCGGTAATCACATTGCAAGAAAGGTGCACGGTTTGTGTTGAATGTACCATCGGATAGGAAATCGTCTTGGACGCACCCGATGGAACTCTTAAGTGAGTGGGTCTTGTGGAATCTCATTTTGGTCCATTTGGAGACAGTGTTTGTGTCGGTGCAATATAGGTGCACGGTTTGTGCCAAACGTACCATAGGCTCAGAAATCGTTTTGGACACACCCGATGATACTCCTAGGTGACGAGGCTCAAGTGGAAGCTTGTTTGAGTCCGTTTAGAGATAGCGGTAATCACATTGCAGGAAAGGTGCGCGGTTTGTGTCGAATGTACCATCGGCTCAGAAATCATGTTGGACACACCCGATGGAACTCCTAGGTGAGTGGGTCATGTGGAATCTCGTTTCAGTCCATTTGGAGACAGTGTTAGTGTCGGTGCAATATAGGTGCACAGTTTGCAATGAACGTACAATAGGCTCAGAAATCATTTTCTACGCACCCGATGGAACTCCTAAGTGAGTGGGGTCTTGTGGAATCTCATTTTGGTCCATTTGGAGACAGTGTTTGTGTCGGTGCAATATAGGTGCACGGTTTGTGCCAAACGTACCACAAGATCAGAAATCATTTTGGACGCACCCGACGATACTCTTTGGTGACGAGCCTCAAGTGGAAGCTTGTTTGAGTCCGTTTGGAGATAGCGGTAATCACATTGCAAGAAAGGTGCACGGTTTGTGTTGAATGTACCATCGGTTAGGAAATCGTCTTGGACGCACCCGATGGAACTCCTAAGTGAGTGGGTCTTGTGGAATCTCATTTTGGTCCATTTGGAGACAGTGTTTGTGTCGGTGCAATATAGGTGCACGGTTTGTGCCAAAGGTACCATAGGCTCAGAAATCGTTTTGGACACACCCGATGATACTCCTAGGTGACGAGGCTCAAGTGGAAACTTGTTTGAGTCCGTTTGGAGATAGCGGTAATCACATTGCAGGAAAGGTGCGCGGTTTGTGTCGAATGTACCATCGGCTCAGAGATCATGTTGGACGCACCCGATGGAACTCCTAGGTGAGTGGGTCATGTGGAATCTCGTTTCAGTCCATTTGGAGACAGTGTTAGTGTCGGTGCAATATAGGTGCACAGTTTGCAATGAACGTACAATAGGCTCAGAAATCGTTTTCTACGCACCCGATGGAACTCCTAAGTGAGTGGGTCTTGTGGAATCTCATTTTGGTCCATTTGGAGACAGTGTTTGTGTCGGTGCAATATAGGTGCACGGTTTGTGCCAAACGTACCACAAGATCGAAAATCATTTTGGACGCACCCGATGATACTCTTGGGTGACGAGCCTCAAGTGGAAGCTTGTTTGAGTCCGTTTGGAGATAGCGGTAATCACATTGCAAGAAAGGTGCACGGTTTGTGTTGAATGTACCATCGGATAGGAAATCGTCTTGGACGCACCCGATGGAACTCTTAAGTGAGTGGGTCTTGTGGAATCTCATTTTGGTCCATTTGGAGACAGTGTTTGTGTCGGTGCAATATAGGTGCACGGTTTGTGCCAAACGTACCATAGGCTCAGAAATCGTTTTGGACACACCCGATGATACTCCTAGGTGACGAGGCTCAAGTGGAAGCTTGTTTGAGTCCGTTTAGAGATAGCGGTAATCACATTGCAGGAAAGGTGCGCGGTTTGTGTCGAATGTACCATCGGCTCAGAAATCATGTTGGACACACCCGATGGAACTCCTAGGTGAGTGGGTCATGTGGAATCTCGTTTCAGTCCATTTGGAGACAGTGTTAGTGTCGGTGCAATATAGGTGCATAGTTTGCAATGAACGTACAATAGGCTCAGAAATCATTTTCTACGCACCCGATGGAACTCCTAAGTGAGTGGGGTCTTGTGGAATCTCATTTTGGTCCATTTGGAGACAGTGTTTGTGTCGGTGCAATATAGGTGCACGGTTTGTGCCAAACGTACCACAAGATCGAAAATCATTTTGGACGCACCCGATGATACTCTTGGGTGACGAGCCTCAAGTGGAAGCTTGTTTGAGTCCGTTTGGAGATAGCGGTAATCACATTGCAAGAAAGGTGCACGGTTTGTGTTGAATGTACCATCGGATAGGAAATCGTCTTGGACGCACCCGATGGAACTCTTAAGTGAGTGGGTCTTGTGGAATCTCATTTTGGTCCATTTGGAGACAGTGTTTGTGTCGGTGCAATATAGGTGCACGGTTTGTGCCAAACGTACCATAGGCTCAGAAATCGTTTTGGACACACCCGATGATACTCCTAGGTGACGAGGCTCAAGTGGAAGCTTGTTTGAGTCCGTTTAGAGATAGCGGTAATCACATTGCAGGAAAGGTGCGCGGTTTGTGTCGAATGTACCATCGGCTCAGAAATCATGTTGGACACACCCGATGGAACTCCTAGGTGAGTGGGTCATGTGGAATCTCGTTTCAGTCCATTTGGAGACAGTGTTAGTGTCGGTGCAATATAGGTGCATAGTTTGCAATGAACGTACAATAGGCTCAGAAATCATTTTCTACGCACCCGATGGAACTCCTAAGTGAGTGGGGTCTTGTGGAATCTCATTTTGGTCCATTTGGAGACAGTGTTTGTGTCGGTGCAATATAGGTGCACGGTTTGTGCCAAACGTACCACAAGATCAGAAATCATTTTGGACGCACCCGACGATACTCTTTGGTGACGAGCCTCAAGTGGAAGCTTGTTTGAGTCCGTTTGGAGATAGCGGTAATCACATTGCAAGAAAGTTGCACGGTTTGTGTTGAATGTACCATCGGTTAGGAAATCGTCTTGGACGCACCCGATGGAACTCCTAAGTGAGTGGGTCTTGTGGAATCTCATTTTGGTCCATTTGGAGACAGTGTTTGTGTCGGTGCAATATAGGTGCACGGTTTGTGCCAAAGGTACCATAGGCTCAGAAATCGTTTTGGACACACCCGATGATACTCCTAGGTGACGAGGCTCAAGTGGAAGCTTGTTTGAGTCCGTTTGGAGATAGCGGTAATCACATTGCAGGAAAGGTGCGCGGTTTGTGTCGAATGTACCATCGGCTCAGAGATCATGTTGGACGCACCCGATGGAACTCCTAGGTGAGTGGGTCATGTGGAATCTCGTTTCAGTCCATTTGGAGACAGTGTTAGTGTCGGTGCAATATAGGTGCACAGTTTGCAATGAACGTACAATAGGCTCAGAAATCGTTTTCTACGGACCCGATGGAACTCCTAAGTGAGTGGGTCTTGTGGAATCTCATTTTGGTCCATTTGGAGACAGTGTTTGTGTCGGTGCAACATAGGTGCACGGTTTGTGCCAAACGTACCACAAGATCGAAAATCATTTTGGACGCACCCGATGATACTCTTGGGTGACGAGCCTCAAGTGGAAGCTTGTTTGAGTCCGTTTGGAGATAGCGGTAATCACATTGCAAGAAAGGTGCACGGTTTGTGTTGAATGTACCATCGGATAGGAAATCGTCTTGGACGCACCCGATGGAACTCTTAAGTGAGTGGGTCTTGTGGAATCTCATTTTGGTCCATTTGGAGACAGTGTTTGTGTCGGTGCAATATAGGTGCACGGTTTATGCCAAACGTACCATAGGCTCAGAAATTGTTTTGGACGCACCCGACGATACTCCTAGGTGACGAGGCTCAAGTGGAAGCTTGTTTGAGTCCGTTTGGAGATAGCGGTAATCACATTGCAGGAAAGGTGCGCGGTTTGTGTCGAATGTACCATCGGCTCAGAAATCATGTTGGACACACCCGATGGAACTCCTAGGTGAGTGGGTCATGTGGAATCTCGTTTCAGTCCATTTGGAGACAGTGTTAGTGTCGGTGCAATATAGGTGCATAGTTTGCAATGAACGTACAATAGGCTCAGAAATCATTTTCTACGCACCCGATGGAACTCCTAAGTGAGTGGGGTCTTGTGGAATCTCATTTTGGTCCATTTGGAGACAGTATTTGTGTCGGTGCAATATAGGTGCACGGTTTGTGCCAAACGTACCATAGGCTCAGAAATCGTTTTGGATACACCCGATGATACTCCTAGGTGACGAGGCTCAAGTGGAAGCTTGTTTGAGTCCGTTTGGAGATAGCGGTAATCACATTGCAGGAAAGGTGTGCGGTTTGTGTCGAATGCACCATCGGCTCAGAAATCATGTTGGACGCACCCGATGGAACTCCTAGGTGAGTGGGTCATGTGGAATCTCGTTTCAGTCCATTTGGAGACAGTGTTAGTGTCGGTGCAATATAGGTGCACAGTTTGCAATGAACGTACAATAGGCTCAGAAATCGTTTTCTACGCACCCGATGGAACTCCTAAGTGTGTGGGTCTTGTGGAATCTCATTTTGGTCCATTTGGAGACAGTGTTTGTGTCGGTGCAATATAGGTGCACGGTTTGTGCCAAACGTACCACAGGATCAAAAATCATTTTGGACGCACCCGACGATACTCTTAGGTGACGAGCCTCAAGTGGAAGCTTGTTTGAGTCCGTTTGGAGATAGCGGTAATCACATTGCAAGAAAGGTGCACGGTTTGTGTTGAATGTACCATCGGATAGGAAATCGTCTTGGACGCACCCGATGGAACTCCTAAGTGAGTGGGTCTTGTGGAATCTCATTTTGGTCCATTTGGAGACAGTGTTTGTGTCAGTGCAATATAGGTGTACGGTTTATGCCAAACGTACCATAGGCTCAGAAATCGTTTTGGACGCACCCGACGATACTCCTAGGTGACGAGACTCAAGTGGAAGCTTGTTTGAGTCCGTTTGGAGATAGCGGTAATCACATTGCAGGAAAGGTGCGCAGTTTGTGTCGAATGTACCATCGGCTCAGAAATCATGTTGGACGCACCCGATGGAACTCCTAGGTGAGTGGGTCATGTGGAATCTCGTTTCAGTCCATTTGGAGACAGTGTTAGTGTCGGTGCAATATAGGTGCATAGTTTGCAATGAACGTACAATAGGCTCAGAAATCATTTTCTACGCACCCGATGGAACTCCTAACTGAGTGGGTCTTGTGGAATCTCATTTTGGTCCATTTGGAGACAGTGTTTGTGTCGGTGCAATATAGGTGCACGGTTTGTGCCAAACGTACCACAAGATCAGAAATCATTTTGGACGCACCCGACGATACTCTTTGGTGACGAGCCTCAAGTGGAAGCTTGTTTGAGTCCGTTTGGAGATAGCGGTAATCACATTGCAAGAAAGGTGCACGGTTTGTGTTGAATGTACCATCGGTTAGGAAATCGTCTTGGACGCACCCGATGGAACTCCTAAGTGAGTGGGTCTTGTGGAATCTCATTTTGGTCCATTTGGAGACAGTGTTTGTGTCGGTGCAATATAGGTGCACGGTTTGTGCCAAAGGTACCATAGGCTCAGAAATCGTTTTGGACACACCCGATGATACTCCTAGGTGACGAGGCTCAAGTGGAAACTTGTTTGAGTCCGTTTGGAGATAGCGGTAATCACATTGCAGGAAAGGTGCGCGGTTTGTGTCGAATGTACCATCGGCTCAGAGATCATGTTGGACGCACCCGATGGAACTCCTAGGTGAGTGGGTCATGTGGAATCTCGTTTCAGTCCATTTGGAGACAGTGTTAGTGTCGGTGCAATATAGGTGCACAGTTTGCAATGAACGTACAATAGGCTCAGAAATCGTTTTCTACGCACCCGATGGAACTCCTAAGTGAGTGGGTCTTGTGGAATCTCATTTTGGTCCATTTGGAGACAGTGTTTGTGTCGGTGCAATATAGGTGCACGGTTTGTGCCAAACGTACCACAAGATCGAAAATCATTTTGGACGCACCCGATGATACTCTTGGGTGACGAGCCTCAAGTGGAAGCTTGTTTGAGTCCGTTTGGAGATAGCGGTAATCACATTGCAAGAAAGGTGCACGGTTTGTGTTGAATGTACCATCGGATAGGAAATCGTCTTGGACGCACCCGATGGAACTCTTAAGTGAGTGGGTCTTGTGGAATCTCATTTTGGTCCATTTGGAGACAGTGTTTGTGTCGGTGCAATATAGGTGCACGGTTTGTGCCAAACGTACCATAGGCTCAGAAATCGTTTTGGACACACCCGATGATACTCCTAGGTGACGAGGCTCAAGTGGAAGCTTGTTTGAGTCCGTTTAGAGATAGCGGTAATCACATTGCAGGAAAGGTGCGCGGTTTGTGTCGAATGTACCATCGGCTCAGAAATCATGTTGGACACACCCGATGCAACTCCTAGGTGAGTGGGTCATGTGGAATCTCGTTTCAGTCCATTTGGAGACAGTGTTAGTGTCGGTGCAATATAGGTGCATAGTTTGCAATGAACGTACAATAGGCTCAGAAATCATTTTCTACGCACCCGATGGAACTCCTAAGTGAGTGGGGTCTTGTGGAATCTCATTTTGGTCCATTTGGAGACAGTGTTTGTGTCGGTGCAATATAGGTGCACGGTTTGTGCCAAACGTACCACAAGATCGAAAATCATTTTGGACGCACCCGATGATACTCTTGGGTGACGAGCCTCAAGTGGAAGCTTGTTTGAGTCCGTTTGGAGATAGCGGTAATCACATTGCAAGAAAGGTGCACGGTTTGTGTTGAATGTACCATCGGATAGGAAATCGTCTTGGACGCACCCGATGGAACTCTTAAGTGAGTGGGTCTTGTGGAATCTCATTTTGGTCCATTTGGAGACAGTGTTTGTGTCGGTGCAATATAGGTGCACGGTTTGTGCCAAACGTACCATAGGCTCAGAAATCGTTTTGGACACACCCGATGATACTCCTAGGTGACGAGGCTCAAGTGGAAGCTTGTTTGAGTCCGTTTAGAGATAGCGGTAATCACATTGCAGGAAAGGTGCGCGGTTTGTGTCGAATGTACCATCGGCTCAGAAATCATGTTGGACACACCCGATGGAACTCCTAGGTGAGTGGGTCATGTGGAATCTCGTTTCAGTCCATTTGGAGACAGTGTTAGTGTCGGTGCAATATAGGTGCATAGTTTGCAATGAACGTACAATAGGCTCAGAAATCATTTTCTACGCACCCGATGGAACTCCTAAGTGAGTGGGGTCTTGTGGAATCTCATTTTGGTCCATTTGGAGACAGTGTTTGTGTCGGTGCAATATAGGTGCACGGTTTGTGCCAAACGTACCACAAGATCAGAAATCATTTTGGACGCACCCGACGATACTCTTTGGTGACGAGCCTCAAGTGGAAGCTTGTTTGAGTCCGTTTGGAGATAGCGGTAATCACATTGCAAGAAAGGTGCACGGTTTGTGTTGAATGTACCATCGGTTAGGAAATCGTCTTGGACGCACCCGATGGAACTCCTAAGTGAGTGGGTCTTGTGGAATCTCATTTTGGTCCATTTGGAGACAGTGTTTGTGTCGGTGCAATATAGGTGCACGGTTTGTGCCAAAGGTACCATAGGCTCAGAAATCGTTTTGGACACACCCGATGATACTCCTAGGTGACGAGGCTCAAGTGGAAACTTGTTTGAGTCCGTTTGGAGATAGCGGTAATCACATTGCAGGAAAGGTGCGCGGTTTGTGTCGAATGTACCATCGGCTCAGAGATCATGTTGGACGCACCCGATGGAACTCCTAGGTGAGTGGGTCATGTGGAATCTCGTTTCAGTCCATTTGGAGACAGTGTTAGTGTCGGTGCAATATAGGTGCACAGTTTGCAATGAACGTACAATAGGCTCAGAAATCGTTTTCTACGCACCCGATGGAACTCCTAAGTGAGTGGGTCTTGTGGAATCTCATTTTGGTCCATTTGGAGACAGTGTTTGTGTCGGTGCAATATAGGTGCACGGTTTGTGCCAAACGTACCACAAGATCGAAAATCATTTTGGACGCACCCGATGATACTCTTGGGTGACGAGCCTCAAGTGGAAGCTTGTTTGAGTCCGTTTGGAGATAGCGGTAATCACATTGCAAGAAAGGTGCACGGTTTGTGTTGAATGTACCATCGGATAGGAAATCGTCTTGGACGCACCCGATGGAACTCTTAAGTGAGTGGGTCTTGTGGAATCTCATTTTGGTCCATTTGGAGACAGTGTTTGTGTCGGTGCAATATAGGTGCACGGTTTATGCCAAACGTACCATAGGCTCAGAAATTGTTTTGGACGCACCCGACGATACTCCTAGGTGACGAGGCTCAAGTGGAAGCTTGTTTGAGTCCGTTTGGAGATAGCGGTAATCACATTGCAGGAAAGGTGCGCGGTTTGTGTCGAATGTACCATCGGCTCAGAAATCATGTTGGACACACCCGATGGAACTCCTAGGTGAGTGGGTCATGTGGAATCTCGTTTCAGTCCATTTGGAGACAGTGTTAGTGTCGGTGCAATATAGGTGCATAGTTTGCAATGAACGTACAATAGGCTCAGAAATCATTTTCTACGCACCCGATGGAACTCCTAAGTGAGTGGGGTCTTGTGGAATCTCATTTTGGTCCATTTGGAGACAGTGTTTGTGTCGGTGCAATATAGGTGCACGGTTTGTGCCAAACGTACCATAGGCTCAGAAATCATTTTGGATACACCCGATGATACTCCTAGGTGACGAGGCTCAAGTGGAAGCTTGTTTGAGTCCGTTTGGAGATAGCGGTAATCACATTGCAGGAAAGGTGTGCGGTTTGTGTCGAATGCACCATCGGCTCAGAAATCATGTTGGACGCACCCGATGGAACTCCTAGGTGAGTGGGTCATGTGGAATCTCGTTTCAGTCCATTTGGAGACAGTGTTAGTGTCGGTGCAATATAGGTGCACAGTTTGCAATGAACGTACAATAGGCTCAGAAATCGTTTTCTACGCACCCGATGGAACTCCTAAGTGTGTGGGTCTTGTGGAATCTCATTTTGGTCCATTTGGAGACAGTGTTTGTGTCGGTGCAATATAGGTGCACGGTTTGTGCCAAACGTACCACAGGATCAAAAATCATTTTGGACGCACCCGACGATACTCTTAGATGACGAGCCTCAAGTGGAAGCTTGTTTGAGTCCGTTTGGAGATAGCGGTAATCACATTGCAAGAAAGGTGCACGGTTTGTGTTGAATGTACCATCGGATAGGAAATCGTCTTGGACGCACCCGATGGAACTCCTAAGTGAGTGGGTCTTGTGGAATCTCATTTTGGTCCATTTGGAGACAGTGTTTGTGTCGGTGCAATATAGGTGTACGGTTTATGCCAAACGTACCATAGGCTCAGAAATCGTTTTGGACGCACCCGACGATACTCCTAGGTGACGAGACTCAAGTGGAAGCTTGTTTGAGTCCGTTTGGAGATAGCGGTAATCACATTGCAGGAAAGGTGCGCAGTTTGTGTCGAATGTACCATCGGCTCAGAAATCATGTTGGACGCACCCGATGGAACTCCTAGGTGAGTGGGTCATGTGGAATCTCGTTTCAGTCCATTTGGAGACAGTGTTAGTGTCGGTGCAATATAGGTGCATAGTTTGCAATGAACGTACAATAGGCTCAGAAATCATTTTCTACGCACCCGATGGAACTCCTAACTGAGTGGGTCTTGTGGAATCTCATTTTGGTCCATTTGGAGACAGTGTTTGTGTCGGTGCAATACAGGTGCACGGTTTGTGCCAAACGTACCACAAGATCAGAAATCATTTTGGACGCACCCGACGATACTCTTTGGTGACGAGCCTCAAGTGGAAGCTTGTTTGAGTCCGTTTGGAGATAGCGGTAATCACATTGCAAGAAAGGTGCACGGTTTGTGTTGAATGTACCATCGGTTAGGAAATCGTCTTGGACGCACCCGATGGAACTCCTAAGTGAGTGGGTCTTGTGGAATCTCATTTTGGTCCATTTGGAGACAGTGTTTGTGTCGGTGCAATATAGGTGCACGGTTTGTGCCAAAGGTACCATAGGCTCAGAAATCGTTTTGGACACACCCGATGATACTCCTAGGTGACGAGGCTCAAGTGGAAACTTGTTTGAGTCCGTTTGGAGATAGCGGTAATCACATTGCAGGAAAGGTGCGCGGTTTGTGTCGAATGTACCATCGGCTCAGAGATCATGTTGGACGCACCCGATGGAACTCCTAGGTGAGTGGGTCATGTGGAATCTCGTTTCAGTCCATTTGGAGACAGTGTTAGTGTCGGTGCAATATAGGTGCACAGTTTGCAATGAACGTACAATAGGCTCAGAAATCGTTTTCTACGCACCCGATGGAACTCCTAAGTGAGTGGGTCTTGTGGAATCTCATTTTGGTCCATTTGGAGACAGTGTTTGTGTCGGTGCAATATAGGTGCACGGTTTGTGCCAAACGTACCACAAGATCGAAAATCATTTTGGACGCACCCGATGATACTCTTGGGTGACGAGCCTCAAGTGGAAGCTTGTTTGAGTCTGTTTGGAGATAGCGGTAATCACATTGCAAGAAAGGTGCACGGTTTGTGTTGAATGTACCATCGGATAGGAAATCGTCTTGGACGCACCCGATGGAACTCTTAAGTGAGTGGGTCTTGTGGAATCTCATTTTGGTCCATTTGGAGACAGTGTTTGTGTTGGTGCAATATAGGTGCACGGTTTGTGCCAAACGTACCATAGGCTCAGAAATCGTTTTGGACACACCCGATGATACTCCTAGGTGACGAGGCTCAAGTGGAAGCTTGTTTGAGTCCGTTTAGAGATAGCGGTAATCACATTGCAAGAAAGGTGCGCGGTTTGTGTCGAATGTACCATCGGCTCAGAAATCTTGTTGGACGCACCCGATGGAACTCCTAGGTGAGTGGGTCATGTGGAATCTCATTTCAGTCCGTTTGGAGACAGTGTTAGTGTCGGTGCAATATAGGTGCACAGTTTGCAACGAACGTACAATAGGCTTAGAAATCGTTTTCTACGCACCCGATGGAACTCCTAGGTGTTGAGCCTGAAGTGGAAGCTTGTTTGAGTCCGTTTGGAGATAGAGGTAACCTTGACGCAAGAAAGGTGCGCGGTTTTTGTCAAATGTACCATCGGCTCGGAAATCATGTGGGACGCACCCAATGGAACTCCTAGGTGAGTGGGTAATGTGGAATCTCGTTTCGGTACATTTAGAGATAGTGTTAGTGTTGCTGGAATATAGGTGCACGGTGTGCGCCGGACGTACAATAGGCTCAGAAATCGTTTTGGACACACCTGACGATACTCCTAGGTGACGAGGCTCAAGTGGAAGCTTGTTTGAGTCCATTTGGAGATAGTGGTAATCACAATGCAAGAAATTTGTACGGTTTGTGTCGAATGAACCATCGTATCAGAAATCGTCTTGGACGCACCCGATGGAACTCCTAAGTGAGTGGGTCATGTGGAATCTCACTTTGGTCCATTTGGAGACAGTGTTTGTGTCGGTGCAATATAGGTGCACGGTTTGTGCCAAACGTACCATAGGATCAGAAATCATTTTGGACACACCCGACGATACTCCTAGTTGACGAGGCTCTAGTGGAAGCTTGTTTGAATCCATTTGGAGATAGTGGTAATCACAATGCAAGAAATTTGTACGGTTTGTGTCGAATGTACCATCGGATCAGAAATCGTCTTGGACGCACCCGATGGAACTCCTAAGTGAGTGGGTCTTGTGGAATCTCATTTTGGTCCATTTGGAGACAGTGTTTGTGTCGGTGCAATATAGGTGCACGGTTTATGCCAAACGTACCATAGCCTCAGAAATCGTTTTGGACGCACCCGACGATACTCCTAGGTGACGAGACTCAAGTGGAAGCTTGTTTGAGTCCGTTTGGAGATAGCGGTAATCATATTGCAGGAAAGGTGCGTGGTTTGTGTTGAATGTACCATCGGCTCAGAAATCATGTCGGACGCACCCGATGGAACTCCTAGGTGAGTGGGTCATGTGGAATCTCGTTTCAGTCCATTTGGAGACAGTGTTAGTGTCGGTGCAATATAGGTGCATAGTTTGCAATGAACGTACAATAGGCTCAGAAATCGTTTTCTACGCACCCGATGGAACTCCTAAGTGAGCGGGTCTTGTGGAATCTCATTTTGGTCCATTTGGAGACAGTGTTTGTGTCGGTGCAATATAGGTGCACGGTTTGTGCCAAACGTACCACAAGATCGAAAATCATTTTGGACGCACCCGATGATACTCTTGGGTGACGAGCCTCAAGTGGAAGCTTGTTTGAGTCCGTTTGGAGATAGCGGTAATCACATTGCAAGAAAGGTGCACGGTTTGTGTTGAATGTACCATCGGATAGGAAATCGTCTTGGACGCACCCGATGGAACTCTTAAGTGAGTGGGTCTTGTGGAATCTCATTTTGGTCCATTTGGAGACAGTGTTTGTGTCGGTGCAATATAGGTGCACGGTTTGTGCCAAACGTACCATAGGCTCAGAAATCGTTTTGGACACACCCGATGATACTCCTAGGTGACGAGGCTCAAGTGGAAGCTTGTTTGAGTCCGTTTAGAGATAGCGGTAATCACATTGCAAGAAAGGTGCGCGGTTTGTGTCGAATGTACCATCGGCTAAGAAATCATGTTGGACGCACCCGATGGAACTAATAGGTGAGTGGGTCATGTGCAATCTCGTTTCAGTCCATTTGGAGACAGTGTTAGTGTCGGTGCAATATAGGTGCACAGTTTGCAACGAACGTACAATAGGCTCAGAAATCGTTTTCTACGCACCCGATGGAACTCCTAAGTGAGTGGGTCTTGTGGAATCTCATTTTGGTCCATTTGGAGACAGTGTTTGTGTCGGTGCAATATAGGTGCACGGTTTGTGCCAAACGTACCACAGGATCAGAAATCGTTTTGGACGCACCCGACGATACTCTTAGGTGACGAGCCTCAAGTGGAAGCTTGTTTGAGTCCGTTTGGAGATAGCGGTAATCACATTGCAAGAAAGGTGCACGGTTTGTGTTGAATGTACCATCGGATAGGAAATCGTCTTGGACGCACCCGATGTAACTCCTAAGTGAGTGGGTCTTGTGGAATCTCATTTTGGTCCATTTGGAGACAGTGTTTGTGTCGGTGCAATATAGGTGCACGGTTTATGCCAAACGTACCATAGGCTCAGAAATCGTTTTGGACGCACCCGACGATACTCCTAGGTGACGAGGCTCAAGTGGAAGCTTGTTTGAGTCCGTTTGGAGATAGCGGTAATCACATTGCAGGAAAGGTGCGCGATTTGTGTCGAATGTACCATCGGCTCAGAAATCATGTTGGATGCACCCGATGGAAATCCTAGGTGAGTGGGTCATGTGGAATCTCGTTTCAGTCCATTTGGAGACAGTGTTAGTGTCGGTGCAATATAGGTGCACAGTTTGCAACGAACGTACAATAGGCTCAGAAATCGTTTTCTACGCACCCGCTGGAACTCCTAAGTGAGTGGGTCTTGTGGAATCTCATTTTGGTCCGTTTGGAGACTGTGTTTGTGTCGGTGCAATATAGGTGCACGGTTTGTGCCAAACGTACCACAAGATCGAAAATCATTTTGGACGCACCCGATGATACTCTTGGGTGACGAGCCTCAAGTGGAAGCTTGTTTGAGTCCGTTTGGAGATAGCGGTAATCACATTGCAAGAAAGGTGCACGGTTTGTGTTGAATGTACCATCGGATAGGAAATCGTCTTGGACGCACCCGATGGAACTCTTAAGTGAGTGGGTCTTGTGGAATCTCATTTTGGTCCATTTGGAGACAGTGTTTGTGTCGGTGCAATATAGGTGCACGGTTTGTGCCAAACGTACCATAGGCTCAGAAATCGTTTTGGACACACCCGATGATACTCCTAGGTGACGAGGCTCAAGTGGAAGCTTGTTTGAGTCCGTTTAGAGATAGCGGTAATCACATTGCAAGAAAGGTGCGCGGTTTGTGTCGAATGTACCATCGGCTCAGAAATCTTGTTGGACGCACCCGATGGAACTCCTAAGTGAGTGGGTCTTGTGGAATCTCATTTCAGTCCGTTTGGAGACAGTGTTAGTGTCGGTGCAATATAGGTGCACAGTTTGCAACGAACGTACAATAGGCTTAGAAATCGTTTTCTACGCACCCGATGGAACTCCTAGGTGTTGAGCCTGAAGTGGAAGCTTGTTTGAGTCCGTTTGGAGATAGAGGTAACCTTGACGCAAGAAAGGTGCGCGGTTTTTGTCAAATGTACCATCGGCTCGGAAATCATGTGGGACGCACCCAATGGAACTCCTAGGTGAGTGGGTAATGTGGAATCTCGTTTCGGTACATTTAGAGATAGTGTTAGTGTTGCTGGAATATAGGTGCACGGTGTGCGCCGGACGTACAATAGGCTCCGAAATCGTTTTGGACACACCTGACGATACTCCTAGGTGACGAGGCTCAAGTGGAAGCTTGTTTGAGTCCATTTGGAGATAGTGGTAATCACAATGCAAGAAATTTGTACGGTTTGTGTCGAATGTACCATCGTATCAGAAATCGTCTTGGACGCACCCGATGGAACTCCTAAGTGAGTGGGTCATGTGGAATCTCACTTTGGTCCATTTGGAGACAGTGTTTGTGTCGGTGCAATATAGGTGCACGGTTTGTGCCAAACGTACCATAGGATCAGAAATCATTTTGGACACACCCGACGATACTCCTAGTTGACGAGGCTCTAGTGGAAGCTTGTTTGAATCCATTTGGAGATAGTGGTAATCACAATGCAAGAAATTTGTACGGTTTGTGTCGAATGTACCATCGGATCAGAAATCGTCTTGGACGCACCCGATGGAACTCCTAAGTGAGTGGGTCTTGTGGAATCTCATTTTGGTCCATTTGGAGACAGTGTTTGTGTCGGTGCAATATAGGTGCACGGTTTATGCCAAACGTACCATAGCCTCAGAAATCGTTTTGGACGCACCCGACAATACTCCTAGGTGACGAGACTCAAGTGGAAGCTTGTTTGAGTCCGTTTGGAGATAGCGGTAATCACATTGCAGGAAAGGTGCGTGGTTTGTGTCGAATGTACCATCGGCTCAGAAATCATGTCGGACGCACCCGATGGAACTCCTAGGTGAGTGGGTCATGTGGAATCTCGTTTCAGTCCATTTGGAGACAGTGTTAGTGTCGGTGCAATATAGGTGCATAGTTTGCAATGAACGTACAATAGGCTCAGAAATCGTTTTCTACGCACCCGATGGAACTCCTAAGTGAGTGGGTCTTGTGGAATCTCATTTTGGTCCATTTGGAGACAGTGTTTGTGTCGGTGCAATATAGGTGCACGGTTTGTGCCAAACGTACCACAGGATCAGAAATCGTTTTGGACGCACCCGACGATACTCTTAGGTGACGAGCCTCAAGTGGAAGCTTGTTTGAGTCCGTTTGGAGATAGCGGTAATCACATTGCAAGAAAAGGTGCACGGTTTGTGTTGAATGTACCATCGGATAGGAAATCGTCTTGGACGCACCCGAAGGAACTCCTAAGTGAGTGGGTCTTGTGGAATCTCATTTTGGTCCATTTGGAGACAGTGTTTGTGTCGGTGCAATATAGGTGTACGGTTTATGCCAAACGTACCATAGGCTCAGAAATTGTTTTGGACGCACCCGATGATACTCCTAGGTGACGAGACTCAAGTGGAAGCTTGTTTGAGTCCGTTTGGAGATAGCGGTAATCACATTGCAGGAAAGGTGCGCGGTTTGTGTCGAATGTACCATCGGCTCAGAAATCATGTTGGACGCACCCGATGGAACTCCTAGGTGAGTGGGTCATGTGGAATCTCGTTTCAGTCCATTTGGAGACAGTGTTAGTGTCGGTGCAATATTGGTGCATAGTTTGCAATGAACGTACAATAGGCTCAGAAATCGTTTTCTACGCACCCGATGGAACTCCTAAGTGAGTGGGTCTTGTGGAATCTCATTTTGGTCCATTTGGAGACAGTGTTTGTGTCGGTGCAATATAGGTGCACGGTTTGTGCCAAACGTACCACAGGATCAGAAATCGTTTTGGACGCACCCGACGATACTCTTAGGTGACGAGCCTCAAGTGGAAGCTTGTTTGAGTCCGTTTGGAGATAGCGGTAATCACATTGCAAGAAAGGTGCACGGTTTGTGTTGAATGTACCATCGGATAGGAAATCGTCTTGGACGCACCCGATGGAACTCCTAAGTGAGTGGGTCTTGTGGAATCTCATTTTGGTCCATTTGGAGACAGTGTTTGTGTCGGTGCAATATAGGTGCACGGTTTATGCCAAACGTACCATAGGCTCAGAAATCGTTTTGGACGCACCCGACGATACTCCTAGGTGACGAGGCTCAAGTGGAAGCTTGTTTGAGTCCGTTTGGAGATAGCGGTAATCACATTGCAGGAAAGGTGCGCGATTTGTGTCGAATGTACCATCGGCTCAGAAATCATGTTGGATGCACCCGATGGAAATCCTAGGTGAGTGGGTCATGTGGAATCTCATTTCAGTCCATTTGGAGACAGTGTTAGTGTCGGTGCAATATAGGTGCACAGTTTGCAACGAACGTACAATAGGCTCAGAAATCGTTTTCTACGCACCCGCTGGAACTCCTAAGTGAGTGGGTCTTGTGGAATCTCATTTTGGTCCGTTTGGAGACTGTGTTTGTGTCGGTGCAATATAGGTGCACGGTTTGTGCCAAACGTACCACAGGATCAGAAATCGTTTTGGACGCACCCGACGATACTCTTAGGTGACGAGCCTCAAGAGGAAGCTTGTTTGAGTCCGTTTGGAGATAGCGGTAATCCCATTGCAAGAAAGGTGCACGGTTTGTGTCAAATGTACCATTGGATAGGAAATCATCTTGGACGCACCCGATGGAACTCCTAAGTGAGTGGGTCTTGTGGAATCTCATTTTGGTCCATTTGGAGACAATGTTTGTGTCGGTGCAATATAGGTGCACGGTTTATGCCAAACGTACCATAGGCTCAGAAATCGTTTTGGACGCACCCGACGATACTCCTAGGTGACGAGGCTCAAGTGGAAGCTTGTTTGAGTCCGTTTCGAGATAGCGGTAATCACATTGCAGGAAAGGTGCGCGGTTTGTGTCGAATGTACCATCGGCTCAGAAATCTTGTTGGACGCACCCGATGGAACTCCTAGGTGAGTGGGTCATGTGGAATCTCATTTCAGTCCGTTTGGAGACAGTGTTAGTGTCGGTGCAATATAGGTGCACAGTTTGCAACGAACGTACAATAGGCTTAGAAATCGTTTTCTACGCACCCGTTGGAACTCCTAGGTGTTGAGCCTAAAGTGGAAGCTTGTTTGAGTCCGTTTGGAGATAGAGGTAACCTTGACGCAAGAAAAGTGCGCGGTTTTGGTCAAATGTACCATGGGCTCGGAAATCATGTGGGACGCACCCAATGGAACTCCTAGGTGAGTGGGTAATGTGGAATCTCGTTTCGGTACGTTTAGAGATAGTGTTAGTGTTGCTGGAATATAGGTGCACGGTGTGCGCCGGACGTACAATAGGCTCAGAAATCGTTTTGGTTACACCCGACGATACTCCTAGGTGACGAGGCTCAAGTGGAAGCTTGTTTGAGTCCATTTGGAGATAGTGGTAATCACAATGCAAGAAATTTGTACGGTTTGTGTCGAATGTACCATCGTATCAGAAATCGTCTTGGACGCACCCGATGGAACTCCTAAGTGAGTGGGTCATGTGGAATCTCACTTTGGTCCATTTGGAGACAGTGTTTGTGTCGGTGCAATATAGGTGCATGGTTTGTGCCAAACGTACCATAGGATCAGAAATCATTTTGGACACACCCGACGATACTCCTAGTTGACGAGGCTCCAGTGGAAGCTTGTTTGAATCCATTTGGAGATAGTGGTAATCACAATGCAAGAAATTTGTACGGTTTGTGTCGAATGTACCATCGGATCAGAAATCGTCTTGGACGCACCCGATGGAACTCCTAAGTGAGTGGGTCTTGTGGAATCTCATTTTGGTCCATTTGGAGACAGTGTTTGTGTCGGTGCAATATAGGTCCACGGTTTGTGCCTAACGTACCATAGGATCAGAAATCGTTTTGGACGCACCCGACGATACTCTTAGGTGACGAGCCTCAAGTGGAAGCTTGTTTGAGTCCGTTTGGAGATAGCGGTAATCACATTGCAAGAAAGGTGCACGATTTGTGTTGAATGTACCATCGGATAGGAAATCGTCTTGGACGCACCCAATGGAACTCCTAAGTGAGTGGGTCTTGTGGAATCTCATTTTGGTCCATTTGGAGACAGTGTTTGTGTTGGTGCAATATAGGTGCACGGTTTATGCCAAACGTACCATAGGCTTAGAAATCGTTTTGGACGCACCCGACGATACTACTAGGTGACGAGGCTCAAGTGGAAGCTTGTTTGAGTCCGTTTGGAGATAGCGGTAATCACATTGCAGGAAAGGTGCGCGATTTGTGTCGAATGTACCATCGGCTCAGAAATCATGTTGGATGCACCCGATGGAAATCCTAGGTGAGTGGGTCATGTGGAATCTCGTTTCAGTCCATTTGGAGACAGTGTTAGTGTCGGTGCAATATAGGTGCACAGTTTGCAACGAACGTACAATAGGCTCAGAAATCGTTTTCTACGCACCCGCTGGAACTCCTAAGTGAGTGGGTCTTGTGGAATCTCATTTTGGTCCGTTTGGAGACTGTGTTTGTGTCGGTGCAATATAGGTGCACGGTTTGTGCCAAACGTACCACAGGATCAGAAATCGTTTTGGACGCACCCGACGATACTCTTAGGTGACGAGCCTCAAGAGGAAGCTTGTTTGAGTCCGTTTGGAGATAGCGGTAATCCCATTGCAAGAAAGGTGCACGGTTTGTGTCAAATGTACCATTGGATAGGAAATCATCTTGGACGCACCCGATGGAACTCCTAAGTGAGTGGGTCTTGTGGAATCTCATTTTGGTCCATTTGGAGACAATGTTTGTGTCGGTGCAATATAGGTGCACGGTTTATGCCAAACGTACCATAGGCTCAGAAATCGTTTTGGACGCACCCGACGATACTCCTTGGTGACGAGGCTCAAGTGGAAGCTTGTTTGAGTCCGTTTCGAGATAGCGGTAATCACATTGCAGGAAAGGTGCGCGGTTTGTGTCGAATGTACCATCGGCTCAGAAATCTTGTTGGACGCACCCGATGGAACTCCTAGGTGAGTGGGTCATGTGGAATCTCATTTCAGTCCGTTTGGAGACAGTGTTAGTGTCGGTGCAATATAGGTGCACAGTTTGCAACGAACGTACAATAGGCTTAGAAATCGTTTTCTACGCACCCGTTGGAACTCCTAGGTGTTGAGCCTGAAGTGGAAGCTTGTTTGAGTCCGTTTGGAGATAGAGGTAACCTTGACGCAAGAAAGGTGCGCGGTTTTGGTCAAATGTACCATGGGCTCGGAAATCATGTGGGACGCACCCAATGGAACTCCTAGGTGAGTGGGTAATGTGGAATCTCGTTTCGGTACGTTCAGAGATAGTGTTAGTGTTGCTGGAATATAGGTGCACGGTGTGCGCCGGACGTACAATAGGCTCAGAAATCGTTTTGGTTACACCCGACGATACTCCTAGGTGACGAGGCTCAAGTGGAAGCTTGTTTGAGTCCATTTGGAGATAGTGGTAATCACAATGCAAGAAATTTGTACGGTTTGTGTCGAATGTACCATCGTATCAGAAATCGTCTTGGACGCACCCGATGGAACTCCTAAGTGAGTGGGTCATGTGGAATCTCACTTTGGTCCATTTGGAGACAGTGTTTGTGTCGGTGCAATATCGGTGCATGGTTTGTGCCAAACGTACCATAGGATCAGAAATCATTTTGGACACACCCGACGATACTCCTAGTTGACGAGGCTCCAGTGGAAGCTTGTTTGAATCCATTTGGAGATAGTGGTAATCACAATGCAAGAAATTTGTACGGTTTGTGTCGAATGTACCATCGGATCAGAAATCGTCTTGGACGCACCCGATGGAACTCCTAAGTGAGTGGGTCTTGTGGAATCTCATTTTGGTCCATTTGGAGACAGTGTTTGTGTCGGTGCAATATAGGTGCACGGTTTGTGCCAAACGTACCATAGGATCAGAAATCGTTTTGGACGCACCCGACGATACTCCTAGGTGGTGAGGCTCAAGTGGAAGCTTGTTTGAGTCCGTTTGGAGATAGCGGTAATCACATTGCAGGAAAGGTGCGCGGTTTGTGTCGAATGTACCATCGGCTAAGAAATCATGTTGGACGCACCCGATGGAACTCCTAGGTGAGTGGGTCATGTGGAATCTCGTTTCAGTCCATTTGGAGACAGTGTTAGTGTCGGTGCAATATAGGTGCACAGTTTGCAACGAACGTACAATAGGCTCAGAAATCGTTTTCTACGCACCCGATGGAACTCCTAAGTGAGTGGGTCTTGTGGAATCTCACTTTGGTCCATTTGGAGACAGTGTTTGTGTCGGTGCAATATAGGTGCATGGTTTGTGCCAAACGTACCATAGGATCAGAAATCATTTTGGACACACCCGACGATACTCCTAGTTGACGAGGCTCCAGTGGAAGCTTGTTTGAATCCATTTGGAGATAGTGGTAATCACAATGCAAGAAATTTGTACGGTTTGTGTCGAATGTACCATCGGATCAGAAATCGTCTTGGACGCACCCGATGGAACTCCTAAGTGAGTGGGTCTTGTGGAATCTCATTTTGGTCCATTTGGAGACAGTGTTTGTGTCGGTGCAATATAGGTCCACGGTTTGTGCCTAACGTACCATAGGATCAGAAATCGTTTTGGACGCACCCGACGATACTCTTAGGTGACGAGCCTCAAGTGGAAGCTTGTTTGAGTCCGTTTGGAGATAGCGGTAATCACATTGCAAGAAAGGTGCACGATTTGTGTTGAATGTACCATCGGATCAGAAATCATCTTGGACGCACCCAATGGAACTCCTAAGTGAGTGGGTCTTGTGGAATCTCATTTTGGTCCATTTGGAGACAGTGTTTGTGTTGGTGCAATATAGGTGCACGGTTTATGCCAAACGTACCATAGGCTCAGAAATCGTTTTGGACGCACCCGACGATACTCCTAGGTGACGAGGCTCAAGTGGAAGCTTGTTTGAGTCCGTTTGGAGATAGCGGTAATCACATTGCAGGAAAGGTGCGCGGTTTGTGTCGAATGTACCATCGGCTCAGAAATCATGTTGGACGCACCCGATGGAACTCCTAGGTGAGTGGGTCATGTGGAATCTCGTTTCAGTCCATTTGGAGACAGTGTTAGTGTCGGTGCAATATAGGTGCATAGTTTGCAATGAACGTACAATAGGCTCAGAAATCGTTTTCTACGCACCCGATGGAACTCCTAAGTGAGTGGGCTCTTGTGGAATCTCATTTTGGTCCATTTGGAGACAGTGTTTGTGTCGGTGCAATATAGGTGCACGGTTTGTGCCAAACGTACCACAGGATCAGAAATCGTTTCGGACGCACCCGACGATACTCTTAGGTGACGAGCCTCAATTGGAAGCTTGTTTGAGTCCGTTTGGAGATAGCGGTAATCACATTGCAAGCAAGGTGCACGGTTTGTGTTGAATGTACCATCGGATAGGAAATCGTCTTGGACGCACCCGATGGAACTCCTAAGTGAGTGGGTCTTGTGGAATCTCATTTTGGTCCATTTGGAGACAGTGTTTGTGTCGGTGCAATATAGGTGCACGGTTTATGCCAAACGTACCATAGGCTCAGAAATCGTTTTGGACGCACCCGACGATACTCCTAGGTGACGAGGCTCAAGTGGAAGCTTGTTTGAGTCCGTTTGGAGATAGCGGTAATCACATTGCAGGAAAGGTGCGCGATTTGTGTCGAATGTACCATCGGCTCAGAAATCATGTTGGATGCACCCGATGGAAATCCTAGGTGAGTGGGTCATGTGGAATCTCGTTTCAGTCCATTTGGAGACAGTGTTAGTGTCGGTGCAATATAGGTGCACAGTTTGCAACGAACGTACAATAGGCTCAGAAATCGTTTTCTACGCACCCGCTGGAACTCCTAAGTGAGTGGGTCTTGTGGAATCTCATTTTGGTCCGTTTGGAGACTGTGTTTGTGTCGGTGCAATATAGGTGCACGGTTTGTGCCAAACGTACCACAAGATCGAAAATCATTTTGGACGCACCCGATGATACTCTTGGGTGACGAGCCTCAAGTGGAAGCTTGTTTGAGTCCGTTTGGAGATAGCGGTAATCACATTGCAAGAAAGGTGCACGGTTTGTGTTGAATGTACCATCGGATAGGAAATCGTCTTGGACGCACCCGATGGAATTCCTAAGTGAGTGGGTCTTGTGGAATCTCATTTTGGTCCATTTGGAGACAGTGTTTGTGTTGGTGCAATATAGGTGCACGGTTTATGCCAAACGTACCATAGGCTCAGAAATCGTTTTGGACGCACCCGACGATACTCCTAGGTGACGAGGCTCAAGTGGAAGCTTGTTTGAGTCCGTTTGGAGATAGCGGTAATCACATTGCAGGAAAGGTGCGCGGTTTGTGTCGAATGTACCATCGGCTCAGAAATCATGTTGGACGCACCCGATGGAACTCCTAGGTGAGTGGGTCATGTGGAATCTCGTTTCAGTCCATTTGGAGACAGTGTTAGTGTCGGTGCAATATAGGTGCATAGTTTGCAATGAACGTACAATAGGCTCAGAAATCGTTTTCTACGCACCCGATGGAACTCCTAAGTGAGTGGGCTCTTGTGGAATCTCATTTTGGTCCATTTGGAGACAGTGTTTGTGTCGGTGCAATATAGGTGCACGGTTTGTGCCAAACGTACCACAGGATCAGAAATCGTTTTGGACGCACCCGACGATACTCTTAGGTGACGAGCCTCAATTGGAAGCTTGTTTGAGTCCGTTTGGAGATAGCGGTAATCACATTGCAAGAAAGGTGCACGGTTTGTGTTGAATGTACCATCGGATAGGAAATCGTCTTGGACGCACCCGATGGAACTCCTAAGTGAGTAGGTCTTGTGGAATCTCATTTTGGTCCATTTGGAGACAGTGTTTGTGTCGGTGCAATATAGGTGCACGGTTTGTGCCAAACGTACCATAGGCTCAGAAATCGTTTTGGACACACCCGATGATACTCCTAGGTGACGAGGCTCAAGTGGAAGCTTGTTTGAGTCCATTTGGGGATAGTGGTAATCACAATGCAAGAAATTTGTACGGTTTGTGTTGAATGTACCATCGGATCAGAAATCGTCTTGGACGCACCCGATGGAACTCCTAAGTGAGTGGGTCTTGTGGAATCTCATTTTGGTCCATTTGGAGACAGTGTTTGTGTCGGTGCAATATAGGTGCACGGTTTGTGCCAAACGTACCATAGGATCAGAAATCGTTTTGGACGCACCCGACGATACTCCTAGGTGGCGAGGCTCAAGTGGAAGCTTGTTTGAGTCCGTTTGGAGATAGCGGTAATCACATTGCAGGAAAGGTGCGCGGTTTGTGTCGAATGTACCATCGGCTAAGAAATCATGTTGGACGCACCCGATGGAACTCCTAGGTGAGTGGGTCATGTGGAATCTCGTTTCAGTCCATTTGGAGACAGTGTTAGTGTCGGTGCAATATAGGTGCACAGTTTGCAACGAACGTACAATAGGCTCAGAAATCGTTTTCTACGCACCCGATGGAACTCCTAAGTGAGTGGGTCTTGTGGAATCTCATTTTGGTCCATTTGGAGACAGTGTTTGTGTCGGTGCAATATAGGTGCACGGTTTGTGCCAAACGTACCACAGGATCAGAAATCGTTTTGGACGCACCCGACGATACTCTTAGGTGACGAGCCTCAAGTGGAAGCTTGTTTGAGTCCGTTTGGAGATAGCGGTAATCACATTGCAAGAAAGGTGCACGGTTTGTGTTGAATGTACCATCGGATAGGAAATCGTCTTGGACGCACCCGATGGAACTCCTAAGTGAGTGGGTCTTGTGTATTCTCATTTTGGTCCATTTGGAGACAGTGTTTGTGTCGGTGCAATATAGGTGCACGGTTTATGCCAAACGTACCATAGGCTCAGAAATCGTTTTGGACGCACCCGACGATACTCCTAGGTGATGAGGCTCAAGTGGAAGCTTGTTTGAGTCCGTTTGGAGATAGCGGTAATCACATTGCAGGAAAGGTGCGCGATTTGTGTCGAATGTACCATCGGCTCAGAAATCATGTTGGATGCACCCGATGGAAATCCTAGGTGAGTGGGTCATGTGGAATCTCGTTTCAGTCCATTTGGAGACAGTGTTAGTGTCGGTGCAATATAGGTGCACAGTTTGCAACGAACGTACAATAGGCTCAGAAATCGTTTTCTACGCACCCGCTGGAACTCCTAAGTGAGTGGGTCTTGTGGAATCTCATTTTGGTCCGTTTGGAGACTGTGTTTGTGTCGGTGCAATATAGGTGCACGGTTTGTGCCAAACGTACCACAAGATCGAAAATCATTTTGGACGCACCCGATGATACTCTTGGGTGACGAGCCTCAAGTGGAAGCTTGTTTGAGTCCGTTTGGAGATAGCGGTAATCACATTGCAAGAAAGGTGCACGGTTTGTGTTGAATGTACCATCGGATAGGAAATCGTCTTGGACGCACCCGATGGAACTCCTAAGTGAGTGGGTCTTGTGGAATCTCATTTTGGTCCATTTGGAGACAGTGTTTGTGTTGGTGCAATATAGGTGCACGGTTTATGCCAAACGTACCATAGGCTCAGAAATCGTTTTGGACGCACCCGACGATACTCCTAGGTGACGAGGCTCAAGTGGAAGCTTGTTTGAGTCCGTTTGGAGATAGCGGTAATCACATTGCAGGAAAGGTGCGCGGTTTGTGTCGAATGTACCATCGGCTCAGAAATCATGTTGGACGCACCCGATGGAACTCCTAGGTGAGTGGGTCATGTGGAATCTCGTTTCAGTCCATTTGGAGACAGTGTTAGTGTCGGTGCAATATAGGTGCATAGTTTGCAATGAACGTACAATAGGCTCAGAAATCGTTTTCTACGCACCCGATGGAACTCCTAAGTGAGTGGGCTCTTGTGGAATCTCATTTTGGTCCATTTGGAGACAGTGTTTGTGTCGGTGCAATATAGGTGCACGGTTTGTGCCAAACGTACCACAGGATCAGAAATCGTTTTGGTCGCACCCGACGATACTCTTAGGTGACGAGCCTCAATTGGAAGCTTGTTTGAGTCCGTTTGGAGATAGCGGTAATCACATTGCAAGAAAGGTGCACGGTTTGTGTTGAATGTACCATCGGATAGGAAATCGTCTTGGACGCACCCGATGGAACTCCTAAGTGAGTAGGTCTTGTGGAATCTCATTTTGGTCCATTTGGAGACAGTGTTTGTGTCGGTGCAATATAGGTGCACGGTTTGTGCCAAACGTACCATAGGCTCAGAAATCGTTTTGGACACACCCGATGATACTCCTAGGTGACGAGGCTCAAGTGGAAGCTTGTTTGAGTCCATTTGGGGATAGTGGTAATCACAATGCAAGAAATTTGTACGGTTTGTGTTGAATGTACCATCGGATCAGAAATCGTCTTGGACGCACCCGATGGAACTCCTAAGTGAGTGGGTCTTGTGGAATCTCATTTTGGTCCATTTGGAGACAGTGTTTGTGTCGGTGCAATATAGGTGCACGGTTTGTGCCAAACGTACCATAGGATCAGAAATCGTTTTGGACGCACCCGACGATACTCCTAGGTGGCGAGGCTCAAGTGGAAGCTTGTTTGAGTCCGTTTGGAGATAGCGGTAATCACATTGCAGGAAAGGTGCGCGGTTTGTGTCGAATGTACCATCGGCTAAGAAATCATGTTGGACGCACCCGATGGAACTCCTAGGTGAGTGGGTCATGTGGAATCTCGTTTCAGTCCATTTGGAGACAGTGTTAGTGTCGGTGCAATATAGGTGCACAGTTTGCAACGAACGTACAATAGGCTCAGAAATCGTTTTCTACGCACCCGATGGAACTCCTAAGTGAGTGGGTCTTGTGGAATCTCATTTTGGTCCATTTGGAGACAGTGTTTGTGTCGGTGCAATATAGGTGCACGGTTTGTGCCAAACGTACCACAGGATCAGAAATCGTTTTGGACGCACCCGACGATACTCTTAGGTGACGAGCCTCAAGTGGAAGCTTGTTTGAGTCCGTTTGGAGATAGCGGTAATCACATTGCAAGAAAGGTGCACGGTTTGTGTTGAATGTACCATCGGATAGGAAATCGTCTTGGACGCACCCGATGGAACTCCTAAGTGAGTGGGTCTTGTGTATTCTCATTTTGGTCCATTTGGAGACAGTGTTTGTGTCGGTGCAATATAGGTGCACGGTTTATGCCAAACGTACCATAGGCTCAGAAATCGTTTTGGACGCACCCGACGATACTCCTAGGTGATGAGGCTCAAGTGGAAGCTTGTTTGAGTCCGTTTGGAGATAGCGGTAATCACATTGCAGGAAAGGTGCGCGATTTGTGTCGAATGTACCATCGGCTCAGAAATCATGTTGGATGCACCCGATGGAAATCCTAGGTGAGTGGGTCATGTGGAATCTCGTTTCAGTCCATTTGGAGACAGTGTTAGTGTCGGTGCAATATAGGTGCACAGTTTGCAACGAACGTACAATAGGCTCAGAAATCGTTTTCTACGCACCCGCTGGAACTCCTAAGTGAGTGGGTCTTGTGGAATCTCATTTTGGTCCGTTTGGAGACTGTGTTTGTGTCGGTGCAATATAGGTGCACGGTTTGTGCCAAACGTACCACAAGATCGAAAATCATTTTGGACGCACCCGATGATACTCTTGGGTGACGAGCCTCAAGTGGAAGCTTGTTTGAGTCCGTTTGGAGATAGCGGTAATCACATTGCAAGAAAGGTGCACGGTTTGTGTTGAATGTACCATCGGATAGGAAATCGTCTTGGACGCACCCGATGGAACTCCTAAGTGAGTGGGTCTTGTGGAATCTCATTTTGGTCCATTTGGAGACAGTGTTTGTGTTGGTGCAATATAGGTGCACGGTTTATGCCAAACGTACCATAGGCTCAGAAATCGTTTTGGACGCACCCGACGATACTCCTAGGTGACGAGGCTCAAGTGGAAGCTTGTTTGAGTCCGTTTGGAGATAGCGGTAATCACATTGCAGGAAAGGTGCGCGGTTTGTGTCGAATGTACCATCGGCTCAGAAATCATGTTGGACGCACCCGATGGAACTCCTAGGTGAGTGGGTCATGTGGAATCTCGTTTCAGTCCATTTGGAGACAGTGTTAGTGTCGGTGCAATATAGGTGCATAGTTTGCAATGAACGTACAATAGGCTCAGAAATCGTTTTCTACGCACCCGATGGAACTCCTAAGTGAGTGGGCTCTTGTGGAATCTCATTTTGGTCCATTTGGAGACAGTGTTTGTGTCGGTGCAATATAGGTGCACGGTTTGTGCCAAACGTACCACAGGATCAGAAATCGTTTTGGTCGCACCCGACGATACTCTTAGGTGACGAGCCTCAATTGGAAGCTTGTTTGAGTCCGTTTGGAGATAGCGGTAATCACATTGCAAGAAAGGTGCACGGTTTGTGTTGAATGTACCATCGGATAGGAAATCGTCTTGGACGCACCCGATGGAACTCCTAAGTGAGTAGGTCTTGTGGAATCTCATTTTGGTCCATTTGGAGACAGTGTTTGTGTCGGTGCAATATAGGTGCACGGTTTGTGCCAAACGTACCATAGGCTCAGAAATCGTTTTGGACACACCCGATGATACTCCTAGGTGACGAGGCTCAAGTGGAAGCTTGTTTGAGTCCATTTGGGGATAGTGGTAATCACAATGCAAGAAATTTGTACGGTTTGTGTTGAATGTACCATCGGATCAGAAATCGTCTTGGACGCACCCGATGGAACTCCTAAGTGAGTGGGTCTTGTGGAATCTCATTTTGGTCCATTTGGAGACAGTGTTTGTGTCGGTGCAATATAGGTGCACGGTTTGTGCCAAACGTACCATAGGATCAGAAATCGTTTTGGACGCACCCGACGATACTCCTAGGTGGCGAGGCTCAAGTGGAAGCTTGTTTGAGTCCGTTTGGAGATAGCGGTAATCACATTGCAGGAAAGGTGCGCGGTTTGTGTCGAATGTACCATCGGCTAAGAAATCATGTTGGACGCACCCGATGGAACTCCTAGGTGAGTGGGTCATGTGGAATCTCGTTTCAGTCCATTTGGAGACAGTGTTAGTGTCGGTGCAATATAGGTGCACAGTTTGCAACGAACGTACAATAGGCTCAGAAATCGTTTTCTACGCACCCGATGGAACTCCTAAGTGAGTGGGTCTTGTGGAATCTCATTTTGGTCCATTTGGAGACAGTGTTTGTGTCGGTGCAATATAGGTGCACGGTTTGTGCCAAACGTACCACAGGATCAGAAATCGTTTTGGACGCACCCGACGATACTCTTAGGTGACGAGCCTCAAGTGGAAGCTTGTTTGAGTCCGTTTGGAGATAGCGGTAATCACATTGCAAGAAAGGTGCACGGTTTCTGTTGAATGTACCATCGGATAGGAAATCGTCTTGGACGCACCCGATGGAACTCCTAAGTGAGTGGGTCTTGTGGAATCTCATTTTGGTCCATTTGGAGACAGTGTTTGTGTCGGTGCAATATAGGTGCACGGTTTATGCCAAACGTACCATAGGCTCAGAAATCGTTTTGGACGCACCCGACGATACTCCTAGGTGACGAGGCTCAAGTGGAAGCTTGTTTGAGTCCGTTTGGAGATAGCGGTAATCACATTGCAGGAAAGGTGCGCGATTTGTGTCGAATGTACCATCGGCTCAGAAATCATGTTGGATGCACCCGATGGAAATCCTAGGTGAGTGGGTCATGTGGAATCTCGTTTCAGTCCATTTGGAGACAGTGTTAGTGTCGGTGCAATATAGGTGCACAGTTTGCAACGAACGTACAATAGGCTCAGAAATCGTTTTCTACGCACCCGCTGGAACTCCTAAGTGAGTGGGTCTTGTGGAATCTCATTTTGGTCCGTTTGGAGACTGTGTTTGTGTCGGTGCAATATAGGTGCACAGTTTGTGCCAAACGTACCACAAGATCGAAAATCATTTTGGACGCACCCGATGATACTCTTGGGTGACGAGCCTCAAGTGGAAGCTTGTTTGAGTCCGTTTGGAGATAGCGGTAATCACATTGCAAGAAAGGTGCACGGTTTGTGTTGAATGTACCATCGGATAGGAAATCGTCTTGGACGCACCCGATGGAACTCCTAAGTGAGTAGGTCTTGTGGAATCTCATTTTGGTCCATTTGGAGACAGTGTTTGTGTCGGTGCAATATAGGTGCACGGTTTGTGCCAAACGTACCATAGGCTCAGAAATCGTTTTGGACACACCCGATGATACTCCTAGGTGACGAGGCTCAAGTGGAAGCTTGTTTGAGTCCATTTGGGGATAGTGGTAATCACAATGCAAGATATTTGTACGGTTTGTGTTGAATGTACCATCGGATCAGAAATCGTCTTGGACGCACCCGATGTAACTCCTAAGTGAGTGGGTCTTGTGGAATCTCATTTTGGTCCATTTGGAGACAGTGTTTGTGTCGGTGCAATATAGGTGCACGGTTTGTGCCAAACGTACCATAGGATCAGAAATCGTTTTGGACGCACCCGACGATACTCCTAGGTGGCGAGGCTCAAGTGGAAGCTTGTTTGAGTCCGTTTGGAGATAGCGGTAATCACATTGCAGGAAAGGTGCGCGGTTTGTGTCGAATGTACCATCGGCTAAGAAATCATGTTGGACGCACCCGATGGAACTCCTAGGTGAGTGGGTCATGTGGAATCTCGTTTCAGTCCATTTGGAGACAGTGTTAGTGTCGGTGCAATATAGGTGCACAGTTTGCAACGAACGTACAATAGGCTCAGAAATCGTTTTCTACGCACCCGATGGAACTCCTAAGTGAGTGGGTCTTGTGGAATCTCATTTTGGTCCATTTGGAGACAGTGTTTGTGTCGGTGCAATATAGGTGCACGGTTTGTGCCAAACGTACCACAGGATCAGAAATCGTTTTGGACGCACCCGACGATACTCTTAGGTGACGAGCCTCAAGTGGAAGCTTGTTTGAGTCCGTTTGGAGATAGCGGTAATCACATTGCAAGAAAGGTGCACGGTTTCTGTTGAATGTACCATCGGATAGGAAATCGTCTTGGACGCACCCGATGGAACTCCTAAGTGAGTGGGTCTTGTGGAATCTCATTTTGGTCCATTTGGAGACAGTGTTTGTGTCGGTGCAATATAGGTGCACGGTTTATGCCAAACGTACCATAGGCTCAGAAATCGTTTTGGACGCACCCGACGATACTCCTAGGTGACGAGGCTCAAGTGGAAGCTTGTTTGAGTCCGTTTGGAGATAGCGGTAATCACATTGCAGGAAAGGTGCGCGATTTGTGTCGAATGTACCATCGGCTCAGAAATCATGTTGGATGCACCCGATGGAAATCCTAGGTGAGTGGGTCATGTGGAATCTCGTTTCAGTCCATTTGGAGACAGTGTTAGTGTCGGTGCAATATAGGTGCACAGTTTGCAACGAACGTACAATAGGCTCAGAAATCGTTTTCTACGCACCCGCTGGAACTCCTAAGTGAGTGGGTCTTGTGGAATCTCATTTTGGTCCGTTTGGAGACTGTGTTTGTGTCGGTGCAATATAGGTGCACGGTTTGTGCCAAACGTACCACAAGATCGAAAATCATTTTGGACGCACCCGATGATACTCTTGGGTGACGAGCCTCAAGTGGAAGCTTGTTTGAGTCCGTTTGGAGATAGCGGTAATCACATTGCAAGAAAGGTGCACGGTTTGTGTTGAATGTACCATCGGATAGGAAATCGTCTTGGACGCACCCGATGGAACTCCTAAGTGAGTGGGTCTTGTGGAATCTCATTTTGGTCCATTTGGAGACAGTGTTTGTGTTGGTGCAATATAGGTGCACGGTTTATGCCAAACGTACCATAGGCTCAGAAATCGTTTTGGACGCACCCGACGATACTCCTAGGTGACGAGGCTCAAGTGGAAGCTTGTTTGAGTCCGTTTGGAGATAGCGGTAATCACATTGCAAGAAAGGTGCACGGTTTGTGTTGAATGTACCATCGGATAGGAAATCGTCTTGGACGCACCCGATGGAACTCTTAAGTGAGTGGGTCTTGTGGAATCTCATTTTGGTCCATTTGGAGACAGTGTTTGTGTCGGTGCAATATAGGTGCACGGTTTATGCCAAACGTACCATAGGCTCAGAAATCGTTTTGGACACACCCGATGATACTCCTAGGTGACGAGGCTCAAGTGGAAGCTTGTTTGAGTCCGTTTAGAGATAGCGGTAATCACATTGCAAGAAAGGTGCGCGGTTTGTGTCGAATGTACCATCGGCTCAGAAATCTTGTTGGACGCACCCGATGGAACTCCTAAGTGAGTGGGTCTTGTGGAATCTCATTTCAGTCCGTTTGGAGACAGTGTTAGTGTCGGTGCAATATAGGTGCACAGTTTGCAACGAACGTACAATAGGCTTAGAAATCGTTTTCTACGCACCCGATGGAACTCCTAGGTGTTGAGCCTGAAGTGGAAGCTTGTTTGAGTCCGTTTGGAGATAGAGGTAACCTTGACGCAAGAAAGGTGCGCGGTTTTTGTCAAATGTACCATCGGCTCGGAAATCATGTGGGACGCACCCAATGGAACTCCTAGGTGAGTGGGTAATGTGGAATCTCGTTTCGGTACATTTAGAGATAGTGTTAGTGTTGCTGGAATATAGGTGCACGGTGTGCGCCGGACGTACAATAGGCTCAGAAATCGTTTTGGACACACCTGACGATACTCCTAGGTGACGAGGCTCAAGTGGAAGCTTGTTTGAGTCCATTTGGAGATAGTGGTAATCACAATGCAAGAAATTTGTACGGTTTGTGTCGAATGTACCATCGTATCAGAAATCGTCTTGGACGCACCCGATGGAACTCCTAAGTGAGTGGGTCTTGTGGAATCTCATTTTGGTCCATTTGGAGACAGTGTTTGTGTCGGTGCAATATAGGTCCACGGTTTGTGCCTAACGTACCATAGGATCAGAAATCGTTTTGGACGCACCCGACGATACTCTTAGGTGACGAGCCTCAAGTGGAAGCTTGTTTGAGTCCGTTTGGAGATAGCGGTAATCACATTGCAAGAAAGGTGCACGATTTGTGTTGAATGTACCATCGGATAGGAAATCGTCTTGGACGCACCCGATGGAACTCCTAAGTGAGTGGGTCTTGTGGAATCTCATTTTGGTCCATTTGGAGACAGTGTTTGTGTTGGTGCAATATAGGTGCACGGTTTATGCCAAACGTACCATAGGCTCAGAAATCGTTTTGGACGCACCCGACGATACTCCTAGGTGACGAGGCTCAAGTGGAAGCTTGTTTGAGTCCGTTTAGAGATAGCGGTAATCACATTGCAGGAAAGGTGCGCGGTTTGTGTCGAATGTACCATCGGCTCAGAAATCATGTCAGACGCACCCGATGGAACTCCTAGGTGAGTGGGTCATGTGGAATCTCGTTTCAGTCCATTTGGAGACAGTGTTAGTGTCGGTGCAATATAGGTGCATAGTTTGCAATGAACGTACAATAGGCTCAGAAATCGTTTTCTACGCACCCGATGGAACTCCTAAGTGAGTGGGTCTTGTGGAATCTCATTTTGGTCCATTTGGAGACAGTGTTTGTGTCGGTGCAATATAGGTGCACGGTTTGTGCCAAACGTACCACAGGATCAGAAATCGTTTTGGACGCACCCGACGATACTCTTAGGTGACGAGCCTCAAGTGGAAGCTTGTTTGAGTCCGTTTGGAGATAGCGGTAATCACATTGCAAGAAAGGTGCACGGTTTGTGTTGAATGTACCATCGGATAGGAAATCGTCTTGGACGCACCCGAAGGAACTCCTAAGTGAGTGGGTCTTGTGGAATCTCATTTTGGTCCATTTGGAGACAGTGTTTGTGTCGGTGCAATATAGGTGTACGGTTTATGCCAAACGTACCATAGGCTCAGAAATTGTTTTGGACGCACCCGATGATACTCCTAGGTGACGAGACTCAAGTGGAAGCTTGTTTGAGTCCGTTTGGAGATAGCGGTAATCACATTGCAGGAAAGGTGCGCGGTTTGTGTCGAATGTACCATCGGCTCAGAAATCATGTTGGACGCACCCGATGGAACTCCTAGGTGAGTGGGTCATGTGGAATCTCGTTTCAGTCCATTTGGAGACAGTGTTAGTGTCGGTGCAATATAGGTGCATAGTTTGCAATGAACGTACAATAGGCTGAGAAATCGTTTTCTACGCACCCGATGGAACTCCTAAGTGAGTGGGTCTTGTGGAATCTCATTTTGGTCCATTTGGAGACAGTGTTTGTGTCGGTGCAATATAGGTGCACGGTTTGTGCCAAACGTACCACAGGATCAGAAATCGTTTTGGACGCACCCGACGATACTCTTAGGTGACGAGCCTCAAGTGGAAGCTTGTTTGAGTCCGTTTGGAGATAGCGGTAATCACATTGCAAGAAAGGTGCACGGTTTGTGTTGAATGTACCATCGGATAGGAAATTGTCTTGGACGCACCCGATGGAACTCCTAAGTGAGTGGGTCTTGTGGAATCTCATTTTGGTCCATTTGGAGACAGTGTTTGTGTCGGTGCAATATAGGTGCACGGTTTATGCCAAACGTACCATAGGCTCAGAAATCGTTTTGGACGCACCCGACGATACTCCTAGGTGACGAGGCTCAAGTGGAAGCTTGTTTGAGTCCGTTTGGAGATAGCGGTAATCACATTGCAGGAAAGGTGCGCGATTTGTGTGGAATGTACCATCGGCTCAGAAATCATGTTGGATGCACCCGATGGAAATCCTAGGTGAGTGGGTCATGTGGAATCTCGTTTCAGTCCATTTGGAGACAGTGTTAGTGTCGGTGCAATATAGGTGCACAGTTTGCAACGAACGTACAATAGGCTCAGAAATCGTTTTCTACGCACCCGCTGGAACTCCTAAGTGAGTGGGTCTTGTGGAATCTCATTTTGGTCCGTTTGGAGACTGTGTTTGTGTCGGTGCAATATAGGTGCACGGTTTGTGCCAAACGTACCACAGGATCAGAAATCGTTTTGGACGCACCCGACGATACTCTTAGGTGACGAGCCTCAAGAGGAAGCTTGTTTGAGTCCGTTTGGAGATAGCGGTAATCCCATTGCAAGAAAGGTGCACGGTTTGTGTCAAATGTACCATTGGATAGGAAATCATCTTGGACGCACCCGATGGAACTCCTAAGTGAGTGGGTCTTGTGGAATCTCATTTTGGTCCATTTGGAGACAATGTTTGTGTCGGTGCAATATAGGTGCACGGTTTATGCCAAACGTACCATAGGCTCAGAAATCGTTTTGGACGCACCCGACGATACTCCTAGGTGACGAGGCTCAAGTGGAAGCTTGTTTGAGTCCGTTTGGAGATAGCGGTAATCACATTGCAGGAAAGGTGCGCGGTTTGTGTCGAATGTACCATCGGCTCAGAAATCATGTTGGACGCACCCGATGGAACTCCTAGGTGAGTGGGTCATGTGGAGTCTCGTTTCAGTCCATTTGGAGACAGTGTTAGTGTCGGTGCAATATAGGTGCACAGTTTGCAATGAACGTACAATAGGCTCAGAAATCGTTTTCTACGCACCCGATGGAACTCCTAAGTGAGTGGGCTCTTGTGGAATCTCATTTTGGTCCATTTGGAGACAGTGTTTGTGTCGGTGCAATATAGGTGCACGGTTTGTGCCAAACATACCATAGGATCAGAAATCGTTTTGGACGCACCCGACGATACTCTTAGGTGACGAGCCTCAAGTGGAAGCTTGTTTGAGTCCGTTTGGAGATAGCGGTAATCACATTGCAAGAAAGGTGCGCGGTTTGTGTTGAATGTACCATCGGATAGGAAATCGTCTTGGACGCACCCGATGGAACTCCTAAGTGAGTGGGTCTTGTGGAATCTCATTTTGGTCCATTTGGAGACAGTGTTTGTGTCGGTGCAATATAGGTGCACGGTTTGTGCCAAACGTACCATAGGCTCAGAAATCGTTTTGGACACACCCGATGATACTCCTAGGTGACGAGGCTCAAGTGGAAGCTTGTTTGAGTCCGTTTAGAGATAGCGGTAATCACATTGCAAGAAAGGTGCGCGGTTTGTGTCGAATGTACCATCGGCTCAGAAATCTTGTTGGACACACCCGATGGAACTCCTAGGTGAGTGGGTCATGTGGAATCTCATTTCAGTCCGTTTGGAGACAGTGTTAGTGTCGGTGCAATATAGGTGCACAGTTTGCAACGAACGTACAATAGGCTTAGAAATCGTTTTCTACGCACCCGATGGAACTCCTAGGTGTTGAGCCTGAAGTGGAAGCTTGTTTGAGTCCGTTTGGAGATAGAGGTAACCTTGACGCAAGAAAGGTGCGCGGTTTTGGTCAAATGTACCATGGGCTCGGAAATCATGTGGGACGCACCCAATGGAACTCCTAGGTGAGTGGGTAATGTGGAATCTCGTTTCGGTACGTTTAGAGATAGTGTTAGTGTTGCTGGAATATAGGTGCACGGTGTGCGCCGGACGTACAATAGGCTCAGAAATCGTTTTGGTTACACCCGACGATACTCCTAGGTGACGAGGCTCAAGTGGAAGCTTGTTTGAGTCCATTTGGAGATAGTGGTAATCACAATGCAAGAAATTTGTACGGTTTGTGTCGAATGTACCATCGTATCCGAAATCGTCTTGGACGCACCCGATGGAACTCCTAAGTGAGTGGGTCATGTGGAATCTCACTTTGGTCCATTTGGAGACAGTGTTTGTGTCGGTGCAATATAGGTGCACGGTTTGTGCCAAACGTACCATAGGATCAGAAATCATTTTGGACACACCCGACGATACTCCTAGTTGACGAGGCTCCAGTGGAAGCTTGTTTGAATCCATTTGGAGATAGTGGTAATCACAATGCAAGAAATTTGTACGGTTTGTGTCGAATGTACCATCGGATCAGAAATCGTCTTGGACGCACCCGATGGAACTCCTAAGTGAGTGGGTCTTGTGGAATCTCATTTTGGTCCATTTGGAGACAGTGTTTGTGTCGGTGCAATATAGGTCCACGGTTTGTGCCTAATGTACCATAGGATCAGAAATCGTTTTGGACGCACCCGACGATACTCTTAGGTGACGAGCCTCAAGTGGAAGCTTGTTTGAGTCCGTTTGGAGATAGCGGTAATCACATTGCAAGAAAGGTGCACGATTTGTGTTGAATGTACCATCGGATAGGAAATCGTCTTGAACGCACCCGATGGAACTCCTAAGTGAGTAGGTCTTGTGGAATCTCATTTTGGTCCATTTGGAGACAGTGTTTGTGTCGGTGCAATATAGGTGCACGGTTTGTGCCAAACGTACCATAGCCTCAGAAATCGTTTTGGACACACCCGATGATACTCCTAGGTGACGAGGCTCAAGTGGAAGCTTGTTTGAGTCCATTTGGGGATAGTGGTAATCACAATGCAAGAAATTTGTACGGTTTGTGTCGAATGTACCATCGGATCAGAAATCATCTTGGACGCACCCGATGGAACTCCTAAGTGAGTGGGTCTTGTGGAATCTCATTTTGGTCCATTTGGAGACAGTGTTTGTGTCGGTGCAATATAGGTCCACGGTTTGTGCCTAATGTACCATAGGATCAGAAATCGTTTTGGACGCACCCGACGATACTCTTAGGTGACGAGCCTCAAGTGGAAGCTTGTTTGAGTCCGTTTGGAGATAGCGGTAATCACATTGCAAGAAAGGTGCACGGTTTGTGTTGAATGTACCATCGGATAGGAAATCGTCTTGAACGCACCCGATGGAACTCCTAAGTGAGTAGGTCTTGTGGAATCTCATTTTGGTCCATTTGGAGACAGTGTTTGTGTCGGTGCAATATAGGTGCACGGTTTGTGCCAAACGTACCATAGGCTCAGAAATCGTTTTGGACACACCCGATGATACTCCTAGGTGACGAGGCTCAAGTGGAAGCTTGTTTGAGTCCATTTGGGGATAGTGGTAATCACAATGCAAGAAATTTGTACGGTTTGTGTCGAATGTACCATCGGATCAGAAATCATCTTGGACGCACCCGATGGAACTCCTAAGTGAGTGGGTCTTGTGGAATCTCATTTTGGTCCATTTGGAGACAGTGTTTGTGTCGGTGCAATATAGGTCCACGGTTTGTGCCTAACGTACCATAGGATCAGAAATCGTTTTGGACGCACCCGACGATACTCTTAGGTGACGAGCCTCAAGTGGAAGCTTGTTTGAGTCCGTTTGGAGATAGGGGTAATCACATTGCAAGAAAGGTGCACGATTTGTGTTGAATGTACCATCGGATAGGAAATCGTCTTGGACGCACCCGATGGAACTCCTAAGTGAGTGGGTCTTGTGGAATCTCATTTTGGTCCATTTGGAGACAGTGTTTGTGTTGGTGCAATATAGGTGCACGGTTTATGCCAAACGTACCATAGGCTCAGAAATCGTTTTGGACGCACCCGACGATACTCCTAGGTGACGAGGCTCAAGTGGAAGCTTGTTTGAGTCCGTTTGGAGATAGCGGTAATCACATTGCAGGAAAGGTGCGCGGTTTGTGTCGAATGTACCATCGGCTCAGAAATCATGTTGGACGCACCCGATGGAACTCCTAGGTGAGTGGGTCATGTGGAATCTCGTTTCAGTCCATTTGGAGACAGTGTTAGTGTCGGTGCAATATAGGTGCATAGTTTGCAATGAACGTACAATAGGCTCAGAAATCGTTTTCTACGCACCCGATGGAACTCCTAAGTGAGTGGGTCTTGTGGAATCTCATTTTGGTCCATTTGGAGACAGTGTTTGTGTCGGTGCAATATAGGTGCACGGTTTGTGCCAAACGTACCACAGGATCAGAAATCGTTTTGGACGCACCCGACGATACTCTTAGGTGACGAGCCTCAAGTGGAAGCTTGTTTGAGTCCGTTTGGAGATAGCGGTAATCACATTGCAAGAAAGGTGCACGGTTTGTGTTGAATGTACCGTCGGATAGGAAATCGTCTTGGACGCACCCGATGGAACTCCTAAGTGAGTGGGTCTTGTGGAATCTCATTTTGGTCCATTTGGAGACAGTGTTTGTGTCGGTGCAATATAGGTGCACGGTTTATGCCAAACGTACCATAGGCTCAGAAATCGTTTTGGACGCACCCGACGATACTCCTAGGTGACGAGGCTCAAGTGGAAGCTTGTTTGAGTCCGTTTGGAGATAGCGGTAATCACATTGCAGGAAGGTGCGCGATTTGTGTCGAATGTACCATCGGCTCAGAAATCATGTTGGATGCACCCGATGGAAATCCTAGGTGAGTGGGTCATGTGGAATCTCGTTTCAGTCCATTTGGAGACAGTGTTAGTGTCGGTGCAATATAGGTGCACAGTTTGCAACGAACGTACAATAGGCTCAGAAATCGTTTTCTACGCACCCGCTGGAACTCCTAAGTGAGTGGGTCTTGTGGAATCTCATTTTGGTCCGTTTGGAGACTGTGTTTGTGTCGGTGCAATATAGGTGCACGGTTTGTGCCAAACGTACCACAGGATCAGAAATCGTTTTGGACGCACCCGACGACACTCTTAGGTGACGAGCCTCAAGAGGAAGCTTGTTTGAGTCCGTTTGGAGATAGCGGTAATCACATTGCAGGAAAGGTGCGCGGTTTGTGTCAAATGTACCATTGGATAGGAAATCATCTTGGACGCACCCGATGGAACTCCTAAGTGAGTGGGTCTTGTGGAATCTCATTTTGGTCCATTTGGAGACAATGTTTGTGTCGGTGCAATATAGGTGCACGGTTTATGCCAAACGTACCATAGGCTCAGAAATCGTTTTGGACGCACCCGACGATACTCCTAGGTGACGAGGCTCAAGTGGAAGCTTGTTTGAGTCCGTTTGGAGATAGCGGTAATCACATTGCAGGAAAGGTGCGCGGTTTGTGTCGAATGTACCATCGGCTCAGAAATCATGTTGGACGCACCCGATGGAACTCCTAGGTGAGTGGGTCATGTGGAATCTCGTTTCAGTCCATTTGGAGACAGTGTTAGTGTCGGTGCAATATAGGTGCACAGTTTGCAATGAACGTACAATAGGCTCAGAAATCGTTTTCTACGCACCCGATGGAACTCCGAAGTGAGTGGGCTCTTGTGGAATCTCATTTTGGTCCATTTGGAGACAGTGTTTGTGTCGGTGCAATATAGGTGCACGGTTTGTGCCAAACGTACCACAGGATCAGAAATCGTTTTGGACGCACCCGACGATACACTTAGGTGACGAGCCTCAAGTGGAAGCTTGTTTGAGTCCGTTTGGAGATAGCGGTAATCACATTGCAAGAAAGGTGCACGGTTTGTGTTGAATGTACCATCGGATAGGAAATCGTCTTGGACGCACCCGATGGAACTCCTAAGTGAGTGGGTCTTGTGGAATCTCATTTTGGTCCATTTGGAGACAGTGTTTGTGTCGGTGCAATATAGGTGCACGGTTTGTGCCAAACGTACCATAGGCTCAGAAATCGTTTTGGACACACCCGATGATACTCCTAGGTGACGAGGCTCAAGTGGAAGCTTGTTTGAGTCCGTTTAGAGATAGCGGTAATCACATTGCAAGAAAGGTGCGCGGTTTGTGTCGAATGTACCATCGGCTCAGAAATCTTGTTGGACGCACCCGATGGAACTCCTAGGTGAGTGGGTCATGTGGAATCTCATTTCAGTCCGTTTGGAGACAGTGTTAGTGTTGGTGCAATATAGGTGCACAGTTTGCAACGAACGTACAATAGGCTTAGAAATCGTTTTCTACGCACCCGATGGAACTCCTAGGTGTTGAGCCTGAAGTGGAAGCTTGTTTGAGTCCGTTTGGAGATAGAGGTAACCTTGACGCAAGAAAGGTGCGCGGTTTTGGTCAAATGTACCATGGGCTCGGAAATCATGTGGGACGCACCCAATGGAACTCCTAGGTGAGTGGGTAATGTGGAATCTCGTTTCGGTACGTTTAGAGATAGTGTTAGTGTTGCTGGAATATAGGTGCACGGTGTGCGCCGGACGTACAATAGGCTCAGAAATCGTTTTGGTTACACCCGACGATACTCCTAGGTGACGAGGCTCAAGTGGAAGCTTGTTTGAGTCCATTTGGAGATAGTGGTAATCACAATGCAAGAAATTTGTACGGTTTGTGTCGAATGTACCATCGTATCAGAAATCGTCTTGGACGCACCCGATGGAACTCCTAAGTGAGTGGGTCTTGTGGAATCTCATTTTGGTCCATTTGGAGACAGTGTTTGTGTCGGTGCAATATAGGTCCACGGTTTGTGCCTAACGTACCATAGGATCAGAAATCGTTTTGGACGCACCCGACGATACTCTTAGGTGACGAGCCTCAAGTGGAAGCTTGTTTGAGTCCGTTTGGAGATAGCGGTAATCACATTGCAAGAAAGGTGTACGATTTGTGTTGAATGTACCATCGGATAGGAAATCGTCTTGGACGCACCCGATGGAACTCCTAAGTGAGTGGGTCTTGTGGAATCTCATTTTGGTCCATTTGGAGACAGTGTTTGTGTTGGTGCAATATAGGTGAACGGTTTATGCCAAACGTACCATAGGCTCAGAAATCGTTTTGGACGCACCCGACGATACTCCTAGGTGACGAGGCTCAAGTGGAAGCTTGTTTGAGTCCGTTTGGAGATAGCGGTAATCACATTGCAGGAAAGGTGCGCGGTTTGTGTCGAATGTACCATCGGCTCAGAAATCATGTTGGACGCACCCGATGGAACTCCTAGGTGAGTGGGTCATGTGGAATCTCGTTTTAGTCCATTTGGAGACAGTGTTAGTGTCGGTGCAATATAGGTGCATAGTTTGCAATGAACGTACAATAGGCTCAGAAATCGTTTTCTACGCACCCGATGGAACTCCTAAGTGAGTGGGCTCTTGTGGAATCTCATTTTGGTCCATTTGGAGACAGTGTTTGTGTCGGTGCAATATAGGTGCACGGTTTGTGCCAAACGTACCACAGGATCAGAAATCGTTTTGGACGCACCCGACGATACTCTTAGGTGACGAGCCTCAATTGGAAGCTTGTTTGAGTCCGTTTGGAGATAGCGGTAATCACATTGCAAGAAAGGTGCACGGTTTGTGTTGAATGTACCATCGGATAGGAAATCGTCTTGGACGCACCCGATGGAACTCCTAAGTGAGTAGGTCTTGTGGAATCTCATTTTGGTCCATTTGGAGACAGTGTTTGTGTCGGTGCAATATAGGTGCATGGTTTGTGCCAAACGTACCATAGGCTCAGAAATCGTTTTGGACACACCCGATGATACTCCTAGGTGACGAGGCTCAAGTGGAAGCTTGTTTGAGTCCATTTGGGGATAGTGGTAATCACAATGCAAGAAATTTGTACGGTTTGTGTCGAATGTACCATCGGATCAGAAATCGTCTTGGACGCACCCGATGGAACTCCTAAGTGAGTGGGTCTTGTGGAATCTCATTTTGGTCCATTTGGAGACAGTGTTTGTGTCGGTGCAATATAGGTCCACGGTTTGTGCCTAACGTACCATAGGATCAGAAATCGTTTTGGACGCACCCGACGATACTCTTAGGTGACGAGCCTCAAGTGGAAGCTTGTTTGAGTCCGTTTGGAGATAGCGGTAATCACATTGCAAGAAAGGTGCACGATTTGTGTTGAATGTACCATCGGATAGGAAATCGTCTTGGACGCACCCGATGGAACTCCTAAGTGAGTGGGTCTTGTGGAATCTCATTTTGGTCCATTTGGAGACAGTGTTTGTGTTGGTGCAATATAGGTGCACGGTTTATGCCAAACGTACCATAGGCTCAGAAATCGTTTTGGACGCACCCGACGATACTCCTAGGTGACGAGGCTCAAGTGGAAGCTTGTTTGAGTCCGTTTGGAGATAGCGGTAATCACATTGCAGGAAAGGTGCGCGGTTTGTGTCGAATGTACCATCGGCTCAGAAATCATGTTGGACGCACCCGATGGAACTCCTAGGTGAGTGGGTCATGTGGAATCTCGTTTCAGTCCATTTGGAGACAGTGTTAGTGTCGGTGCAATATAGGTGCATAGTTTGCAATGAACGTACAATAGGCTCAGAAATCGTTTTCTACGCACCCGATGGAACTCCTAAGTGAGTGGGCTCTTGTGGAATCTCATTTTGGTCCATTTGGAGACAGTGTTTGTGTCGGTGCAATATAGGTGCACGGTTTGTGCCAAACGTACCACAGGATCAGAAATCGTTTTGGACGCACCCGACGATACTCTTAGGTGACGAGCCTCAATTGGAAGCTTGTTTGAGTCCGTTTGGAGATAGCGGTAATCACATTGCAAGAAAGGTGCACGGTTTGTGTTGAATGTACCATCGGATAGGAAATCGTCTTGGACGCACCCGATGGAACTCCTAAGTGAGTAGGTCTTGTGGAATCTCATTTTGGTCCATTTGGAGACAGTGTTTGTGTCGGTGCAATATAGGTGCACGGTTTGTGCCAAACGTACCATAGGCTCAGAAATCGTTTTGGACACACCCGATGATACTCCTAGGTGACGAGGCTCAAGTGGAAGCTTGTTTGAGTCCATTTGGGGATAGTGGTAATCACAATGCAAGAAATTTGTACGGTTTTGTGTCGAATGTACCATCGGATCAGAAATCGTCTTGGACGCACCCGATGGAACTCCTAAGTGAGTGGGTCTTGTGGAATCTCATTTTGGTCCATTTGGAGACAGTGTTTGTGTCGGTGCAATATAGGTGCACGGTTTGTGCCAAACGTACCATAGGATCAGAAATCGTTTTGGACGCACCCGACGATACTCCTAGGTGGCGAGGCTCAAGTGGAAGCTTGTTTGAGTCCATTTGGAGATAGCGGTAATCACATTGCAGGAAAGGTGCGCGGTTTGTGTCGAATGTACCATCGGCTAAGAAATCATGTTGGACGCACCCGATGGAACTCCTAGGTGAGTGGGTCATGTGGAATCTCGTTTCAGTCCATTTGGAGACAGTGTTAGTGTCGGTGCAATATAGGTGCACAGTTTGCAACGAACGTACAATAGGCTCAGAAATCGTTTTCTACGCACCCGATGGAACTCCTAAGTGAGTGGGTCTTGTGGAATCTCATTTTGGTCCATTTGGAGACAGTGTTTGTGTCGGTGCAATATAGGTGCACGGTTTGTGCCAAACGTACCACAGGATCAGAAATCGTTTTGGACGCACCCGACGATACTCTTAGGTGACGAGCCTCAAGTGGAAGCTTGTTTGAGTCCGTTTGGAGATAGCGGTAATCACATTGCAAGAAAGGTGCACGGTTTGTGTTGAATGTACCATCGGATAGGAAATCGTCTTGGACGCACCCGATGGAACTCCTAAGTGAGTGGGTCTTGTGGAATCTCATTTTGGTCCATTTGGAGACAGTGTTTGTGTCGGTGCAATATAGGTGCACGGTTTGTGCCAAACGTACCATAGGCTCAGAAATCGTTTTGGACACACCCGATGATACTCCTAGGTGACGAGGCTCAAGTGGAAGCTTGTTTGAGTCCGTTTAGAGATAGCGGTAATCACATTGCAAGAAAGGTGCGCGGTTTGTGTCGAATGTACCATCGGCTCAGAAATCTTGTTGGACGCACCCGATGGAACTCCTAGGTGAGTGGGTCATGTGGAATCTCATTTCAGTCCGTTTGGAGACAGTGTTAGTGTCGGTGCAATATAGGTGCACAGTTTGCAACGAACGTACAATAGGCTTAGAAATCGTTTTCTACGCACCCGATGGAACTCCTAGGTGTTGAGCCTGAAGTGGAAGCTTGTTTGAGTCCGTTTGGAGATAGAGGTAACCTTGACGCAAGAAAGGTGCGCGGTTTTGGTCAAATGTACCATGGGCTCGGAAATCATGTGGGACGCACCCAATGGAACTCCTAGGTGAGTGGGTAATGTGGAATCTCGTTTCGGTACGTTTAGAGATAGTGTTAGTGTTGCTGGAATATAGGTGCACGGTGTGCGCCGGACGTACAATAGGCTCAGAAATCGTTTTGGTTACACCCGACGATACTCCTAGGTGACGAGGCTCAAGTGGAAGCTTGTTTGAGTCCATTTGGAGATAGTGGTAATCACAATGCAAGAAATTTGTATGGTTTGTGTCGAATGTACCATCGTATCAGAAATCGTCTTGGACGCACCCGATGGAACTCCTAAGTGAGTGGGTCATGTGGAATCCCACTTTGGTCCATTTGGAGACAGTGTTTGTGTCGGTGCAATATAGGTGCACGGTTTGTGCCAAACGTACCATAGGATCAGAAATCATTTTGGACACACCCGACGATACTCCTAGTTGACGAGGCTCCAGTGGAAGCTTGTTTGAATCCATTTGGAGATAGTGGTAATCACAATGCAAGAAATTTGTACGGTTTGTGTCGAATGTACCATCGGATCAGAAATCGTCTTGGACGCACCCGATGGAACTCCTAAGTGAGTGGGTCTTATGGAATCTCATTTTGGTCCATTTGGAGACAGTGTTTGTGTCGGTGCAATATAGGTCCACGGTTTGTGCCTAACGTACCATAGGATCAGAAATCGTTTTGGACGCACCCGACGATACTCTTAGGTGACGAGCCTCAAGTGGAAGCTTGTTTGAGTCCGTTTGGAGATAGCGGTAATCACATTGCAAGAAAGGTGCACGATTTGTGTTGAATGTACCATCGGATAGGAAATCGTCTTGGACGCACCCGATGGAACTCCTAAGTGAGTGGGTCTTGTGGAATCTCATTTTGGTCCATTTGGAGACAGTGTTTGTGTTGGTGCAATATAGGTGCACGGTTTATGCCAAACGTACCATAGGCTCAGAAATCGTTTTGGACGCACCCGACGATACTCCTAGGTGACGAGGCTCAAGTGGAAGCTTGTTTGAGTCCGTTTGGAGATAGCGGTAATCACATTGCAGGAAAGGTGCGCGGTTTGTGTCGAATGTACCATCGGCTCAGAAATCATGTTGGACGCACCCGATGGAACTCCTAGGTGAGTGGGTCATGCGGAATCTCGTTTCAGTCCATTTGGAGACAGTGTTAGTGTCGGTGCAATATAGGTGCATAGTTTGCAATGAACGTACAATAGGCTCAGAAATCATTTTCTACGCACCCGATGGAACTCCTAAGTGAGTGGGCTCTTGTGGAATCTCATTTTGGTCCATTTGGAGACAGTGTTTGTGTCGGTGCAATATAGGTGCACGGTTTGTGCCAAACGTACCACAGGATCAGAAATCGTTTTGGACGCACCCGACGATACTCTTAGGTGACGAGCCTCAATTGGAAGCTTGTTTGAGTCCGTTTGGAGATAGCGGTAATCACATTGCAAGAAAGGTGCACGGTTTGTGTTGAATGTACCATCGGATAGGAAATCGTCTTGGACGCACCCGATGGAACTCCTAAGTGAGTAGGTCTTGTGGAATCTCATTTTGGTCCATTTGGAGACAGTGTTTGTGTCGGTGCAATATAGGTGCACGGTTTGTGCCAAACGTACCATAGGCTCAGAAATCGTTTTGGACACACCCGATGATACTCCTAGGTGACGAGGCTCAAGTGGAAGCTTGTTTGAGTCCATTTGGGGATAGTGGTAATCACAATGCAAGAAATTTGTACGGTTTGTGTCGAATGTACCATCGGATCAGAAATCGTCTTGGACGCACCCGATGGAACTCCTAAGTGAGTGGGTCATGTGGAATCTCACTTTGGTCCATTTGGAGACAGTGTTTGTGTCAGTGCAATATAGGTGCACGGTTTGTGCCAAACGTACCATAGGATCAGAAATCGTTTTGGATGCACCCGACGATACTCCTAGGTGGCGAGGCTCAAGTGGAAGCTTGTTTGAGTCCGTTTGGAGATAGCGGTAATCACATTGCAGGAAAGGTGCGCGGTTTGTGTCGAATGTACCATCGGCTAAGAAATCATGTTGGACGCACCCGATGGAACTCCTAGGTGAGTGGGTCATGTGGAATCTCGTTTCAGTCCATTTGGAGACAGTGTTAGTGTCGGTGCAATATAGGTGCACAGTTTGCAACGAACGTACAATAGGCTCAGAAATCGTTTTCTACGCACCCGATGGAACTCCTAAGTGGGTGGGTCTTGTGGAATCTCATTTTGGTCCATTTGGAGACAGTGTTTGTGTCGGTGCAATATAGGTGCACGGTTTGTGCCAAACGTACCACAGGATCAGAAATCGTTTTGGACGCACCCGACGATACTCTTAAATGACGAGCCTCAAGTGGAAGCTTGTTTGAGTCCGTTTGGAGATAGCGGTAATCACATTGCAAGAAAGGTGCACGGTTTGTGTTGAATGTACCATCGGAAAGGAAATCGTCTTGGACGCACCCGATGGAACTCCTAAGTGAGTGGGTCTTGTGGAATCTCATTTTGGTCCATTTGGAGACAGTGTTTGTGTCGGTGCAATATAGGTGCACGGTTTGTGCCAAACGTACCATAGGCTCAGAAATCGTTTTGGACACACCCGATGATACTCCTAGGTGACGAGGCTCAAGTGGAAGCTTGTTTGAGTCCGTTTAGAGATAGCGGTAATCACATTGCAAGAAAGGTGCGCGGTTTGTGTCGAATGTACCATCGGCTCAGAAATCTTGTTGGACGCACCCGATGGAACTCCTAGGTGAGTGGGTCATGTGGAATCTCATTTCAGTCCGTTTGGAGACAGTGTTAGTGTCGGTGCAATATAGGTGCACAGTTTGCAACGAACGTACAATAGGCTTAGAAATCGTTTTCTACGCACCCGATGGAACTCCTAGGTGTTGAGCCTGAAGTGGAAGCTTGTTTGAGTCCGTTTGGAGATAGAGGTAACCTTGACGCAAGAAAGGTGCGCGGTTTTGGTCAAATGTACCATGGGCTCGGAAATCATGTGGGACGCACCCAATGGAACTCCTAGGTGAGTGGGTAATGTGGAATCTCGTTTCGGTACGTTTAGAGATAGTGTTAGTGTTGCTAGAATATAGGTGCACGGTGTGCGCCGGACGTACAATAGGCTCAGAAATCGTTTTGGTTACACCCGACAATACTCCTAGGTGACGAGGCTCAAGTGGAAGCTTGTTTGAGTCCATTTGGAGATAGTGGTAATCACAATGCAAGAAATTTGTACGGTTTGTGTCGAATGTACCATCGTATCAGAAATCGTCTTGGACGCACCCGATGGAACTCCTAAGTGAGTGGGTCATGTGGAATCTCACTTTGGTCCATTTGGAGACAGTGTTTGTGTCGGTGCAATATAGGTGCACGGTTTGTGCCAAACGTACCATAGGATCAGAAATCATTTTGGACACACCCGACGATACTCCTAGTTGACGAGGCTCCAGTGGAAGCTTGTTTGAATCCATTTGGAGATAGTGGTAATTACAATGCAAGAAATTTGTACGGTTTGTGTCGAATGTACCATCGGATCAGAAATCGTCTTGGACGCACCCGATGGAACTCCTAAGTGAGTGGGTCTTATGGAATCTCATTTTGGTCCATTTGGAGACAGTGTTTGTGTCGGTGCAATATAGGTCCACGGTTTGTGCCTAACGTACCATAGGATCAGAAATCGTTTTGGACGCACCCGACGATACTCTTAGGTGACGAGCCTCAAGTGGAAGCTTGTTTGAGTCCGTTTGGAGATAGCGGTAATCACATTGCAAGAAAGGTGCACGATTTGTGTTGAATGTACCATCGGATAGGAAATCGTCTTGGACGCACCCGATGGAACTCCTAAGTGAGTGGGTCTTGTGGAATCTCATTTTGGTCCATTTGGAGACAGTGTTTGTGTTGGTGCAATATAGGTGCACGGTTTATGCCAAACGTACCATAGGCTCAGAAATCGTTTTGGACGCACCCGACGATACTCCTAGGTGACGAGGCTCAAGTGGAAGCTTGTTTGAGTCCGTTTGGAGATAGCGGTAATCACATTGCAGGAAAGGTGCGCGGTTTGTGTCGAATGTACCATCGGCTCAGAAATCATGTTGGACGCACCCGATGGAACTCCTAGGTGAGTGGGTCATGCGGAATCTCGTTTCAGTCCATTTGGAGACAGTGTTAGTGTCGGTGCAATATAGGTGCATAGTTTGCAATGAACGTACAATAGGCTCAGAAATCGTTTTCTACGCACCCGATGGAACTCCGAAGTGAGTGGGCTCTTGTGGAATCTCATTTTGGTCCATTTGGAGACAGTGTTTGTGTCGGTGCAATATAGGTGCACGGTTTGTGCCAAACGTACCACAGGATCAGAAATCGTTTTGGACGCACCCGACGATACTCTTAGGTGACGAGCCTCAATTGGAAGCTTGTTTGAGTCCGTTTGGAGATAGCGGTAATCACATTGCAAGAAAGGTGCACGGTTTGTGTTGAATGTACCATCGGATAGGAAATCGTCTTGGACGCACCCGATGGAACTCCTAAGTGAGTAGGTCTTGTGGAATCTCATTTTGGTCCATTTGGAGACAGTGTTTGTGTCGGTGCAATATAGGTGCACGGTTTGTGCCAAACGTACCATAGGATCAGAAATCGTTTTGGAGGCACCCGACGATACTCCTAGGTGACGAGGCTCAAGTGGAAGCTTGTTTGAGTCCATTTGGGGATAGTGGTAATCACAATGCAAGAAATTTGTACGGTTTGTGTCGAATGTACCATCGGATCAGAAATTGTCTTGGACGCACCCGATGGAACTCCTAAATGAGTGGGTCATGTGGAATCTCACTTTGGTCCATTTGGAGACAGTGTTTGTGTCGGTGCAATATAGGTGCACGGTTTGTGCCAAACGTACCATAGGATCAGAAATCGTTTTGGATGCACCCGACGATACTCCTAGGTGGCGAGGCTCAAGTGGAAGCTTGTTTGAGTCCGTTTGGAGATAGCGGTAATCACATTGCAGGAAAGGTGCGCGGTTTGTGTCGAATGTACCATCGGCTAAGAAATCATGTTGGACGCACCCGATGGAACTCCTAGGTGAGTGGGTCATGTGGAATCTCGTTTCAGTCCATTTGGAGACAGTGTTAGTGTCGGTGCAATATAGGTGCACAGTTTGCAACGAACGTACAATAGGCTCAGAAATCGTTTTCTACGCACCCGATGGAACTCCTAAGTGAGTGGGTCTTGTGGAATCTCATTTTGGTCCATTTGGAGACAGTGTTTGTGTCGGTGCAATATAGGTGCACGGTTTGTGCCAAACGTACCACAGGATCAGAAATCGTTTTGGACGCACCCGACGATACTCTTAGGTGACGAGCCTCAAGTGGAAGCTTGTTTGAGTCCGTTTGGAGATAGCGGTAATCACATTGCAAGAAAGGTGCACGGTTTGTGTTGAATGTACCATCGGATAGGAAATCGTCTTGGACGCACCCGATGGAACTCCTAAATGAGTGGGTCTTGTGGAATCTCACTTTGGTCCATTTGGAGACAGTGTTTGTGTCGGTGCAATATAGGTGCACGGTTTATGCCAAACGTACCATAGGCTCAGAAATCGTTTTGGACGCACCCGACGATACTCCTAGGTGACGAGGCTCAAGTGGAAGCTTGTTTGAGTCCGTTTGGAGATAGCGGTAATCACATTGCAGGAAAGGTGCGCGGTTTGTGTCGAATGTACCATCGGCTCAGAAATCATGTTGGACGCACCCGATGGAAATCCTAGGTGAGTGGGTCATGTGGAATCTCGTTTCAGTCCATTTGGAGACAGTGTTAGTGTCGGTGCAATATAGGTGCACAGTTTGCAACGAACGTACAATAGGCTCAGAAATCGTTTTCTACGCACCCGATGGAACTCCTAAGTGAGTGGGTCTTGTGGAATCTCATTTTGGTCCATTTGGAGACAGTGTTTGTGTCGGTGCAATATAGGTGCACGGTTTGTGCCAAACGTACCACAGGATCAGAAATCGTTTTGGACGCACCCGACGATACTCTTAGGTGACGAGCCTCAAGTGGAAGCTTGTTTGAGTCCGTTTGGAGATAGCGGTAATCACATTGCAAGAAAGGTGCACGGTTTGTGTTGAATGTACCATCGGATAGGAAATCGTCTTGGACGCACCCGATGGAACTCCTAAGTGAGTGGGTCTTGTGGAATCTCATTTTGGTCCATTTGGAGACAGTGTTTGTGTCGGTGCAATATAGGTGCACGGTTTATGCCAAACGTACCATAGGCTCAGAAATCGTTTTGGACGCACCCGACGATACTCCTAGGTGACGAGGCTCAAGTGGAAGCTTGTTTGAGTCCGTTTGGAGATAGCGGTAATCACATTGCAGGAAAGGTGCGCGATTTGTGTCGAATGTACCATCGGCTCAGAAATCATGTTGGATGCACCCGATGGAAATCCTAGGTGAGTGGGTCATGTGGAATCTCGTTTCAGTCCATTTGGAGACAGTGTTAGTGTCGGTGCAATATAGGTGCACAGTTTGCAACGAACGTACAATAGGCTCAGAAATCGTTTTCTACGCACCCGATGGAACTCCTAAGTGAGTGGGTCTTGTGGAATCTCATTTTGGTCCATTTGGAGACAGTGTTTGTGTCGGTGCAATATAGGTGCACGGTTTGTGCCAAACGTACCACAGGATCAGAAATCGTTTTGGACGCACCCGACGATACTCTTAGGTGACGAGCCTCAAGTGGAAGCTTGTTTGAGTCCGTTTGGAGATAGCGGTAATCACATTGCAAGAAAGGTGCACGGTTTGTGTTGAATGTACCATCGGATAGGAAATCGTCTTGGACGCACCCGATGGAACTCCTAAGTGAGTGGGTCTTGTGGAATCTCATTTTGGTCCATTTGGAGACAGTGTTTGTGTCGGTGCAATATAGGTGCACGGTTTATGCCAAACGTACCATAGGCTCAGAAATCGTTTTGGACGCACCCGACGATACTCCTAGGTGACGAGGCTCAAGTGGAAGCTTGTTTGAGTCCGTTTGGAGATAGCGGTAATCACATTGCAGGAAAGGTGCGCGATTTGTGTCGAATGTACCATCGGCTCAGAAATCATGTTGGATGCACCCGATGGAAATCCTAGGTGAGTGGGTCATGTGGAATCTCGTTTCAGTCCATTTGGAGACAGTGTTAGTGTCGGTGCAATATAGGTGCACAGTTTGCAACGAACGTACAATAGGCTCAGAAATCGTTTTCTACGCACCCGATGGAACTCCTAAGTGAGTGGGTCTTGTGGAATCTCATTTTGGTCCATTTGGAGACAGTGTTTGTGTCGGTGCAATATAGGTGCACGGTTTGTGCCAAACGTACCACAGGATCAGAAATCGTTTTGGACGCACCCGACGATACTCTTAGGTGACGAGCCTCAAGTGGAAGCTTGTTTGAGTCCGTTTGGAGATAGCGGTAATCACATTGCAAGAAAGGTGCACGGTTTGTGTTGAATGTACCATCGGATAGGAAATCGTCTTGGACGCACCCGATGGAACTCCTAAGTGAGTGGGTCTTGTGGAATCTCATTTTGGTCCATTTGGAGACAGTGTTTGTGTCGGTGCAATATAGGTGCACGGTTTATGCCAAACGTACCATAGGCTCAGAAATCGTTTTGGACGCACCCGACGATACTCCTAGGTGACGAGGCTCAAGTGGAAGCTTGTTTGAGTCCGTTTGGAGATAGCGGTAATCACATTGCAGGAAAGGTGCGCGATTTGTGTCGAATGTACCATCGGCTCAGAAATCATGTTGGATGCACCCGATGGAAATCCTAGGTGAGTGGGTCATGTGGAATCTCGTTTCAGTCCATTTGGAGACAGTGTTAGTGTCGGTGCAATATAGGTGCACAGTTTGCAACGAACGTACAATAGGCTCAGAAATCGTTTTCTACGCACCCGATGGAACTCCTAAGTGAGTGGGTCTTGTGGAATCTCATTTTGGTCCATTTGGAGACAGTGTTTGTGTCGGTGCAATATAGGTGCACGGTTTGTGCCAAACGTACCACAGGATCAGAAATCGTTTTGGACGCACCCGACGATACTCTTAGGTGACGAGCCTCAAGTGGAAGCTTGTTTGAGTCCGTTTGGAGATAGCGGTAATCACATTGCAAGAAAGGTGCACGGTTTGTGTTGAATGTACCATCGGATAGGAAATCGTCTTGGACGCACCCGATGGAACTCCTAAGTGAGTGGGTCTTGTGGAATCTCATTTTGGTCCATTTGGAGACAGTGTTTGTGTCGGTGCAATATAGGTGCACGGTTTATGCCAAACGTACCATAGGCTCAGAAATTGTTTTGGATGCACCCGACGATACTCCTAGGTGACGAGGCTCAAGTGGAAGCTTGTTTGAGTCCGTTTGGAGATAGCGGTAATCACATTGCAGGAAAGGTGCGCGGTTTGTGTCGAATGTTCCATCGGCTCAGAAATCATGTTGGACACACCCGATGGAACTCCTAGGTGAGTGGGTCATGTGGAATCTCGTTTCAGTCCATTTGGAGACAGTGTTAGTGTCGGGGCAATATAGGTGCATAGTTTGCAATGAACGTACAATAGGCACAGAAATCGTTTTCTACGCACCCGATGGAACTCCTAAGTGAGTGGGGTCTTGTGGAATCTCATTTTGGTCCATTTGGAGACAGTGTTTGTGTCGGTGCAATATAGGTGCACGATTTGTGCCAAACGTACCATAGGCTCAGAAATCGTTTTGGACACACCCGATGATACTCCTAGGTGACGAGGCTCAAGTGGAAGCTTGTTTGAGTCCGTTTGGAGATAGCGGTAATCACAATGCAGGAAAGGTGTGCGGTTTGTGTCGAATGTACCATCGGCTCAGAAATCATGTTGGACGCACCCGATGGAACTCCTAGGTGAGTGGGTCATGTGGAATCTCGTTTCAGTCCATTTGGAGACAGGGTTAGTGTCGGTGCAATATAGGTGCACAGTTTGCAATGAACGTACAATAGGCTCAGAAATCGTTTTCTACGCACCCGATGGAACTCCTAAGTGTGTGGGTCTTGCGGAATCTCATTTTGGTCCATTTGGAGACAGTGTTTGTGTCGGTGCAATATAGGTGCACGGTTTGTGCCAAACGTACCACAGGATCAAAAATCGTTTTGGACGCACCCGACGATACTCTTAGGTGACGAGCCTCAAGTGGAAGCTTGTTTGAGTCCGTTTGGAGATAGCGGTAATCACATTGCAAGAAAGGTGCACGGTTTGTGTTGAATGTACCATCGGATAGGAAATCGTCTTGGACGCACCCGATGGAACTCCTAAGTGAGTGGGTCTTGTGGAATCTCATTTTGGTCCATTTGGAGACAGTGTTTGTGTCGGTGCAATATAGGTGCACGGTTTATGCCAAACGTACCATAGGCTCAGAAATCGTTTTGGACGCACCCGACGATACTCCTAGGTGACGAGGCTCAAGTGGAAGCTTGTTTGAGTCCGTTTGGAGATAGCGGTAATCACATTGCAGGAAAGGTGCGCGATTTGTGTCGAATGTACCATCGGCTCAGAAATCATGTTGGATGCACCCGATGGAAATCCTAGGTGAGTGGGTCATGTGGAATCTCGTTTCAGTCCATTTGGAGACAGTGTTAGTGTCGGTGCAATATAGGTGCACAGTTTGCAACGAACGTACAATAGGCTCAGAAATCGTTTTCTACGCACCCGATGGAACTCCTAAGTGAGTGGGTCTTGTGGAATCTCATTTTGGTCCATTTGGAGACAGTGTTTGTGTCGGTGCAATATAGGTGCACGGTTTGTGCCAAACGTACCACAGGATCAGAAATCGTTTTGGACGCACCCGACGATACTCTTAGGTGACGAGCCTCAAGTGGAAGCTTGTTTGAGTCCGTTTGGAGATAGCGGTAATCACATTGCAAGAAAGGTGCACGGTTTGTGTTGAATGTACCATCGGATAGGAAATCGTCTTGGACGCACCCGATGGAACTCCTAAGTGAGTGGGTCTTGTGGAATCTCATTTTGGTCCATTTGGAGACAGTGTTTGTGTCGGTGCAATATAGGTGCACGGTTTATGCCAAACGTACCATAGGCTCAGAAATCGTTTTGGACGCACCCGACGATACTCCTAGGTGACGAGGCTCAAGTGGAAGCTTGTTTGAGTCCGTTTGGAGATAGCGGTAATCACATTGCAGGAAAGGTGCGCGATTTGTGTCGAATGTACCATCGGCTCAGAAATCATGTTGGATGCACCCGATGGAAATCCTAGGTGAGTGGGTCATGTGGAATCTCGTTTCAGTCCATTTGGAGACAGTGTTAGTGTCGGTGCAATATAGGTGCACAGTTTGCAACGAACGTACAATAGGCTCAGAAATCGTTTTCTACGCACCCGATGGAACTCCTAAGTGAGTGGGTCTTGTGGAATCTCATTTTGGTCCATTTGGAGACAGTGTTTGTGTCGGTGCAATATAGGTGCACGGTTTGTGCCAAACGTACCACAGGATCAGAAATCGTTTTGGACGCACCCGACGATACTCTTAGGTGACGAGCCTCAAGTGGAAGCTTGTTTGAGTCCGTTTGGAGATAGCGGTAATCACATTGCAAGAAAGGTGCACGGTTTGTGTTGAATGTACCATCGGATAGGAAATCGTCTTGGACGCACCCGATGGAACTCCTAAGTGAGTGGGTCTTGTGGAATCTCATTTTGGTCCATTTGGAGACAGTGTTTGTGTCGGTGCAATATAGGTGCACGGTTTATGCCAAACGTACCATAGGCTCAGAAATCGTTTTGGACGCACCCGACGATACTCCTAGGTGACGAGGCTCAAGTGGAAGCTTGTTTGAGTCCGTTTGGAGATAGCGGTAATCACATTGCAGGAAAGGTGCGCGATTTGTGTCGAATGTACCATCGGCTCAGAAATCATGTTGGATGCACCCGATGGAAATCCTAGGTGAGTGGGTCATGTGGAATCTCGTTTCAGTCCATTTGGAGACAGTGTTAGTGTCGGTGCAATATAGGTGCACAGTTTGCAACGAACGTACAATAGGCTCAGAAATCGTTTTCTACGCACCCGATGGAACTCCTAAGTGAGTGGGTCTTGTGGAATCTCATTTTGGTCCATTTGGAGACAGTGTTTGTGTCGGTGCAATATAGGTGCACGGTTTGTGCCAAACGTACCACAGGATCAGAAATCATTTTGGACGCACCCGACGATACTCTTAGGTGACGAGCCTCAAGTGGAAGCTTGTTTGAGTCCGTTTGGAGATAGCGGTAATCACATTGCAAGAAAGGTGCACGGTTTGTGTTGAATGTACCATCGGATAGGAAATCGTCTTGGACGCACCCGATGGAACTCCTAAGTGAGTGGGTCTTGTGGAATCTCATTTTGGTCCATTTGGAGACAGTGTTTGTGTCGGTGCAATATAGGTGCACGGTTTATGCCAAACGTACCATAGGCTCAGAAATTGTTTTGGATGCACCCGACGATACTCCTAGGTGACGAGGCTCAAGTGGAAGCTTGTTTGAGTCCGTTTGGAGATAGCGGTAATCACATTGCAGGAAAGGTGCGCGGTTTGTGTCGAATGTTCCATCGGCTCAGAAATCATGTTGGACACACCCGATGGAACTCCTAGGTGAGTGGGTCATGTGGAATCTCGTTTCAGTCCATTTGGAGACAGTGTTAGTGTCGGGGCAATATAGGTGCATAGTTTGCAATGAACGTACAATAGGCACAGAAATCGTTTTCTACGCACCCGATGGAACTCCTAAGTGAGTGGGGTCTTGTGGAATCTCATTTTGGTCCATTTGGAGACAGTGTTTGTGTCGGTGCAATATAGGTGCACGATTTGTGCCAAACGTACCATAGGCTCAGAAATCGTTTTGGACACACCCGATGATACTCCTAGGTGACGAGGCTCAAGTGGAAGCTTGTTTGAGTCCGTTTGGAGATAGCGGTAATCACAATGCAGGAAAGGTGTGCGGTTTGTGTCGAATGTACCATCGGCTCAGAAATCATGTTGGACGCACCCGATGGAACTCCTAGGTGAGTGGGTCATGTGGAATCTCGTTTCAGTCCATTTGGAGACAGGGTTAGTGTCGGTGCAATATAGGTGCACAGTTTGCAATGAACGTACAATAGGCTCAGAAATCGTTTTCTACGCACCCGATGGAACTCCTAAGTGTGTGGGTCTTGTGGAATCTCATTTTGGTCCATTTGGAGACAGTGTTTGTGTCGGTGCAATATAGGTGCACGGTTTGTGCCAAACATACCACAGGATCAAAAATCGTTTTGGACGCACCCGACGATACTCTTAGGTGACGAGCCTCAAGTGGAAGCTTGTTTGAGTCCGTTTGGAGATAGCGGTAATCACATTGCAAGAAAGGTGCACGGTTTGTGTTGAATGTACCATCGGATAGGAAATCGTCTTGGACGCACCCGATGGAACTCCTAAGTGAGTGGGTCTTGTGGAATCTCATTTTGGTCCATTTGGAGACAGTGTTTGTGTCGGTGCAATATAGGTGCACGGTTTATGCCAAACGTACCATAGGCTCAGAAATCGTTTTGGACGCACCCGACGATACTCCTAGGTGACGAGGCTCAAGTGGAAGCTTGTTTGAGTCCGTTTGGAGATAGCGGTAATCACATTGCAGGAAAGGTGCGCGATTTGTGTCGAATGTACCATCGGCTCAGAAATCATGTTGGATGCACCCGATGGAAATCCTAGGTGAGTGGGTCATGTGGAATCTCGTTTCAGTCCATTTGGAGACAGTGTTAGTGTCGGTGCAATATAGGTGCACAGTTTGCAACGAACGTACAATAGGCTCAGAAATCGTTTTCTACGCACCCGATGGAACTCCTAAGTGAGTGGGTCTTGTGGAATCTCATTTTGGTCCATTTGGAGACAGTGTTTGTGTCGGTGCAATATAGGTGCACGGTTTGTGCCAAACGTACCACAGGATCAGAAATCGTTTTGGACGCACCCGACGATACTCTTAGGTGACGAGCCTCAAGTGGAAGCTTGTTTGAGTCCGTTTGGAGATAGCGGTAATCACATTGCAAGAAAGGTGCACGGTTTGTGTTGAATGTACCATCGGATAGGAAATCGTCTTGGACGCACCCGATGGAACTCCTAAGTGAGTGGGTCTTGTGGAATCTCATTTTGGTCCATTTGGAGACAGTGTTTGTGTCGGTGCAATATAGGTGCACGGTTTATGCCAAACGTACCATAGGCTCAGAAATCGTTTTGGACGCACCCGACGATACTCCTAGGTGACGAGGCTCAAGCTTGTTTGAGTCCGTTTGGAGATAGCGGTAATCACATTGCAGGAAAGGTGCACGATTTGTGTCGAATGTACCATCGGCTCAGAAATCATGTTGGATGCACCCGATGGAAATCCTAGGTGAGTGGGTCATGTGGAATCTCGTTTCAGTCCATTTGGAGACAGTGTTAGTGTCGGTGCAATATAGGTGCATAGTTTGCAAGGAACGTACAATAGGCTCAGAAATCGTTTTCTACGCACCCGATGGAACTCCTAAGTGAGTGGGGTCTTGTGGAATCTCATTTTGGTCCATTTGGAGACAGTGTTTGTGTCGGTGCAATATAGGTGCACGATTTGTGCCAAACGTACCATAGGCTCAGAAATCGTTTTGGACACACCCGATGATACTCCTAGGTGACGAGGCTCAAGTGGAAGCTTGTTTGAGTCCGTTTGGAGATAGCGGTAATCACAATGCAGGAAAGGTGTGCGGTTTGTGTCGAATGTACCATCGGCTCAGAAATCATGTTGGACGCACCCGATGGAACTCCTAGGTGAGTGGGTCATGTGGAATCTCGTTTCAGTCCATTTGGAGACAGGGTTAGTGTCGGTGCAATATAGGTGCACAGTTTGCAATGAACGTACAATAGGCTCAGAAATCGTTTTCTACGCACCCGATGGAACTCCTAAGTGTGTGGGTCTTGTGGAATCTCATTTTGGTCCATTTGGAGACAGTGTTTGTGTCGGTGCAATATAGGTGCACGGTTTGTGCCAAACGTACCACAGGATCAAAAATCGTTTTGGACGCACCCGACGATACTCTTAGGTGACGAGCCTCAAGTGGAAGCTTGTTTGAGTCCGTTTGGAGATAGCGGTAATCACATTGCAAGAAAGGTGCACGGTTTGTGTTGAATGTACCATCGGATAGGAAATCGTCTTGGACGCACCCGATGGAACTCCTAAGTGAGTGGGTCTTGTGGAATCTCATTTTGGTCCATTTGGAGACAGTGTTTGTGTCGGTGCAATATAGGTGCACGGTTTATGCCAAACGTACCATAGGCTCAAAAATCGTTTTGGACGCACCCGACGATACTCCTAGGTGACGAGGCTCAAGTGGAAGCTTGTTTGAGTCCGTTTGGAGATAGCGGTAATCACATTGCAGGAAAGGTGCGCGATTTGTGTCGAATGTACCATCGGCTCAGAAATCATGTTGGATGCACCCGATGGAAATCCTAGGTGAGTGGGTCATGTGGAATCTCGTTTCAGTCCATTTGGAGACAGTGTTAGTGTCGGTGCAATATAGGTGCACAGTTTGCAACGAACGTACAATAGGCTCAGAAATCGTTTTCTACGCACCCGATGGAACTCCTAAGTGAGTGGGTCTTGTGGAATCTCATTTTGGTCCATTTGGAGACAGTGTTTGTGTCGGTGCAATATAGGTGCACGGTTTGTGCCAAACGTACCACAGGATCAGAAATCGTTTTGGACGCACCCGACGATACTCTTAGGTGACGAGCCTCAAGTGGAAGCTTGTTTGAGTCCGTTTGGAGATAGCGGTAATCACATTGCAAGAAAGGTGCACGGTTTGTGTTGAATGTACCATCGGATAGGAAATCGTCTTGGACGCACCCGATGGAACTCCTAAGTGAGTGGGTCTTGTGGAATCTCATTTTGGTCCATTTGGAGACAGTGTTTGTGTCGGTGCAATATAGGTGCACGGTTTATGCCAAACGTACCATAGGCTCAGAAATCGTTTTGGACGCACCCGACGATACTCCTAGGTGACGAGGCTCAAGCTTGTTTGAGTCCGTTTGGAGATAGCGGTAATCACATTGCAGGAAAGGTGCACGATTTGTGTCGAATGTACCATCGGCTCAGAAATCATGTTGGATGCACCCGATGGAAATCCTAGGTGAGTGGGTCATGTGGAATCTCGTTTCAGTCCATTTGGAGACAGTGTTAGTGTCGGTGCAATATAGGTGCACAGTTTGCAACGAACGTACAATAGGCTCAGAAATCGTTTTCTACGCACCCGATGGAACTCCTAAGTGAGTGGGTCTTGTGGAATCTCATTTTGGTCCATTTGGAGACAGTGTTTGTGTCGGTGCAATATAGGTGCACGGTTTGTGCCAAACGTACCACAGGATCAGAAATCGTTTTGGACGCACCCGACGATACTCTTAGGTGACGAGCCTCAAGTGGAAGCTTGTTTGAGTCCGTTTGGAGATAGCGGTAATCACATTGCAAGAAAGGTGCACGGTTTGTGTTGAATGTACCATCGGATAGGAAATCGTCTTGGACGCACCCGATGGAACTCCTAAGTGAGTGGGTCTTGTGGAATCTCATTTTGGTCCATTTGGAGACAGTGTTTGTGTCGGTGCAATATAGGTGCACGGTTTATGCCAAACGTACCATAGGCTCAGAAACTGTTTTGGATGCACCCGACGATACTCCTAGGTGACGAGGCTCAAGTGGAAGCTTGTTTGAGTCCGTTTGGAGATAGCGGTAATCACATTGCAGGAAAGGTGCGCGGTTTGTGTCGAATGTTCCATCGGCTCAGAAATCATGTTGGACACACCCGATGGAACTCCTAGGTGAGTGGGTCATGTGGAATCTCGTTTCAGTCCATTTGGAGACAGTGTTAGTGTCGGGGCAATATAGGTGCATAGTTTGCAATGAACGTACAATAGGCACAGAAATCGTTTTCTACGCACCCGATGGAACTCCTAAGTGAGTGGGGTCTTGTGGAATCTCATTTTGGTCCATTTGGAGACAGTGTTTGTGTCGGTGCAATATAGGTGCACGGTTTGTGCCAAACGTACCATAGGCTCAGAAATCGTTTTGGACACACCCGATGATACTCCTAGGTGACGAGGCTCAAGTGGAAGCTTGTTTGAGTCCGTTTGGAGATAGCGGTAATCACATTGCAGGAAAGGTGTGCGGTTTGTGTCGAATGTACCATCGGCTCAGAAATCATGTTGGACGCACCCGATGGAACTCCTAGGTGAGTGGGTCATGTGGAATCTCGTTTCAGTCCATTTGGAGACAGGGTTAGTGTCGGTGCAATATAGGTGCACAGTTTGCAATGAACGTACAATAGGCTCAGAAATCGTTTTCTACGCACCCGATGGAACTCCTAAGTGTGTGGGTCTTGTGGAATCTCATTTTGGTCCATTTGGAGACAGTGTTTGTGTCGGTGCAATATAGGTGCACGGTTTGTGCCAAACGTACCACAGGATCAAAAATCATTTTGGACGCACCCGACGATACTCTTAGGTGACGAGCCTCAAGTGGAAGCTTGTTTGAGTCCGTTTGGAGATAGCGGTAATCACATTGCAAGAAAGGTGCACGGTTTGTGTTGAATGTACCATCGGATAGGAAATCGTCTTGGACGCACCCGATGGAACTCCTAAGTGAGTGGGTCTTGTGGAATCTCATTTTGGTCCATTTGGAGACAGTGTTTGTGTCGGTGCAATATAGGTGCACGGTTTATGCCAAACGTACCATAGGCTCAGAAATCGTTTTGGACGCACCCGACGATACTCCTAGGTGACGAGGCTCAAGTGGAAGCTTGTTTGAGTCCGTTTGGAGATAGCGGTAATCACATTGCAGGAAAGGTGCGCGATTTGTGTCGAATGTACCATCGGCTCAGAAATCATGTTGGATGCACCCGATGGAAATCCTAGGTGAGTGGGTCATGTGGAATCTCGTTTCAGTCCATTTGGAGACAGTGTTAGTGTCGGGGCAATATAGGTGCATAGTTTGCAATGAACGTACAATAGGCACAGAAATCGTTTTCTACGCACCCGATGGAACTCCTAAGTGAGTGGGTCTTGTGGAATCTCATTTTGGTCCATTTGGAGACAGTGTTTGTGTCGGTGCAATATAGGTGCACGGTTTGTGCCAAACGTACCACAGGATCAAAAATCATTTTGGACGCACCCGACGATACTCTTAGGTGACGAGCCTCAAGTGGAAGCTTGTTTGAGTCCGTTTGGAGATAGCGGTAATCACATTGCAAGAAAGGTGCACGGTTTGTGTTGAATGTACCATCGGATAGGAAATCGTCTTGGACGCACCCGATGGAACTCCTAAGTGAGTGGGTCTTGTGGAATCTCATTTTGGTCCATTTGGAGACAGTGTTTGTGTCGGTGCAATATAGGTGTACGGTTTATGCCAAACGTACCATAGGCTCAGAAATCATTTTGGACACACCCGACGATACTCCTAGGTGACGAGACTCAAGTGGAAGCTTGTTTGAGTCCGTTTGGAGATAGCGGTATTCACATTGCAGGAAAGGTGCGCAGTTTGTGTCGAATGTACCATCGGCTCAGAAATCATGTTGGACGCACCCGATGGAACTCCTAGGTGAGTGGGTCATGTGGAATCTCGTTTCAGTCCATTTGGAGACAGTGTTAGTGTCGGTGCAATATAGGTGCACAGTTTGCAATGAACGTACAATAGGCTCAGAAATCGTTTTCTACGCACCCGATGGAACTCCTAAGTGTGTGGGTCTTGTGGAATCTCATTTTGGTCCATTTGGAGACAGTGTTTGTGTCGGTGCAATATAGGTGCACGGTTTGTGCCAAACGTACCACAGGATCAAAAATCATTTTGGACGCACCCGACGATACTCTTAGGTGACGAGCCTCAAGTGGAAGCTTGTTTGAGTCCGTTTGGAGATAGCGGTAATCACATTGCAAGAAAGGTGCACGGTTTGTGTTGAATGTACCATCGGATAGGAAATCGTCTTGGACGCACCCGATGGAACTCCTAAGTGAGTGGGTCTTGTGGAATCTCATTTTGGTCCATTTGGAGACAGTGTTTGTGTCGGTGCAATATAGGTGTACGGTTTATGCCAAACGTACCATAGGCTCAGAAATCATTTTGGACGCACCCGACGATACTCCTAGGTGACGAGACTCAAGTGGAAGCTTGTTTGAGTCCGTTTGGAGATAGCGGTAATCACATTGCAGGAAAGGTGCGCAGTTTGTGTCGAATGTACCATCGGCTCAGAAATCATGTTGGACGCACCCGATGGAACTCCTAGGTGAGTGGGTCATGTGGAATCTTGTTTCAGTCCATTTGGAGACAGTGTTTGTGTCGGTGCAATATAGGTGCACGGTTTGTGCCAAACGTACCACAGGATCAGAAATCGTTTTGGACGCACCCGACGATACTCTTAGGTGACGAGCCTCAAGTGGAAGCTTGTTTGAGTCCGTTTGGAGATAGCGGTAATCACATTGCAAGAAAGGTGCACGGTTTGTGTTGAATGTACCATCGGTTAGGAAATTGTCTTGGACGCACCCGATGGAACTCCTAAGTTAGTGGGTCTTGTGGAATCTCATTTTGGTCCATTTGGAGACAGTGTTTGTGTCGGTGCAATATAGGTGTACGGTTTATGCCAAACGTACCATAGGCTCAGAAATCGTTTTGGACGCACCCGACGATACTCCTAGGTGACGAGACTCAAGTGGAAGCTTGTTTGAGTCCGTTTGGAGATAGCGGTAATCACATTGCAGGAAAGGTGCGCAGTTTGTGTCGAATGTACCATCGGCTCAGAAATCATGTTGGACGCACCCGATGGAACTCCTAGGTGAGTGGGTCATGTGGAATCTCGTTTCAGTCCATTTGGAGACAGGGTTAGTGTCGGTGCAATATAGGTGCACAGTTTGCAATGAACGTACAATAGGCTCAGAAATCGTTTTCTACGCACCCGATGGAACTCCTAAGTGTGTGGGTCTTGTGGAATCTCATTTTGGTCCATTTGGAGACAGTGTTTGTGTCGGTGCAATATAGGTGCACGGTTTGTGCCAAACGTACCACAGGATCAAAAATCATTTTGGACGCACCCGACGATACTCTTAGGTGACGAGCCTCAAGTGGAAGCTTGTTTGAGTCCGTTTGGAGATAGCGGTAATCACATTGCAAGAAAGGTGCACGGTTTGTGTTGAATGTACCATCGGATAGGAAATCGTCTTGGACGCACCCGATGGAACTCCTAAGTGAGTGGGTCTTGTGGAATCTCATTTTGGTCCATTTGGAGACAGTGTTTGTGTCGGTGCAATATAGGTGCACGGTTTATGCCAAACGTACCATAGGCTCAGAAATCGTTTTGGACGCACCCGACGATACTCCTAGGTGACGAGGCTCAAGTGGAAGCTTGTTTGAGTCCGTTTGGAGATAGCGGTAATCACATTGCAGGAAAGGTGCGCGATTTGTGTCGAATGTACCATCGGCTCAGAAATCATGTTGGATGCACCCGATGGAAATCCTAGGTGAGTGGGTCATGTGGAATCTCGTTTCAGTCCATTTGGAGACAGTGTTAGTGTCGGGGCAATATAGGTGCATAGTTTGCAATGAACGTACAATAGGCACAGAAATCGTTTTCTACGCACCCGATGGAACTCCTAAGTGAGTGGGTCTTGTGGAATCTCATTTTGGTCCATTTGGAGACAGTGTTTGTGTCGGTGCAATATAGGTGCACGGTTTGTGCCAAACGTACCACAGGATCAAAAATCATTTTGGACGCACCCGACGATACTCTTAGGTGACGAGCCTCAAGTGGAAGCTTGTTTGAGTCCGTTTGGAGATAGCGGTAATCACATTGCAAGAAAGGTGCACGGTTTGTGTTGAATGTACCATCGGATAGGAAATCGTCTTGGACGCACCCGATGGAACTCCTAAGTGAGTGGGTCTTGTGGAATCTCATTTTGGTCCATTTGGAGACAGTGTTTGTGTCGGTGCAATATAGGTGTACGGTTTATGCCAAACGTACCATAGGCTCAGAAATCATTTTGGACACACCCGACGATACTCCTAGGTGACGAGACTCAAGTGGAAGCTTGTTTGAGTCCGTTTGGAGATAGCGGTATTCACATTGCAGGAAAGGTGCGCAGTTTGTGTCGAATGTACCATCGGCTCAGAAATCATGTTGGACGCACCCGATGGAACTCCTAGGTGAGTGGGTCATGTGGAATCTCGTTTCAGTCCATTTGGAGACAGTGTTAGTGTCGGTGCAATATAGGTGCACAGTTTGCAATGAACGTACAATAGGCTCAGAAATCGTTTTCTACGCACCCGATGGAACTCCTAAGTGTGTGGGTCTTGTGGAATCTCATTTTGGTCCATTTGGAGACAGTGTTTGTGTCGGTGCAATATAGGTGCACGGTTTGTGCCAAACGTACCACAGGATCAAAAATCATTTTGGACGCACCCGACGATACTCTTAGGTGACGAGCCTCAAGTGGAAGCTTGTTTGAGTCCGTTTGGAGATAGCGGTAATCACATTGCAAGAAAGGTGCACGGTTTGTGTTGAATGTACCATCGGATAGGAAATCGTCTTGGACGCACCCGATGGAACTCCTAAGTGAGTGGGTCTTGTGGAATCTCATTTTGGTCCATTTGGAGACAGTGTTTGTGTCGGTGCAATATAGGTGTACGGTTTATGCCAAACGTACCATAGGCTCAGAAATCATTTTGGACGCACCCGACGATACTCCTAGGTGACGAGACTCAAGTGGAAGCTTGTTTGAGTCCGTTTGGAGATAGCGGTAATCACATTGCAGGAAAGGTGCGCAGTTTGTGTCGAATGTACCATCGGCTCAGAAATCATGTTGGACGCACCCGATGGAACTCCTAGGTGAGTGGGTCATGTGGAATCTTGTTTCAGTCCATTTGGAGACAGTGTTTGTGTCGGTGCAATATAGGTGCACGGTTTGTGCCAAACGTACCACAGGATCAGAAATCGTTTTGGACGCACCCGACGATACTCTTAGGTGACGAGCCTCAAGTGGAAGCTTGTTTGAGTCCGTTTGGAGATAGCGGTAATCACATTGCAAGAAAGGTGCACGGTTTGTGTTGAATGTACCATCGGTTAGGAAATCGTCTTGGACGCACCCGATGGAACTCCTAAGTTAGTGGGTCTTGTGGAATCTCATTTTGGTCCATTTGGAGACAGTGTTTGTGTCGGTGCAATATAGGTGTACGGTTTATGCCAAACGTACCATAGGCTCAGAAATCGTTTTGGACGCACCCGACGATACTCCTAGGTGACGAGACTCAAGTGGAAGCTTGTTTGAGTCCGTTTGGAGATAGCGGTAATCACATTGCAGGAAAGGTGCGCAGTTTGTGTCGAATGTACCATCGGCTCAGAAATCATGTTGGACGCACCCGATGGAACTCCTAGGTGAGTGGGTCATGTGGAATCTCGTTTCAGTTCATTTGGAGACAGTGTTAGTGTCGGTGCAATATAGGTGCACAGTTTGCAATGAACGTACAATAGGCTCAGAAATCGTTTTCTACGCACCCGATGGAACTCCTAAGTGTGTGGGTCTTGTGGAATCTCATTTTGGTCCATTTGGAGACAGTGTTTGTGTCGGTGCAATATAGGTGCACGGTTTGTGCCAAACGTACCACAGGATCAGAAATCATTTTGGACGCACCCGACGATACTCTTAGGAGACGAGCCTCAAGTGGAAGCTTGTTTGAGTCCGTTTGGAGATAGCGGTAATCACATTGCAAGAAAGGTGCACGGTTTGTGTTGAATGTACCATCGGATAGGAAATCGTCTTGGACGCACCCGATGGAACTCCTAAGTGAGTGGGTCTTGTGGAATCTCATTTTGGTCCATTTGGAGACAGTGTTTGTGTCGGTGCAATATAGGTGCACGGTTTATGCCAAACGTACCATAGGCTCAGAAATTGTTTTGGACGCACCCGACGATACTCCTAGGTGACGAGGCTCAAGTGGAAGCTTGTTTGAGTCCGTTTGGAGATAGCGGTAATCACATTGCAGGAAAGGTGCGCGGTTTGTGTCGAATGTTCCATCGGCTCAGAAATCATGTTGGACACACCCGATGGAACTCCTAGGTGAGTGGGTCATGTGGAATCTCGTTTCAGTCCATTTGGAGACAGTGTTAGTGTCGGTGCAATATAGGTGCATAGTTTGCAATGAACGTACAATAGGCTCAGAAATCGTTTTCTACGCACCCGATGGAACTCCTAAGTGAGTGGGGTCTTGTGGAATCTCATTTTGGTCCATTTGGAGACAGTGTTTGTGTTGGTGCAATATAGGTGCACGGTTTGTGCCAAACGTACCATAGGCTCAGAAATCGTTTTGGACACACCCGACGATACTCCTAGGTGACAAGGCTCAAGTGGAAGCTTGTTTGAGTCCGTTTGGAGATAGCGGTAATCACATTGCAGGAAAGGTGTGCGGTTTGTGTCGAATGTACCATCGGCTCAGAAATCATGTTGGACGCACCCGATGGAACTCCTAGGTGAGTGGGTCATGTGGAATCTCGTTTCAGTCCATTTGGAGACAGGGTTAGTGTCGGTGCAATATAGGTGCACAGTTTGCAATGAACGTACAATAGGCTCAGAAATCGTTTTCTACGCTCCCGATGGAACTCCTAAGTGTGTGGGTCTTGTGGAATCTCATTTTGGTCCATTTGGAGACAGTGTTTGTGTCGGTGCAATATAGGTGCACGGTTTGTGCCAAACGTACCACATGATCAAAAATCATTTTGGACGCACCCGACGATACTCTTAGGTGACGAGCCTCAAGTGGAAGCTTGTTTGAGTCCGTTTGGAGATAGCGGTAATCACATTGCAAGAAAGGTGTGCGGTTTGTGTCGAATGTACCATCGGCTCAGAAATCATGTTGGACGCACCCGATGGAACTCCTAGGTGAGTGGGTCATGTGGAATCTCGTTTCAGTCCATTTGGAGACAGGGTTAGTGTCGGTGCAATATAGGTGCACAGTTTGCAATGAACGTACAATAGGCTCAGAAATCGTTTTCTACGCTCCCGATGGAACTCCTATGTGTGTGGGTCTTGTGGAATCTCATTTTGGTCCATTTGGAGACAGTGTTTGTGTCGGTGCAATATAGGTGCACGGTTTGTGCCAAACGTACCACAGGATCAAAAATCATTTTGGACGCACCCGACGATACTCTTAGGTGACGAGCCTCAAGTGGAAGCTTGTTTGAGTCCGTTTGGAGATAGCGGTAATCACATTGCAAGAAAGGTGCACGGTTTGTGTTGAATGTACCATCGGATAGGAAATCGTCTTGGACGCACCCGATGGAACTCCTAAGTGAGTGGGTCTTGTGGAATCTCATTTTGGTCCATTTGGAGACAGTGTTTGTGTCGGTGCAATATAGGTGTACGGTTTATGCCAAACGTACCATAGGCTCAGAAATCGTTTTGGACGCACCCGACGATACTCCTAGGTGACGAGACTCAAGTGGAAGCTTGTTTGAGTCCGTTTGGAGATAGCGGTAATCACATTGCAGGAAAGGTGCGCGGTTTGTGTCGAATGTACCATCGGCTCAGAAATCATGTTGGACGCACCCGATGGAACTCCTAGGTGAGTGGGTCATGTGGAATCTCGTTTCAGTCCATTTGGAGACAGTGTTAGTGTCGGTGCAATATAGGTGCACAGTTTGCAATGAACGTACAATAGGCTCAGAAATCGTTTTCTACGCACCCGATGGAACTCCTAAGTGTGTGGGTCTTGTGGAGTCTCATTTTGGTCCATTTGGAGACAGTGTTTGTGTCGGTGCAATATAGGTGCACGGTTTGTGCCAAACGTACCACAGGATCAGAAATCATTTTGGACGCACCCGACGATACTCTTAGGTGACGAGCCTCAAGTGGAAGCTTGTTTGAGTCCGTTTGGAGATAGCGGTAATCACATTGCAAGAAAGGTGCACGGTTTGTGTTGAATGTACCATCGGATAGGAAATCGTCTTGGACGCACCCGATGGAACTCCTAAGTGAGTGGGTCTTGTGGAATCTCATTTTGGTCCATTTGGAGACAGTGTTAGTGTCGGTGCAATATAGGTGCATAGTTTGCAATGAACGTACAATAGGCTCAGAAATTGTTTTCTACGCACCCGATGGAACTCCTAAGTGAGTGGGTCTTGTGGAATCTCATTTTGGTCCATTTGGAGACAGTGTTTGTGTCGGTGCAATATAGGTGCACGGTTTGTGCCAAACGTACCACAGGATCAGAAATCGTTTTGGACGCACCCGACGATACTCTTAGGTGACGAGCCTCAAGTGGAAGCTTGTTTGAGTCCGTTTGGAGATAGCGGTAATCACATTGCAAGAAAGGTGCACGGTTTGTGTTGAATGTACCATCAGTTAGGAAATCGTCTTGGACGCACCCGATGGAACTCCTAAGTGAGTGGGTCTTGTGGAATCTCAATTTGGTCCATTTGGAGACAGTGTTTGTGTCGGTGCAATATAGGTGTACGGTTTATGCCAAACGTACCATTGGCTCAGAAATCGTTTTGGACGCACCCGACGATACTCCTAGGTGACGAGACTCAAGTGGAAGCTTGTTTGAGTCCGTTTGGAGACAGCGGTAATCACATTGCAGGAAAGGTGGCAGTTTGTGTCGAATGTACCATCGGCTCAGAAATCATGTTGGACGCACCCGATGGAACTCCTAGGTGAGTGGGTCATGTGGAATCTCGTTTCAGTCCATTTGGAGACAGTGTTAGTTTCGGTGCAATATAGGTGCACAGTTTGCAATGAACGTACAATAGGCTCAGAAATCGTTTTCTACGCACCCGATGGAACTCCTAAGTGTGTGGGTCTTGTGGAATCTCATTTTGGTCCATTTGGAGACAGTGTTTGTGTCGGTGCAATATAGGTGCACGGTTTGTGCCAAACGTACCACAGGATCAGAAATCATTTTGGACGCACCCGACGATACTCTTAGGTGACGAGCCTCAAGTGGAAGCTTGTTTGAGTCCGTTTGGAGGTAGCGGTAATCACATTGCAAGAAAGGTGCACGGTTTGTGTTGAATGTACCATCGGATAGGAAATCGTCTTGGACGCACCCGATGGAACTCCTAAGTGAGTGGGTCTTGTGGAATCTCATTTTTGTCCATTTGGAGACAGTGTTTGTGTCGGTGCAATATAGGTGTACGGTTTATGCCAAACGTACCATAGGCTCAGAAATCGTTTTGGACGCACCCGACGATACTCCTAGGTGACGAGACTCAAGTGGAAGCTTGTTTGAGTCCGTTTGGAGATAGCGGTAATCACATTGCAGGAAAGGTGCGCAGTTCGTGTCGAATGTACCATCGGCTCAGAAATCATGTTGGACGCACCCGATGGAACTCCTAGGTGAGTGGGTCATGTGGAATCTCGTTTCAGTCCGTTTGGAGACAGTGTTAGTGTCGGTGCAATATAGGTGCATAGTTTGCAATGAACGTACAATAGGCTTAGAAATCGTTTTCTACACACCCGATGGAACTCCTAAGTGAGTGGGTCTTGTGGAATCTCATTTTGGTCCATTTGGAGACAGTGTTTGTGTCGGTGCAATATAGGTACACGGTTTGTGCCAAACGTACCACAGGATCAGAAATCGTTTTGGACGCACCCGACGATACTCTTAGGTGACGAGCCTCAAGTGGAAGCTTGTTTGAGTCCGTTTGGAGATAGCGGTAATCACATTGCAAGAAAGGTGCACGGTTTGTGTTGAATGTACCATCGGATAGGAAATCGTCTTGGACGCACCCGATGGAACTCCTAAGTGAGTGGGTCTTGTGGAATCTCATTTTGGTCCATTTGGAGACAGTGTTTGTGTCGGTGCAATATAGGTGTACGGTTTATGCCAAACGTACCATAGGCTCAGAAATCATTTTGGACGCACCCGACAATACTCCTAGGTGACGAGACTCAAGTGGAAGCTTGTTTGAGTCCGTTTGGAGATAGCGGTAATCACATTGCAGGAAAGGTGCGCAGTTTGTGTCAAATGTACCATCGGCTCAGAAATCATGTTGGACGCACCCGATGGAACTCCTAGGTGAGTGGGTCATGTGGAATCTCGTTTCAGTCCATTTGGAGACAGTGTTAGTGTCGGTGCAATATAGGTGCATAGTTTGCAATGAACGTACAATAGGCTCAGAAATCGTTTTCTACGCACCCGATGGAACTCCTAAGTGAGTGGGTCTTGTGGAATCTCATTTTGGTCCATTTGGAGACAGTGTTTGTGTCGGTGCAATATAGGTGCACGGTTTGTGCCAAACGTACCACAGGATCAGAAATCGTTTTGGACGCACCCGACGATACTCTTAGGTGACGAGCCTCAAGTGGAAGCTTGTTTGAGTCCGTTTGGAGATAGCGGTAATCACATTGCAAGAAAGGTGCACGGTTTGTGTTGAATGTACCATCGGTTAGGAAATCGTCTTGGACGCACCCGATGGAACTCCTAAGTGAGTGGGTCTTGTGGAATCTCATTTTGGTCCATTTGGAGACAGTGTTTGTGTCGGTGCAATATAGGTGCACGGTTTGTGCCAAACGTACCATAGGCTCAGAAATCGTTTTGGACGCACCCGACGATACTCCTAGGTGACGAGACTCAAGTGGAAGCTTGTTTGAGTCCGTTTGGAGATAGCGGTAATCACATTGCAGGAAAGGTGCGCGGTTTGTGTCGAATGTACCATCGGCTTAGAAATCATGTTGGACGCACCCGATGGAACTCCTAGCTGAGTGGGTCATGTGGAATCTCGTTTCAGTCCATTTGGAGACAGTGTTAGTGTCGGTCCAATATAGGTGCACAGTTTGCAATGAACGTACAATAGGCTCAGAAATCGTTTTCTACGCACCCGACGGAACTCCTAAGTGTGTGGGTCTTGTGGAATCTCATTTTGGTCCATTTGGAGACAGTGTTTGTGTCGGTGCAATATAAGTGCACGGTTTGTGCCAAACGTACCACAGGATCAAAAATCATTTTGGACGCACCCGACGATACTCTTAGGTGACGAGCCTCAAGTGGAAGCTTGTTTGAGTCCGTTTGGAGATAGCGGTAATCACATTGCAAGAAAGGTGCACGGTTTGTGTTGAATGTACCATCGGATAGGAAATCGTCTTGGACGCACCCGATGGAACTCCTAAGTGAGTGGGTCTTGTGGAATCTCATTTTGGTCCATTTGGAGACAGTGTTTGTGTCGGTGCAATATAGGTGTACGGTTTATGCCAAACGTACCATAGGCTCAGAAATCGTTTTGGACGCACCCGACGATACTCCTAGGTGACGAGACTCAAGTGGAAGCTTGTTTGAGTCCGTTTGGAGATAGCGGTAATCACATTGCAGGAAAGGTGCGCGGTTTGTGTCGAATGTACCATCGGCTCAGAAATCATGTCGGATGCACCCGATGGAACTCCTAGGTGAGTGGGTCATGTGGAATCTCGTTTCAGTCCATTTGGAGACAGTGTTAGTGTCGGTGCAATGTAGGTGCATAGTTTGCAATGAACGTACAATAGGCTCAGAAATCGTTTTCTACGCACCCGATGGAACTCCTAAGTGAGTGGGTCTTGTGGAATCTCATTTTGGTCCATTTGGAGACAGTGTTTGTGTCGGTGCAATACAGGTGCACGGTTTGTGCCAAACGTACCACAGGATCAGAAATCGTTTTGGACGCACCCGATGATACTCTTAGGTGACGAGCCTCAAGTGGAAGCTTGTTTGAGTCCGTTTGGAGATAGCGGCAATCACATTGCAAGAAAGGTGCACGGTTTATGTTGAATGTACCATCGGATAGGAAATCGTCTTGGATGCACCCGATGGAACTCCTAAGTGAGTGGGTCTTGTGGAATCTCATTTTGGTCCATTTGGAGACAGTGTTTGTGTCGGTGCAATATAGGAGTACGGTTTATGCCAAACGTACCATAGGCTCAGAAATCGTTTTGGACGCACCCGACGATACTCCTAGGTGACGAGACTCAAGTGGAAGCTTGTTTGAGTCCGTTTGGAGATAGCGGTAATCACATTGCAGGAAAGGTGCGCGGTTTGTGTCGAATGTACCATCGGCTCAGAAATCATGTTGGACGCACCCGATGGAACTCCTAGGTGAGTGGGTCATGTGGAATCTCGTTTCAGTCCATTTGGAGACAGTGTTAGTGTCGGTCCAATATAGGTGCACAGTTTGCAATGAACGTACAATAGGCTCAGAAATCGTTTTCTACGCACCCGACGGAACTCCTAAGTGTGTGGGTCTTGTGGAATGTCATTTTGGTCCATTTGGAGACAGTGTTTGTGTCGATGCAATATAGGTGCACAGTTTGTGCCAAACGTACCACAGGATCAAAAATCATTTTGGACGCACCCGACGATACTCTTAGGTGACGAGCCTCAAGTGGAAGCTTGTTTGAGTCCGTTTGGAGATAGCGGTAATCACATTGCAAGAAAGGTGCACAGTTTGTGTTGAATGTACCATCGGATAGGAAATCGTCTTGGACGCACCCGATGGAACTCCTAAGTGAGTGGGTCTTGTGGAATCTCATTTTGGTCCATTTGGAGACAGTGTTTGTGTCGGTGCAATATAGGTGTACGGTTTATGCCAAACGTACCATAGGCTCAGAAATCGTTTTGGACGCACCCGACGATACTCCTAGGTGACGAGACTCAAGTGGAAGCTTGTTTGAGTCTGTTTGGAGATAGCGGTAATCACATTGCAGGAAAGGTGCGCGGTTTGTGTCGAATGTACCATCGGCTCAGAAATCATGTTGGACGCACCCGATGGAACTCCTAGGTGAGTGGGTCATGTGGAATCTCGTTTCAGTCCATTTGGAGACAGTGTTAGTGTCGGTCCAATATAGGTGCACAGTTTGCAATGAACGTACAATAGGCTCAGAAATCGTTTTCTACGCACCCGACGGAACTCCTAAGTGTGTGGGTCTTGTGGAATCTCATTTTGGTCCATTTGGAGACAGTGTTTGTGTCGGTGCAATATAGGTGCACAGTTTGTGCCAAACGTACCACAGGATCAAAAATCATTTTGGACGCACCCGACGATACTCTTAGGTGACGAACCTCAAGTGGAAGCTTGTTTGAGTCCGTTTGGAGATAGCGGTAATCACATTGCAAGAAAGGTGCACGGTTTGTGTTGAATGTACCATCGGATAGGAAATCGTCTTGGACGCACCCGATGGAACTCCTAAGTGAGTGGGTCTTGTGGAATCTCATTTTGGTCCATTTGGAGACAGTGTTTGTGTCGGTGCAATATAGGTGTACGGTTTATGCCAAACGTACCATAGGCTCAGAAATCGTTTTGGACGCACCCGACGATACTCCTAGGTGACGAGACTCAAGTGGAAGCTTGTTTGAGTCCGTTTGGAGATAGCGGTAATCACATTGCAGGAAAGGTGCGCGGTTTGTGTCGAATGTACCATCGGCTCAGAAATCATGTCGGACGCACCCGATGGAACTCCTAGGTGAGTGGGTCATGTGGAATCTCGTTTCAGTCCATTTGGAGACAGTGTTAGTGTCGGTGCAATATAGGTGCATAGTTTGCAATGAACGTACAATAGGCTCAGAAATCGTTTTCTACGCACCCGATGGAACTCCTAAGTGAGTGGGTCATGTGGAATCTCATTTTGGTCCATTTGGAGACAGTGTTTGTGTCGGTGCAATATAGGTGCACGGTTTGTGCCAAACGTACCACAGGATCAGAAATCGTTTTGGACGCACCCGACGATACTCTTAGGTGACGAGCCTCAAGTGGAAGCTTGTTTGAGTCCGTTTGGAGATAGCGGTAATCACATTGCAAGAAAGGTGCACGGTTTGTGTTGAATGTACCATCGGATAGGAAATCGTCTTGGACGCACCCGATGGAACTCCTAAGTGAGTGGGTCTTGTGGAATCTCATTTTGGTCCATTTGGAGACAGTGTTTGTGTCGGTGCAATATAGGTGTACGGTTTATGCCAAACGTACCATAGGCTCAGAAATCGTTTTGGACGCACCCGACGATACTCCTAGGTGACGAGACTCAAGTCGAAGCTTGTTTGAGTCCGTTTGGAGATAGCGGTAATCACATTGCAGGAAAGGTGCGCGGTTTGTGTCGAATGTACCATCGGCTCAGAAATCATGTTGGACGCACCCGATGGAACTCCTAGGTGAGTGGGTCATGTGGAATCTCGTTTCAGTCCATTTGAAGACAGTGTTAGTGTCGGTCCAATATAGGTGCACAGTTTGCAATGAACGTACAATAGGCTCAGAAATCGTTTTCTACGCACCCGACGGAACTCCTAAGTGTGTGGGTCTTGTGGAATCTCATTTTGGTCCATTTGGAGACAGTGTTTGTGTCGGTGCAATATAGGTGCACAGTTTGTGCCAAACGTACCACAGGATCAAAAATCATTTTGGACGCACCCGACGATACTCTTAGGTGACGAACCTCAAGTGGAAGCTTGTTTGAGTCCGTTTGGAGATAGCGGTAATCAGATTGCAAGAAAGGTGCACGGTTTGTGTTGAATGTACCATCGGATAGGAAATCGTCTTGGACGCACCCGATGGAACTCCTAAGTGAGTGGGTCTTGTGGAATCTCATTTTGGTCCATTTGGAGACAGTGTTTGTGTCGGTGCAATATAGGTGTACGGTTTATGCCAAACGTACCATAGGCTCAGAAATCGTTTTGGACGCACCCGACGATACTCCTAGGTGACGAGACTCAAGTGGAAGCTTGTTTGAGTCCGTTTGGAGATAGCGGTAATCACATTGCAGGAAAGGTGCGCGGTTTGTGTCGAATGTACCATCGGCTCAGAAATCATGTCGGACGCACCCGATGGAACTCCTAGGTGAGTGGGTCATGTGGAATCTCGTTTCAGTCCATTTGGAGACAGTGTTAGTGTCGTTGCAATATAGGTGCATAGTTTGCAATGAACGTACAATAGGCTCAGAAATCGTTTTCTACGCACCCGATGGAACTCCTAAGTGAGTGGGTCATGTGGAATCTCATTTTGGTCCATTTGGAGACAGTGTTTGTGTCGGTGCAATATAGGTGCACGGTTTGTGCCAAACGTACCACAGGATCAGAAATCGTTTTGGACGCACCCGACGATACTCTTAGGTGACGAGCCTCAAGTGGAAGCTTGTTTGAGTCCGTTTGGAGATAGCGGTAATCACATTGCAAGAAAGGTGCACGGTTTGTGTTGAATGTACCATCGGATAGGAAATCGTCTTGGACGCACCCGATGGAACTCCTAAGTGAGTGGGTCTTGTGGAATCTCATTTTGGTCCATTTGGAGACAGTGTTTGTGTCGGTGCAATATAGGTGTACGGTTTATGCCAAACGTACCATAGGCTCAGAAATCGTTTTGGACGCACCCGACGATACTCCTAGGTGACGAGACTCAAGTGGAAGCTTGTTTGAGTCCGTTTGGAGATAGCGGTAATCACATTGCAGGAAAGGTGCGCGGTTTGTGTCGAATGTACCATCGGCTCAGAAATCATGTTGGACGCACCCGATGGAACTCCTAGGTGAGTGGGTCATGTGGAATCTCGTTTCAGTCCATTTGGAGACAGTGTTAGTGTCGGTGCAATATAGGTGCATAGTTTGCAATGAACGTACAATGGGCTCAGAAATCGTTTTCTACGCACCCGATGGAACTCCTAAGTGAGTGGGTCTTGTGGAATCTCATTTTGGGCCATTTGGAGACAGTGTTTGTGTCGGTGCAATATAGGTGCACGGTTTGTGCCAAACGTACCACAGGATCAGAAATCGTTTTGGACGCACCCGACGATACTCTTAGGTGACGAGCCTCAAGTGGAAGCTTGTTTGAGTCCGTTTGGAGATAGCGGTAATCACATTGCAAGAAAGGTGCACGGTTTGTGTTGAATGTACCATCGGATAGGAAATCGTCTTGGACGCACCCGATGGAACTCCTAAGTGAGTGGGTCTTGTGGAATCTCATTTTGGTCCATTTGGAGACAGTGTTTGTGTCGGTGCAATATAGGTGCACGGTTTATGCCAAACGTACCAAAGGCTCAGAAATCGTTTTGGACGCACCCGACGATACTCCTAGGTGACGAGGCTCAAGTGGAAGCTTGTTTGAGTCCGTTTGAAGATAGCGGTAATCACATTGCAGGAAAGGTGCGCGGTTTGTGTTGAATGTACCATTGGCTCAGAAATCATGTTGGATGCACCCGATGGAACTCCTAGGTGAGTGGGTCATGTGGAATCTCGTTTCAGTCCATTTGGAGACAGTGTTAGTGTCGGTGCAATATAGGTGCACAGTTTGCAACGAACGTACAATAGGCTCAGAAATCGTTTTCTACGCACCCGCTGGAACTCCTAAGTGAGTGGGTCTTGTGGAATGTCATTTTGGTCCGTTTGGAGACTGTGTTTGTGTCGGTGCAATATAGGTGCACGGTTTGTGCCAAACGTACCACAGGATCAGAAATCGTTTTGGACGCACCCGACGATACTCTTAGGTGACGAGCCTCAATAGGAATCTTGTTTGAGTCCGTTTGGAGATAGCGGTAATCACATTGCAAGAAAGGTGCACGGTTTGTGTCAAATGTACCATCGGATAGGAAATCATCTTGGACGCACCCGATGGAACTCCTAAGTGAGTGGGTCTTGTGGAATCTCATTTTGGTCCATTTGGAGACAGTGTTTGTGTCGGTGCAATATAGGTGCACGGTTTATGCCAAACGTACCATAGGCTCAGAAATCGTTTTGGACGCACCCGACGATACTCCTAGGTGACGAGGCTCAAGTGGAAGCTTATTTGAGTCCGTTTGGAGATAGCGGTAATCACATTGCAGGAAAGGTGCGCGGTTTGTGTCGAATGTACCATCGGCTCAGAAATCATGTTGGACGCACCCGATGGAACTTCTAGGTGAGTGGGTCATGTGGAATCTCGTTTCAGTCCATTTGGAGACAGTGTTAGTGTCGGTGCAATATAGGTGCATAGTTTGCAATGAACGTACAATATTCTCAGAAATCGTTTTCTACGCACCCGATGGAACTCCTAAGTGAGTGGGCTCTTGTGGAATCTCATTTTGGTCCATTTGGAGACAGTGTTTGTGTCGGTGCAATATAGGTGCACGGTTTGTGCCAAACGTACCACAGGATCAGAAATCGTTTTGGACGCACCCGACGATACTCTTAGGTGACGAGCCTCAAGTGGAAGCTTGTTTGAGTCCGTTTGGAGATAGCGGTAATCACATTGCAAGAAAGGTGCACGGTTTGTGTTGAATGTACCATCGGATAGGAAATCGTCTTGGACGCACCCGATGGAACTCCTAAGTGAGTGGGTCTTGTGGAATCTCATTTTGGTCCATTTGGAGACAGTGTTTGTGTCGGTGCAATATAGGTGCACGGTTTGTGCCAAACGTACCATAGGCTCAGAAATCGTTTTGGACACACCCGATGATACTCCTAGGTGACGAGGCTCAAGTGGAAGCTTGTTTGAGTCCGTTTAGAGATAGCGGTAATCACATTGCAAGAAAGGTGCGCGGTTTGTGTCGAATGTACCATCGGCTCAGAAATCTTGTTGGACGCACCCGATGGAACTCCTAGGTGAGTGGGTCATGTGGAATCTCATTTCAGTCCGTTTGGAGACAGTGTTAGTGTCGGTGCAATATAGGTGCACAGTTTGCAACGAACGTACAATAGGCTTAGAAATCGTTTTCTACGCACCCGATGGAACTCCTAGGTGTTGAGCCTGAAGTGGAAGCTTGTTTGAGTCCGTTTGGAGATAGAGGTAACCTTGACGCAAGAAAGGTGCGCGGTTTTTGTCAAATGTACCATGGGCTCAGAAATCATGTGGGACGCACCCAATGGAACTCCTAGGTGAGTGGGTAATGTGGAATCTCGGTTCGGTACGTTTAGAGATAGTGTTAGTGTTGCTGGAATATAGGTGCACGGTGTGCGCCGGACGTACAATAGGCTCAGAAATCGTTTTGGACACACCCGACGATACTCCTAGGTGACGAGGCTCAAGTGGAAGCTTGTTTGAGTCCATTTGGAGATAGTGGTAATCACAATGCAAGAAATTTGTACGGTTTGTGTCGAATGTACCATCGTATCAGAAATCGTCTTAGACGCACCCGATGGAACTCCTAAGTGAGTGGGTCATATGGAATCTCACTTTGGTCCATTTGGAGACAGTGTTTGTGTCGGTGCAATATAGGTGCACGGTTTGTGCCAAACGTACCATAGGATCAGAAATCATTTTGGACACACCCGACGATACTCCTAGTTGACGAGGCTCCAGTGGAAGCTTGTTTGAATCCATTTGGAGATAGTGGTAATCACAATGCAAGAAATTTGTACGGTTTGTGTCGAATGTAGCATCAGATCAGAAATCGTCTTGGACGCACCCGATGGAACTCCTAAGTGAGTGGGTCTTGTGGAATCTCATTTTGGTCCATTTGGAGACAGTGTTTGTGTCGGTGCAATATAGGTGCACAGTTTGTGCCAAACGTACCATAGGATCAGAACTCGTTTTGGACGCACCCGACGATACTCTTAGGTGACGAGCCTCAAGTGGAAGCTTGTTTGAGTCCGTTTGGAGATAGCGGTAATCACATTGCAAGAAAGGTGCACGATTTGTGTTGAATGTACCATCGGATAGGAAATCATCTTGGACGCACCCGATGGAACTCCTAAGTGAGTGGGTCTTGTGGAATCTCATTTTGGTCCATTTGGAGACAGTATTTGTGTTGGTGCAATATAGGTGCACGGTTTATGCCAAACGTACCATAGGCTCAGAAATCGTTTTGGACGCACCCGACGATACTCTTAGGTGACGAGTCTCAAGTGGAAGCCTGTTTGAGTCCATTTGGGGATAGTGGTAATCACAATGCGAGAAATTTGTACGGTTTGTGTCGAATGTACCATCGGATCAGAAATCGTCTTGGACGCACCCGATGGAACTCCTAAGTGAGTGGGTCTTGTGGAATCTCATTTTGGTCCATTTGGAGACAGTGTTTGTGTCGGTGCAATATAGGTGCACGGTTTGTGCCAAACGTACCATAGGATCAGAAATCGTTTTGGACGCACCCGACGATACTCCTAGGTGACGAGGCTCAAGTGGAAGCTTGTTTGAGTCCGTTTGGAGATAGCGGTAATCACATTGCAGGAAAGGTGCGCGGTTTGTGTCGAATGTACCATCGGCTAAGAAATCATGTTGGACGCACCCGATGGAACTCCTAGGTGAGTGGGTCATGTGGAATCTCGTTTCAGTCCATTTGGAGACAGTGTTAGTGTCGGTGCAATATAGGTGCACAGTTTGCAAGAAATCGTTCTCTACGCACCCGATGGAACTCCTAAGTGAGTGGGTCTTGTGGAATCTCATTTTGGTCCATTTGGAGACAGTGTTTGTGTCGGTGCAATATAGGTGCACGGTTTGTGCCAAACGTACCACAGGATTAGAAATCGTTTTGGACACACCTGACGATACTCTTAGGTGACGAGCCTCAAGTGGGAGCTTGTTTGAGTCCGTTTGGAGATAGCGGTAATCACATTGCAAGAAAGGTGCACGGTTTGTGTTGAATGTACCATCGGATAGGAAATCGTCTTGGACGCACCCGATGGAACTCCTAAGTGAGTGGGTCTTGTGGAATCTCATTTTGGTCCATTTGGAGATAGTGTTTGTGTCGGTGCAATATAGGTGCACGGTTTATGCCAAACGTACCATAGGCTCAGAAATTGTTTTGGACGCACCCGACGATACTCCTTGGTGACGAGGCTCAAGTGGAAGCTTGTTTGAGTCCGTTTGGAGATAGCGGTAATCACATTGCAGGAAAGGTGCGCGGTTTGTGTCGAATGTACCATCGGCTCAGAAATCATGTTGGACACACCCGATGGAACTCCTAGGTGAGTGGGTCATGTGGAATCTCGTTTCAGTCCATTTGGAGACAGTGTTAGTGTCGGTGCAATATAGGTGCATAGTTTGCAATGAACGTACAATAGGCTCAGAAATCGTTTTCTACGCACCCGATGGAACTCCTAAGTGAGTGGGGTCTTGTGGAATCTCATTTTGGTCCATTTGGAGACAGTGTTTGTGTCGGTGCAATATAGGTGCACGGTTTGTGCCAAACGTACCATAGGCTCAGAAATCGTTTTGGACACACCCGATGATACTCCTAGGTGACGAGGCTCAAGTGGAAGCTTGTTTGAGTCCGTTTGGAGATAGCGGTATTCACATTGCAGGAAAGGTGCGCGGTTTGTGTCGAATGTACCATCGGCTCAGAAATCATGTTGGACGCACCCGATGGAACTCCTAGGTGAGTGGGTCATGTGGAATCTCGTTTCAGTCCATTTGGAGACAGTGTTAGTGTCGGTGCAATATAGGTGCACAGTTTGCAATGAACGTACAATAGGCTCAGAAATCGTTTTCTACGCACCCGATGGAACTCCTAAGTGTGTGGGTCTTGTGGAATCTCATTTTGGTCCATTTGGAGACAGTGTTTGTGTCGGTGCAATATAGGTGCACGGTTTGTGCCAAACGTACCACAGGATCAAAAATCATTTTGGACGCACCCGACGATACTCTTAGGAGACGAGCCTCAAGTGGAAGCTTGTTTGAGTCCGTTTGGAGATAGCGGTAATCACATTGCAAGAAAGGTGCACGGTTTGTGTTGAATGTACCATCGGATAGGAAATCGTCTTGGACGCACCCGATGGAACTCCTAAGTGAGTGGGTCTTGTGGAATCTCATTTTGGTCCATTTGGAGACATTGTTTGTGTCGGTGCAATATAGGTGTACGGTTTATGCCAAACGTACCATAGGCTCAGAAATCATTTTGGACGCACCCGACGATACTCCTAGGTGACGAGACTCAAGTGGAAGCTTGTTTGAGTCCGTTTGGAGATAGCGGTAATCACATTGCAGGAAAGGTGCGCAGTTTGTGTCGAATGTACCATCGGCTCAGAAATCATGTTGGACGCACCTGATGGAACTCCTAGGTGAGTGGGTCATGTGGAATCTCGTTTCAGTCCATTTGGAGACAGTGTTAGTGTCGGTGCAATATAGGTGCATAGTTTGCAAGGAACGTACAATAGGCTCAGAAATCGTTTTCTACGCGCCTGATGGAACTCCTAAGTGAGTGGGTCTTGTGGAATCTCATTTTGGTCCATTTGGAGACAGTGTTTGTGTCGGTGCAATATAGGTGCACGGTTTGTGCCAAACGTACCACAGGATCAGAAATCGTTTTGGACGCACCCGACGATACTCTTAGGTGACGAGCCTCAAGTGGAAGCTTGTTTGAGTCCGTTTGGAGATAGCGGTAATCACATTGCAAGAAAGGTGCACGGTTTGTGTTGAATGTACCATCGGTTAGGAAATCGTCTTGGACGCACCCGATGGAACTCCTAAGTGAGTGGGTCTTGTGGAATCTCATTTTGGTCCATTTGGAGATAGTGTTTGTGTCGGTGCAATATAGGTGCACGGTTTATGCCAAACGTACCATAGGCTCAGAAATTGTTTTGGACGCACCCGACGATACTCCTAGGTGACGAGGCTCAAGTGGAAGCTTGTTTGAGTCCGTTTGGAGATAGCGGTATTCACATTGCAGGAAAGGTGCGCGGTTTGTGTCGAATGTACCATCGGCTCAGAAATCATGTTGGACGCACCCGATGGAACTCCTAGGTGAGTGGGTCATGTGGAATCTCGTTTCAGTCCATTTGGAGACAGTGTTAGTGTCGGTGCAATATAGGTGCACAGTTTGCAATGAACGTACAATAGGCTCAGAAATCGTTTTCTACGCACCCGATGGAACTCCTAAGTGTGTGGGTCTTGTGGAATCTCATTTTGGTCCATTTGGAGACAGTGTTTGTGTCGGTGCAATATAGGTGCACGGTTTGTGCCAAACGTACCACAGGATCAAAAATCATTTTGGACGCACCCGACGATACTCTTAGGAGACGAGCCTCAAGTGGAAGCTTGTTTGAGTCCGTTTGGAGATAGCGGTAATCACATTGCAAGAAAGGTGCACGGTTTGTGTTGAATGTACCATCGGATAGGAAATCGTCTTGGACGCACCCGATGGAACTCCTAAGTGAGTGGGTCTTGTGGAATCTCATTTTGGTCCATTTGGAGACATTGTTTGTGTCGGTGCAATATAGGTGTACGGTTTATGCCAAACGTACCATAGGCTCAGAAATCATTTTGGACGCACCCGACGATACTCCTAGGTGACGAGACTCAAGTGGAAGCTTGTTTGAGTCCGTTTGGAGATAGCGGTAATCACATTGCAGGAAAGGTGCGCAGTTTGTGTCGAATGTACCATCGGCTCAGAAATCATGTTGGACGCACCTGATGGAACTCCTAGGTGAGTGGGTCATGTGGAATCTCGTTTCAGTCCATTTGGAGACAGTGTTAGTGTCGGTGCAATATAGGTGCATAGTTTGCAAGGAACGTACAATAGGCTCAGAAATCGTTTTCTACGCGCCTGATGGAACTCCTAAGTGAGTGGGTCTTGTGGAATCTCATTTTGGTCCATTTGGAGACAGTGTTTGTGTCGGTGCAATATAGGTGCACGGTTTGTGCCAAACGTACCACAGGATCAGAAATCGTTTTGGACGCACCCGACGATACTCTTAGGTGACGAGCCTCAAGTGGAAGCTTGTTTGAGTCCGTTTGGAGATAGCGGTAATCACATTGCAAGAAAGGTGCACGGTTTGTGTTGAATGTACCATCGGTTAGGAAATCGTCTTGGACGCACCCGATGGAACTCCTAAGTGAGTGGGTCTTGTGGAATCTCATTTTGGTCCATTTGGAGACAGTGTTTGTGTCGGTGCAATATAGGTGTACGGTTTATGCCAAACGTACCATAGGCTCAGAAATCGTTTTGGACGCACCCGACGATACTCCTAGGTGACGAGACTCAAGTGGAAGCTTGTTTGAGTCCGTTTGGAGATAGCGGTAATCACATTGCAGGAAAGGTGCGCAGTTTGTGTCGAATGTACCATCGGCTCAGAAATCACGTTGGACGCACCCGATGGAACTCCTAGGTGAGTGGGTCATGTGGAATCTCGTTTCAGTCCATTTGGAGACAGTGTTAGCGTCGGTGCAATATAGGTGCATAGTTTGCAATGAACGTACAATAGGCTCAGAAATCGTTTTCTACGCACCCGATGGAACTCCTAAGTGTGTGGGTCTTGTGGAATCTCATTTTGGTCCATTTGGAGACAGTGTTTGTGTCGGTGCAATATAGGTGCACGGTTTGTGCCAAACGTACCACAGGATCAGAAATCGTTTTGGACGCACCCGACGATACTCTTAGGTGACGAGCCTCAAGTGGAAGCTTGTTTGAGTCGGTTTGGAGATAGCGGTAATCACATTGCAAGAAAGGTGCACGGTTTGTGTTGAATGTACCATCGGATAGGAAATCGTCTTGGACGCACCCGATGGAACTCCTAAGTGAGTGGGTCTTGTGGAATCTCATTTTTGTCCATTTGGAGACAGTGTTTGTGTCGGTGCAATATAGGTGTACGGTTTATGCCAAACGTACCATAGGCTCAGAAATCGTTTTGGACGCACCCGACGAAACTCCTAGGTGACGAGACTCAAGTGGAAGCTTGTTTGAGTCCGTTTGGAGATAGCGGTAATCACATTGCAGGAAAGGTGCGCAGTTTGTGTCGAATGTACCATCGGCTCAGAAATGATGTTGGACGCACCCGATGGAACTCCTAGGTGAGTGGGTCATGTGGAATCTCGTTTCAGTCCATTTGGAGACAGTGTTAGTGTCGGTGCAATATAGGTGCGTAGTTTGCAATGAACGTACAATAGGCTCAGAAATCATTTTCTACGCACCCGATGGAAGTCCTAAGTGAGTGGGTCTTGTGGAATCTCATTTTGGTCCATTTGGAGACAGTGTTTGTGTCGGTGCAATATAGGTACACGGTTTGTGCCAAACGTACCACAGGATCAGAAATCGTTTTGGACGCACCCGACGATACTCTTAGGTGACGAGCCTCAAGTGGAAGCTTGTTTGAGTCCGTTTGGAGATAGCGGTAATCACATTGCAGGAAAGGTGCGCGGTTTGTGTCGAATGTACCATCGGCTCAGAAATCATGTTGGACGCACCCGATGGAACTCCTAGGTGAGTGGGTCATGTGGAATCTTGTTTCAGTCCATTTGGAGACAGGGTTAGTGTCGGTGCAATATAGGTGCACAGTTTGCAATGAACGTACAATAGGCTCAGAAATCGGTTTGTGTTGAATGTACCATCGGTTAGGAAATCGTCTTGGACGCACCCGATGGAACTCCTAAGTGAGTGGGTCTTGTGGAATCTCATTTTGGTCCATTTGGAGACAGTGTTTGTGTCGGTGCAATATAGGTGCACGATTTGTGCCAAACGTACCATAGGATCAGAAATCGTTTTGGACGCACCCGACGATACTCCTAGGTGACGAGGCTCAAGTGGAAGCTTGTTTGAGTCCGTTTGGAGATAGCGGTAATCACATTGCAGGAAAGGTGCGCGGTTTGTGTCGAATGTACCATCGGCTAAGAAATCATGTTGGACGCACCCGATGGAACTCCTAGGTGAGTGGGTCATGTGGAATCTCGTTTCAGTCCATTTGGAGACAGTGTTAGTGTCGGTGCAATATAGGTGCACAGTTTGCAAGAAATCGTTTTCTACGCACCCGATGGAACTCCTAAGTGAGTGGGTCTTGTGGAATCTCATTTTGGTCCATTTGGAGACAGTGTTTGTGTCGGTGCAATATAGGTGCACGGTTTGTGCCAAACGTACCACAGGAATAGAAATCGTTTTGGACGCACCTGACGATACTCTTAGGTGACGAGCCTCAAGTGGAAGCTTGTTTGAGTCCGTTTGGAGATAGCGGTAATCACATTGCAAGAAAGGTGCACGGTTTGTGTTGAATGTACCATCGGATAGGAAATCGTCTTGGACGCACCCGATGGAACTCCTAAGTGAGTGGGTCTTGTGGAATCTCATTTTGGTCCATTTGGAGATAGTGTTTGTGTCGGTGCAATATAGGTGCACGGTTTATGCCAAACGTACCATAGGCTCAGAAATTGTTTTGGACGCACCCGACGATACTCCTTGGTGACGAGGCTCAAGTGGAAGCTTGTTTGAGTCCGTTTGGAGATAGCGGTAATCACATTGCAGGAAAGGTGCGCGGTTTGTGTCGAATGTACCATCGGCTCAGAAATCATGTTGGACACACCCGATGGAACTCCTAGGTGAGTGGGTCATGTGGAATCTCGTTTCAGTCCATTTGGAGACAGTGTTAGTGTCGGTGCAATATAGGTGCATAGTTTGCAATGAACGTACAATAGGCTCAGAAATCGTTTTCTACGCACCCGATGGAACTCCTAAGTGAGTGGGGTCTTGTGGAATCTCATTTTGGTCCATTTGGAGACAGTGTTTGTGTCGGTGCAATATAGGTGCACGGTTTGTGCCAAACGTACCATAGGCTCAGAAATCGTTTTGGACACACCCGATGATACTCCTAGGTGACGAGGCTCAAGTGGAAGCTTGTTTGAGTCCGTTTGGAGATAGCGGTATTCACATTGCAGGAAAGGTGCGCGGTTTGTGTCGAATGTACCATCGGCTCAGAAATCATGTTGGACGCACCCGATGGAACTCCTAGGTGAGTGGGTCATGTGGAATCTCGTTTCAGTCCATTTGGAGACAGTGTTAGTGTCGGTGCAATATAGGTGCACAGTTTGCAATGAACGTACAATAGGCTCAGAAATCGTTTTCTACGCACCCGATGGAACTCCTAAGTGTGTGGGTCTTGTGGAATCTCATTTTGGTCCATTTGGAGACAGTGTTTGTGTCGGTGCAATATAGGTGCACGGTTTGTGCCAAACGTACCACAGGATCAAAAATCATTTTGGACGCACCCGACGATACTCTTAGGAGACGAGCCTCAAGTGGAAGCTTGTTTGAGTCCGTTTGGAGATAGCGGTAATCACATTGCAAGAAAGGTGCACGGTTTGTGTTGAATGTACCATCGGATAGGAAATCGTCTTGGACGCACCCGATGGAACTCCTAAGTGAGTGGGTCTTGTGGAATCTCATTTTGGTCCATTTGGAGACATTGTTTGTGTCGGTGCAATATAGGTGTACGGTTTATGCCAAACGTACCATAGGCTCAGAAATCATTTTGGACGCACCCGACGATACTCCTAGGTGACGAGACTCAAGTGGAAGCTTGTTTGAGTCCGTTTGGAGATAGCGGTAATCACATTGCAGGAAAGGTGCGCAGTTTGTGTCGAATGTACCATCGGCTCAAAAATCATGTTGGACGCACCCGATGGAACTCCTAGGTGAGTGGGTCATGTGGAATCTCGTTTCAGTCCATTTGGAGACAGTGTTAGTGTCGGTGCAATATAGGTGCATAGTTTGCAAGGAACGTACAATAGGCTCAGAAATCGTTTTCTACGCACCCGATGGAACTCCTAAGTGAGTGGGTCTTGTGGAATCTCATTTTGGTCCATTTGGAGACAGTGTTTGTGTCGGTGCAATATAGGTGCACGGTTTGTGCCAAACGTACCACAGGATCAGAAATCGTTTTGGACGCACCCGACGATACTCTTAGGTGACGAGCCTCAAGTGGAAGCTTGTTTGAGTCCGTTTGGAGATAGCGGTAATCACATTGCAAGAAAGGTGCACGGTTTGTGTTGAATGTACCATCGGATAGGAAATCGTCTTGGACGCACCCGATGGAACTCCTAAGTGAGTGGGTCTTGTGGAATCTCATTTTGGTCCATTTGGAGACAGTGTTTGTGTCGGTGCAATATAGGTGCACGATTTGTGCCAAACGTACCATAGGATCAGAAATCGTTTTGGACGCACCCGACGATACTCCTAGGTGACGAGGCTCAAGTGGAAGCTTGTTTGAGTCCGTTTGGAGATAGCGGTAATCACATTGCAGGAAAGGTGCGCGGTTTGTGTCGAATGTACCATCGGCTAAGAAATCATGTTGGACGCACCCGATGGAACTCCTAGGTGAGTGGGTCATGTGGAATCTCGTTTCAGTCCATTTGGAGACAGTGTTAGTGTCGGTGCAATATAGGTGCACAGTTTGCAATGAACGTACAATAGGCTCAGAAATTGGTTTGTGTTGAATGTACCATCGGTTAGGAAATCGTCTTGGACGCACCCGATGGAACTCCTAAGTGAGTGGGTCTTGTGGAATCTCATTTTGGTCCATTTGGAGACAGTGTTTGTGTCGGTGCAATATAGGTGCACGATTTGTGCCAAACGTACCATAGGATCAGAAATCGTTTTGGACGCACCCGACGATACTCCTAGGTGACGAGGCTCAAGTGGAAGCTTGTTTGAGTCCGTTTGGAGATAGCGGTAATCACATTGCAGGAAAGGTGCGCGGTTTGTGTCGAATGTACCATCGGCTAAGAAATCATGTTGGACGCACCCGATGGAACTCCTAGGTGAGTGGGTCATGTGGAATCTCGTTTCAGTCCATTTGGAGACAGTGTTAGTGTCGGTGCAATATAGGTGCACAGTTTGCAAGAAATCGTTTTCTACGCACCCGATGGAACTCCTAAGTGAGTGGGTCTTGTGGAATCTCATTTTGGTCCATTTGGAGACAGTGTTTGTATCGGTGCAATATAGGTGCACGGTTTGTGCCAAACGTACCACAGGAATAGAAATCGTTTTGGACGCACCTGACGATACTCTTAGGTGACGAGCCTCAAGTGGAAGCTTGTTTGAGTCCGTTTGGAGATAGCGGTAATCACATTGCAAGAAAGGTGCACGGTTTGTGTTGAATGTACCATCGGATAGGAAATCGTCTTGGACGCACCCGATGGAACTCCTAAGTGAGTGGGTCTTGTGGAATCTCATTTTGGTCCATTTGGAGATAGTGTTTGTGTCGGTGCAATATAGGTGCACGGTTTATGCCAAACGTACCATAGGCTCAGAAATTGTTTTGGACGCACCCGACGATACTCCTTGGTGACGAGGCTCAAGTGGAAGCTTGTTTGAGTCCGTTTGGAGATAGCGGTAATCACATTGCAGGAAAGGTGCGCGGTTTGTGTCGAATGTACCATCGGCTCAGAAATCATGTTGGACACACCCGATGGAACTCCTAGGTGAGTGGGTCATGTGGAATCTCGTTTCAGTCCATTTGGAGACAGTGTTAGTGTCGGTGCAATATAGGTGCATAGTTTGCAATGAACGTACAATAGGCTCAGAAATCGTTTTCTACGCACCCGATGGAACTCCTAAGTGAGTGGGGTCTTGTGGAATCTCATTTTGGTCCATTTGGAGACAGTGTTTGTGTCGGTGCAATATAGGTGCACGGTTTGTGCCAAACGTACCATAGGCTCAGAAATCGTTTTGGACACACCCGATGATACTCCTAGGTGACGAGGCTGAAGTGGAAGCTTGTTTGAGTCCGTTTGGAGATAGCGGTATTCACATTGCAGGAAAGGTGCGCGGTTTGTGTCGAATGTACCATCGGCTCAGAAATCATGTTGGACGCACCCGATGGAACTCCTAGGTGAGTTGGTCATGTGGAATCTCGTTTCAGTCCATTTGGAGACAGTGTTAGTGTCGGTGCAATATAGGTGCACAGTTTGCAAGAAATCGTTTTCTACGCACCCGATGGAACTCCTAAGTGAGTGGGTCTTGTGGAATCTCATTTTGGTCCATTTGGAGACAGTGTTTGTGTCGGTGCAATATAGGTGCACGGTTTGTGCCAAACGTACCACAGGAATAGAAATCGTTTTGGACGCACCTGACGATACTCTTAGGTGACGAGCCTCAAGTGGAAGCTTGTTTGAGTCCGTTTGGAGATAGCGGTAATCACATTGCAAGAAAGGTGCACGGTTTGTGTTGAATGTACCATCGGATAGGAAATCGTCTTGGACGCACCCGATGGAACTCCTAAGTGAGTGGGTCTTGTGGAATCTCATTTTGGTCCATTTGGAGATAGTGTTTGTGTCGGTGCAATATAGGTGCACGGTTTATGCCAAACGTACCATAGGCTCAGAAATTGTTTTGGACGCACCCGACGATACTCCTTGGTGACGAGGCTCAAGTGGAAGCTTGTTTGAGTCCGTTTGGAGATAGCGGTAATCACATTGCAGGAAAGGTGCGCGGTTTGTGTCGAATGTACCATCGGCTCAGAAATCATGTTGGACACACCCGATGGAACTCCTAGGTGAGTGGGTCATGTGGAATCTCGTTTCAGTCCATTTGGAGACAGTGTTAGTGTCGGTGCAATATAGGTGCATAGTTTGCAATGAACGTACAATAGGCTCAGAAATCGTTTTCTACGCACCCGATGGAACTCCTAAGTGAGTGGGGTCTTGTGGAATCTCATTTTGGTCCATTTGGAGACAGTGTTTGTGTCGGTGCAATATAGGTGCACGGTTTGTGCCAAACGTACCATAGGCTCAGAAATCGTTTTGGACACACCCGATGATACTCCTAGGTGACGAGGCTCAAGTGGAAGCTTGTTTGAGTCCGTTTGGAGATAGCGGTATTCACATTGCAGGAAAGGTGCGCGGTTTGTGTCGAATGTACCATCGGCTCAGAAATCATGTTGGACGCACCCGATGGAACTCCTAGGTGAGTGGGTCATGTGGAATCTCGTTTCAGTCCATTTGGAGACAGTGTTAGTGTCGGTGCAATATAGGTGCACAGTTTGCAATGAACGTACAATAGGCTCAGAAATCGTTTTCTACGCACCCGATGGAACTCCTAAGTGTGTGGGTCTTGTGGAATCTCATTTTGGTCCATTTGGAGACAGTGTTTGTGTCGGTGCAATATAGGTGCACGGTTTGTGCCAAACGTACCACAGGATCAAAAATCATTTTGGACGCACCCGACGATACTCTTAGGAGACGAGCCTCAAGTGGAAGCTTGTTTGAGTCCGTTTGGAGATAGCGGTAATCACATTGCAAGAAAGGTGCACGGTTTGTGTTGAATGTACCATCGGATAGGAAATCGTCTTGGACGCACCCGATGGAACTCCTAAGTGAGTGGGTCTTGTGGAATCTCATTTTGGTCCATTTGGAGACATTGTTTGTGTCGGTGCAATATAGGTGTACGGTTTATGCCAAACGTACCATAGGCTCAGAAATCATTTTGGACGCACCCGACGATACTCCTAGGTGACGAGACTCAAGTGGAAGCTTGTTTGAGTCCGTTTGGAGATAGCGGTAATCACATTGCAGGAAAGGTGCGCAGTTTGTGTCGAATGTACCATCGGCTCAAAAATCATGTTGGACGCACCCGATGGAACTCCTAGGTGAGTGGGTCATGTGGAATCTCGTTTCAGTCCATTTGGAGACAGTGTTAGTGTCGGTGCAATATAGGTGCATAGTTTGCAAGGAACGTACAATAGGCTCAGAAATCGTTTTCTACGCACCCGATGGAACTCCTAAGTGAGTGGGTCTTGTGGAATCTCATTTTGGTCCATTTGGAGACAGTGTTTGTGTCGGTGCAATATAGGTGCACGGTTTGTGCCAAACGTACCACAGGATCAGAAATCGTTTTGGACGCACCCGACGATACTCTTAGGTGACGAGCCTCAAGTGGAAGCTTGTTTGAGTCCGTTTGGAGATAGCGGTAATCACATTGCAAGAAAGGTGCACGGTTTGTGTTGAATGTACCATCGGATAGGAAATCGTCTTGGACGCACCCGATGGAACTCCTAAGTGAGTGGGTCTTGTGGAATCTCATTTTGGTCCATTTGGAGACAGTGTTTGTGTCGGTGCAATATAGGTGTACGGTTTATGCCAAACGTACCATAGGCTCAGAAATCGTTTTGGACGCACCCAACGATACTCCTAGGTGACGAGACTCAAGTGGAAGCTTGTTTGAGTCCGTTTGGAGATAGCGGTAATCACATTGCAGGAAAGGTGCGCGGTTTGTGTCGAATGTACCATCGGCTCAGAAATCATGTTGGACACACCCGATGGAACTCCTAGGTGAGTGGGTCATGTGGAATCTCGTTTCAGTCCATTTGGAGACAGTGTTAGTGTCGGTGCAATATAGGTGCATAGTTTGCAATGAACGTACAATAGGCTCAGAAATCGTTTTCTACGCACCCGATGGAACTCCTAAGTGAGTGGGGTCTTGTGGAATCTCATTTTGGTCCATTTGGAGACAGTGTTTGTGTCGGTGCAATATAGGTGCACGGTTTGTGCCAAACGTACCATAGGCTCAGAAATCGTTTTGGACACACCCGATGATACTCCTAGGTGACGAGGCTCAAGTGGAAGCTTGTTTGAGTCCGTTTGGAGATAGCGGTATTCACATTGCAGGAAAGGTGCGCGGTTTGTGTCGAATGTACCATCGGCTCAGAAATCATGTTGGACGCACCCGATGGAACTCCTAGGTGAGTGGGTCATGTGGAATCTCGTTTCAGTCCATTTGGAGACAGTGTTAGTGTCGGTGCAATATAGGTGCACATTTGCAATGAACGTACAATAGGCTCAGAAATCGTTTTCTACGCACCCGATGGAACTCCTAAGTGTGTGGGTCTTGTGGAATCTCATTTTGGTCCATTTGGAGACAGTGTTTGTGTCGGTGCAATATAGGTGCACGGTTTGTGCCAAACGTACCACAGGATCAAAAATCATTTTGGACGCACCCGACGATACTCTTAGGAGACGAGCCTCAAGTGGAAGCTTGTTTGAGTCCGTTTGGAGATAGCGGTAATCACATTGCAAGAAAGGTGCACGGTTTGTGTTGAATGTACCATCGGATAGGAAATCGTCTTGGACGCACCCGATGGAACTCCTAAGTGAGTGGGTCTTGTGGAATCTCATTTTGGTCCATTTGGAGACATTGTTTGTGTCGGTGCAATATAGGTGTACGGTTTATGCCAAACGTACCATAGGCTCAGAAATCATTTTGGACGCACCCGACGATACTCCTAGGTGACGAGACTCAAGTGGAAGCTTGTTTGAGTCCGTTTGGAGATAGCGGTAATCACATTGCAGGAAAGGTGCGCAGTTTGTGTCGAATGTACCATCGGCTCAAAAATCATGTTGGACGCACCCGATGGAACTCCTAGGTGAGTGGGTCATGTGGAATCTCGTTTCAGTCCATTTGGAGACAGTGTTAGTGTCGGTGCAATATAGGTGCATAGTTTGCAAGGAACGTACAATAGGCTCAGAAATCGTTTTCTACGCACCCGATGGAACTCCTAAGTGAGTGGGTCTTGTGGAATCTCATTTTGGTCCATTTGGAGACAGTGTTTGTGTCGGTGCAATATAGGTGCACGGTTTGTGCCAAACGTACCACAGGATCAGAAATCGTTTTGGATGCACCCGACGATACTCTTAGGTGACGAGCCTCAAGTGGAAGCTTGTTTGAGTCCGTTTGGAGATAGCGGTAATCACATTGCAAGAAAGGTGCACGGTTTGTGTTGAATGTACCATCGGATAGGAAATCGTCTTGGACGCACCCGATGGAACTGCTAAGTGAGTGGGTCTTGTGGAATCTCATTTTGGTCCATTTGGAGACAGTGTTTGTGTCGGTGCAATATAGGTGTACGGTTTATGCCAAACGTACCATAGGCTCAGAAATCGTTTTGGACGCACCCGACGATACTCCTAGGTGACGAGACTCAAGTGGAAGCTTGTTTGAGTCCGTTTGGAGATAGCGGTAATCACATTGCAGGAAAGGTGCGCAGTTTGTGTCGAATGTACCATCGGCTCAGAAATCATGTTGGACGCACCCGATGGAACTCCTAGGTGAGTGGGTCATGTGGAATCTCGTTTCAGTCCATTTGGAGACAGTGTTAGCGTCGGTGCAATATAGGTGCATAGTGTGCAATGAACGTACAATAGGCTCAGAAATCGTTTTCTACGCACCCGATGGAACTCCTAAGTGTGTGGGTCTTGTGGAATCTCATTTTGGTCCATTTGGAGACAGTGTTTGTGCCGGTGCAATATAGGTGCACGGTTTGTGCCAAATGTACCACAGGATCAGAAATCGTTTTGGACGCACCCGACGATACTCTTAGGTGACGAGCCTCAAGTGGAAGCTTGTTTGAGTCCGTTTGGAGATAGCGGTAATCACATTGCAAGAAAGGTGCACGGTTTGTGTTGAATGTACCATCGGATAGGAAATCGTCTTGGACGCACCCGATGGAACTCCTAAGTGAGTGGGTCTTGTGGAATCTCATTTTGGTCCATTTGGAGACAGTGTTTGTGTCGGTGCAATATAGGTGTACGGTTTATGCCAAACGTACCATAGGCTCAAAAATCGTTTTGGACGCACCCGACGATACTCCTAGGTGACGAGACTCAAGTGGAAGCTTGTTTGAGTCCGTTTGGAGATAGCGGTAATCACATTGCAGGAAAGGTGCGCAGTTTGTGTCGAATGTACCATCGGCTCAGAAATCATGTTGGACGCACCCGATGGAACTCCTAGGTGAGTGGGTCATGTGGAATCTCGTTTCAGTCCATTTGGAGACAGTGTTAGCGTCGGTGCAATATAGGTGCATAGTTTGCAATGAACGTACAATAGGCTCAGAAATCGTTTTCTACGCACCCGATGGAACTCCTAAGTGTGTGGGTCTTGTGGAATCTCATTTTGGTCCATTTGGAGACAGTGTTTGTGCCGGTGCAATATAGGTGCACGGTTTGTGCCAAATGTACCACAGGATCAGAAATCGTTTTGGACGCACCCGACGATACTCTTAGGTGACGAGCCTCAAGTGGAAGCTTGTTTGAGTCCGTTTGGAGATAGCGGTAATCACATTGCAAGAAAGGTGCACGGTTTGTGTTGAATGTACCATCGGATAGGAAATCGTCTTGGACGCACCCGATGGAACTCCTAAGTGAGTGGGTCTTGTGGAATCTCATTTTGGTCCATTTGGAGACAGTGTTTGTGTCGGTGCAATATAGGTGTACGGTTTATGCCAAACGTACCATAGGCTCAAAAATCGTTTTGGACGCACCCGACGATACTCCTAGGTGACGAGACTCAAGTGGAAGCTTGTTTGAGTCCGTTTGGAGATAGCGGTAATCACATTGCAGGAAAGGTGCGCAGTTTGTGTCGAATGTACCATCGGCTCAGAAATGATGTTGGACGCACCCGATGGAACTCCTAGGTGAGTGGGTCATGTGGAATCTCGTTTCAGTCCATTTGGAGACAGTGTTAGTGTCGGTGCAATATAGGTGCATAGTTTGCAATGAACGTACAATAGGCTCAGAAATCATTTTCTACGCACCCGATGGAACTCCTAAGTGAGTGGGTCTTGTGGAATCTCATTTTGGTCCATTTGGAGACAGTGTTTGTGTCGGTGCAATATAGGTACACGGTTTGTGCCAAACGTATCACAGGATCAGAAATCGTTTTGGACGCACCCGACGATACTCTTAGGTGACGAGCCTCAAGTGGAAGCTTGTTTGAGTCCGTTTGGAGATAGCGGTAATCACATTGCAGGAAAGGTGCGCGGTTTGTGTCGAATGTACCATCGGCTCAGAAATCATGTTGGACGCACCCGATGGAACTCCTAGGTGAGTGGGTCGTGTGGAATCTTGTTTCAGTCCATTTGGAGACAGGGTTAGTGTCGGTGCAATATAGGTGCACAGTTTGCAATGAACGTACAATAGGCTCAGAAATCGGTTTGTGTTGAATGTACCATCGGTTAGGAAATCGTCTTGGACGCACCCGATGGAACTCCTAAGTGAGTGGGTCTTGTGGAATCTCATTTTGGTCCATTTGGAGACAGTGTTTGTGTCGGTGCAATATAGGTGCACGGTTTGTGCCAAACGTACCATAGGCTCAGAAATCGTTTTGGACACACCCGATGATACTCCTAGGTGACGAGGCTCAAGTGGAAGCTTGTTTGAGTCCGTTTGGAGATAGCGGTAATCACATTGCAGGAAAGGTGCGCGGTTTGTGTCGAATGTACCATCGGCTCAGAAATCATGTTGGACGCACCCGATGGAACTCCTAGGTGAGTGGGTCATGTGGAATCTCGTTTCAGGCCATTTGGAGACAGTGTTAGTGTCGGTGCAATATAGGTGCACAGT